>VXBT01007005.1:303075-733039 GCA_013400235.1 Oriolus oriolus | reverse complement strand
TTTTTTTTTTTTCTTCTGTGAGAGTTAAAGATAGTATTTGATAGTTGCTTAAAAATATATACTTAAACCTCTGCATTGACATAAGATATGCAGCGACAACCTCATTTTCTGCATCCCTGCTCCTTTGGACCTGGGAGTGAGGCCAGGTTTGACCTGTGCTGTGACCCGCTGGCTGCATTTCAGGGAGCTGCAGCTCGCGGGTTCTCTGCCTTGGCCGCCGCAGACAGACGGACATTGTACCTCCCGCTCCACATGGTAGACACGGGGTGCTCGGCGGAGCTGTCGGAGCCGAAGTAGTGAACCCTCCAGCCACAGCAGCACCGCAGCTTCTTCACCTCGCAGCGGAAAGTCTTGCTGAAGATGTAGTAAATGAAAGGGTTGTAGGCTGTGGAGGACTTGGCAAACAGGCAGGGCAGCAGCGTCACCACGGGCTGCAGGGAGTCGCTGGAGTTAAAGATGGACCAGAAGCTGGCAGCTGCATAGGGAGTCCAGGAGCTCAGGAACCCCACGGAGATGAGCACGGCCATCTGCAAGGGAACACAGGGCAGCTGTCTGCAGCTGGCACGGACAGGGGCGGAGATTCTGGCACACGATGTGGGTGGGACCACACCTGAAGCTGTGCTTCCTGGGCCCTCATGGCAAGAGAGACATCGAGGGGCTGGAGCATGTCCAGAGAAGGGAACGGAGCTGGGGAAGGGGCTGGAGGCTGGAGCACAAGTCTGATGAGGAGCAGCTGAGGGAGCTGGGGGGCCTCAGCCTGGAGAAAAGGAGGCTCAGGAGGACCTTATCGCTCTCTACAACTCCCTGGAGAGTAGAGCCAGGTGGGGGTTGGGCTCTGCTCCCAGTTAAAAAATGAAGGGACAAGAGCAAATGTCTTCAGGTTGCACCAGGGGATGTTTAGATTGGTTATTAGGAAGCATTTCTTCACTGGAAGGGTTGTCAGTCATTGGGACAGGCTGCCCAGGGCAGTGGTGGAGTCACCATCCCTAGCACTATTAAAAAAACCTGTAGCCATGGTGCTTAGGGCGTGGTTAAGTGGTGGACCTGTCTGTGCTGAGTTAATGGTTGGACCTCATGATCTTAAGAGACCTTTTCCAACCTTAATGATTCAGTGATTCTATGACTGGCCCCTAGAAAAGTTGGATCAATTCTGCTTTTCCACAAGAAATGCTCAACTGAAGTGCATATTTGAAAAAAAAAAATAGTAATATAGTAATATTTAATATTAATATATTAAAATCCTCTTTCCATAAAGAATTTCTGTGTAGCTCCCTGTAATTCCATGATTCTGTGAGCTGTGCATGAGCAGAGCCAGCTCTCTGCCAGCTCCTGATTACTGAACGCTCTTCCCATCACAGGGATAACTCACCAGGGTCAGCTTCTTCTCCAGCTTGGCTGCATTAGGGATCCTGTCAATATTCTGGATCTCTTGGTATGCTTTATGAACCTTCCAGGCAATCCCCAAGTAACAGGCAACGATGGTCAGTGCAGGCAGGACCGTGCACAGGAGGAACATGCTCAGGATGAACGAGAAACCATTGGAGGAGTTGTGGAACTTGCTCCAGGCTATGGTACAAGAGATGCCAAAGGGCTCAGGGCCATAGTAGCCCCAGCCCAGCAAGGGCAGGATGGCCCAGAGCAAGGAGTAGAGCCAGATGAAAGCGATCAGGATGCAGACGGCGTTCTTGGTGATTTTGTTACCTGCAAGAAAGAGGAAGAGCAAGCATAGGTGGATCCCATCCCATCCACGTGGGGTTCTGCCATAACTTCTCCTCAACCAGAAGGATGGTGGCTACAGAAACACCTGGGCTGCTGCTGCAGTTCCCTAACCTTTGGGCTTCTAGAGAAACAGTGTCAGTGGGTTGGGTGAGACCTGAACACAGCCCTCAGCACTCATCTAGAGCTTAGTAAGGCAGGGAGCTCTACAAGATCAATTTTACCCCGAATGTGCTGTGGTCTCAGGCCAGGAATGCCAGAAGAATATTTCCTCCTTTCAAATTCCAGTGTATCTGCTTGGATACAAGTAGAAAGAGAAGGCTGTCTGGTCCAGGAAAACATTTGTGTTGTCTACTCTCAGGTAGTTTCACTTGGTAAAACTGAGAAGTGAAAAACCTCACTATTTAACAAAGAATTTAATCAGATCCTTCTGGGAACACCAGGATTTGACATTGCACTAAAAGTTGAGGCTTATTCTGCTGTTACTGACCTCATATTCCATGCCACATTCCACAAAGCACCTCCCTGAGCAGCCCAGCCCAAACACAGCACCACCAGGTGACCAGAGCGGCGATTTACTCACTGTTGGATTTGGATGAGTTGGTGACGAGGAATCGGATCACGGCCATGGCACACAGGGTCATCATGCTGCAGACCCCGAACAGGAAACCCATCAGGGCATAGTAAACACAGGAGGCGTCTCCCCCCAGCCAGGCGTGGTTCCAGGCGGAGGCGATGGCCAGCGGGTACATGCTGAGGGCCATCCCAATGTCTGCCACTGCCAGGTTCACGGTGAGCAGCTCCGGGGACTTCAGCAGGGAAGAGCGTTTCACAGCTGTGGCAAGGACAGCTGAATTCCCAAGGATTGTCAGGATGGCTGAAAGGGAAGGATCAGCACAGGCAAGAATATCACACAGTTAACACACCTGTGAAATCCATTGGAAGTATGTGAAGTGCCTGAGAGGGACTACAGGGGAAGACGAGGAGGGCCTTCTTACAAGGTTGTGTAGTGATAGGACAAGAGGGAATGGCTTTAAACTGAAAAAGAGCAGGTTTAGTTTGGATATTAGGTGTTCTTCCCTCTGAGGGTGGTGAGGCCCTGGCACAGGGTGCCCAGAGAAGCTGTGGCTGCCCCATCCCTGGAAGTGTCCAAGGCCAGGTTGGATGGGGCTTGGAACAACCTGGCATAATGGAAGGTGTCCCTGCCCATGGCAGGGTTTGGAATGTCCTGTTTCTGTCTGCCCATGTAAAAAGTCACTTTCTGTCCATTTTATAAGCTTCCTTTAAGTACTGGAGGGCCACAATGAGGTCTCCCTGTAGCCTTTTCCAGGGAGAACCCCCCAGCTCTCCCAGCCTGTCTCCAGAGCAAAGGGGCTCCAGCCCTCAGAGCGTCTTTGTGGCCTCCTCTGGACCCACTCTAGCAGGTCCATGTATTTCTTGTGCTGAGAAAGAATATCCTCGCTTCTCTTTCCTGCTGAAGTATTCCAGCTGTCCCGCCTGCCTGTCCCCTCCTCTCACCTGGTGCCCTGCACTTCCCAAAGCCTTCCCTCTGCGTGACTTCCCTCATCTTCCACTGGAGCCCCAGCACTGACTCTGAGCTGCCTCAGTCCTGGGCATGTGTTGGCTGGGCAGCTCAGGGTCCCTGCTGGTCCATAAGAATTAGCATGACTGTTCTGGTGGTCTCTGAGAGCAGTGGGACCATGGGAATTGCTTAGGCAGGGGCTTGCAACAAGACCCAGAGCTTGCTTTACAAAAGGACCTGTCAGACATACATCATTCAGGTGTGCCACAGGGCTTCAAAGTGCTGGTGACAGCAGTGTCAGAAGTACATGCACCAAACAACTCATCTTCTCTCTTCTTTCAAGTGAACATGGTGCTGGAGCAACATTTTCATCAAAGGTTTTCCTGAGAAGGTGTCCTCCAAAGTCAGATGTGAAAGAGGGAGACAGAAAAAGATTCTGTCCTGTTCCCTTGTGGCTGTGAGTGCAGGAAGGCTGAATTTGCTCACTTAAAGTCCCCACAGAGGAGTTAATAGAGGCACGTGCAGCAAAATGGAATAAATATATTGGCATAAGTACAAAAACCACAGATATGTCAAGAGAAAGGCTTAACCAAAATGGGGATACAAATCTGAGACCCCACATCCCTCATTCATTCACTTTCTGACCACACACATTCACTTGCTGCCTCTGGATGCACTTGAAGAGTTCCCTGAGCTCTCAGGATCCCTGTGTCTGCACACACGGGATGATGCCCACGGGGGCTTGGCCACGCGCTGACAGAGCAACCTGTGGCTCGGTGGGCAGAGCACTCTCCCCAGGCTGGGACATGGAATCATGGAGTCATAGAATCCTTTGGGTTGGAAAACACCTCTAAGATCATCGGGTCCAACCATTCCCTGGCACTGACCAGGCCACCTCTAAACCATCTCCTCAAGTGCCACATCCACACAGCTTTTAAAATCCCTCCAGGGATGGGGACTCCACCACTGCCCTGGGCAGCCTGTTCCAAAGCTTCACAATCCTTTCCGTGAAGGAATGTTTCCTAATATCCAATTTAAACCTGCCCTGGTGACACTTGAGGCCATTTCTTCTTGTCCTGTTACTTGTTATTTGGGAGCAGAGCCCAGCCCCCCTCCCCACCCGGCTGCCCCCTCCTGTCAGGGAGTTGTGCAGAGCCAGAAGGTCCCCCCAGAGCCTCCTCTTCTCCAGGCTGAGCCCCTTTCCCAGCTCCCTCAGCTGCTCCTGGTGCTCCACACCCTTCCCCAGCTGCATTGCCCTTCCCTGGACTCATTCCAGCCCCTCTGTTTCTTGCAATGAGAGTCCCAAAACAGAACATCCTCAGGATTCAGGAGGAAAATGAACCCAGTTCCCTTTCTTCGGTAAGAGCCCACCCCTACTCAAGAGGTAGGAAGCAGCTCTGTCATCAGAGGTGACATCCAGGCCCAGCCTCTCTTTTACCTTGACAGAAGCTCTTCCCCTCCATCCCAAAGGACAGAATTGTAACTGTGGGCCAGTAATCAAATAGCTGGTGGTGAGTGCTGCAGCCCATGCCCTGGCCTTGTTCCTAATAAAAACATCATTTCAGGGCACAAACGTGCAGCCCCAGTGAGGTGGCAGAGCTGTGGATAAATACAACACCCGTTTCCAGTTCAGCTCACTGCTTTATTTCTGAGTCTCTGCAGGATGCAGTGAACCTGGCTGCCACACAGGGCTCTGGATCCAATGCTGCAAGCTGTGCCGGGAGTTTCAGTGCCTAAAAGTGCTCTGTGAGAGGTGTGAGACTGCAGTATGGTGGAACATGAACACAGGGAACTCCAGCCTCCAGCCCTTTTTTGCTGCCCCTTCCCATTGCCTTAACTGCATCTAAGTATTTACATTTCTGAGAGAAGGGAGCTGGCACCCTGACTTGAAAAAGCCCTTGGTTGTTTTGTAAACAGGGATTTTCTCACCCTGAGTTGTGCTCTGCTGTGCAGAACAAGGGGAAATATGAAGTGCTAAAGCCCAGCACTGCTGCCCAGAGCCTCAGTATTAAAGCATATCAAACTATAGGCTTGTCTTTCTTATCTCAACCAGAGATTTCAAGGCAGCTGAAGAAAGGAATCTTAGGAATTTAGGAAAAATTCAGGTGGGAAGCATGCCTAAACAAGTTCCACTCCTTTCCAAATCCATAAGGGTAGAAAACAAGTGCCTGTGCACATGCAAGAAAGATACAAGGAAGAAAACACTTAACTGAGCCCCCACCCGGTATTTCATTTTCAGTCTGCCTGCAGCAGGGCAAACAGGATGCTTCAAAACCCAGAACTGCTATCTGGAAACAATTTGCTGTTCTGCAGCAGTTCATCCTACCAAGGCACAGCAGAAGGACACTTCCCCCCACCAAGGGTCAGCCCAGAGCTGCTTTCCCCTGACCAGTCCCACGGAGTGAGCTGCCCTGGTTCAGCTCTCAGGGCTGAGATGCCACGGACAGCGACTGACAGCTTACTTCGAATACTTGTGATGCCACAGTGCTGGCCATTCTTCAGCATCAAAACAAAAGATTCCAAGTCCAAGAGTGGAGATTAATCCTGGCTGCCAGCCAACTCCAGGGCACTGAGCAGGGGAGCCTGTGGGGAAACATTTGCTGTCCTTTCCCTCCAGCTTCCTCTGCCTGACCATGGCACAGACAGGGAATCCCTGTATCCCTGTTCCCAGGCTCCAAGCAAACAAGCAGGCTGTGAACTCACCTATGATTAGAAGAAAGACCCCAGCTCCATAATCCACGACTGGGTGGAGTTTGGAAATGTACTGCTCCTCCATGGTCCCTTGTGGAGGTGGGCAAAGGTTTTCAGTCAAAGGTGAAGATGCTGCAGGAGCAAAGAGTTCATCCTCATGGTTTGCCTGCTGCAGGTGTGAGCTGCTGTTGGGTGCTGGCAGTGCAGGGACACTTCTGCTGCCTCCTTGTCCTGCCTCTGGTGTGGCAGGGGAGAAGCCTGGAGAGAGAGGAAGGATTTCCCCCTGGGAGGCAGAGTGAAAGCCACGCAGAGCTGCTGCCAGAGCGATCCCGCCTGCCTGGCTGGCACAGCATCTCTCCTCCCACCCCTCTTCTCCCACCCTTCTGCTCCTTGGCTTGTCAGGAAGCTTCACAATGCAAATCCCCTCAGATGAGCAAAACCAATTGTTCTTCAACCATCATTAGCCTGGGGAAAAAAATCCAGACTGAGGGGGCAGGCAAGGGAAGGAAGGTTGGGAGTTTTGTTTTCCAGCTTTATGGCTGAGTATGGGAGACACGAGGCTGGGGCAGGGGTCTCTGAGTTGAAGTGTCAGAGGAAACCTGTTTGCTGTGGGGGCTCAGCAGGGTCAAAGTCACACCACTGAAGACAGGGCTGCCAGAGCTGCTCCAGTGTAGAACTAGAGGATGCTCAGTCCAGTGTAGTGCACCAGAGGAGAACCAACCTCTGAGGTCAGTCTGTGACACTCCAGAGTTCTGACCTGGAAAGCAGCCACAGCAGCACCTCACCTCAGTGTTTTCCTTCTCCTTATAATATCTGAGCCTAAAATCACCATAATGAGCAACCTGGTTTAGTGGGTGGCATCCCTGTCCATGGTGGGGGGCTGGAACTAGATGGTCTTTAAGGTCTCTTGCAGCCCAAACCATTCTGTGATTCTGTGATATGGAATTTTTAAATTTGCAGGAGCATGGAAGCATCTCAAGTGTGATCTAGATGGAATTTAGGTGCTCAAGTATAGCAGTAACAACCTAAACTGCAAAAAGCTTAGGAATCTGGGAGACTTTAAGAGCCTTTAATTTCAGCAGGGGTTTTTTGTACATCTGCAAGCATGAAGACTCCACAACAGTTGTTCCAGTGCCTTTTTGTTCAAAGTCTCACACAGTTTTGGAATAAAGACACCACCTAACTCATGAAATCTGGGACCTGCTCATGAGATGTTCAGTGCAGGTGTCCTTCACTGAACATTCCTCAGCAGCAGAGATTCAGCTGAATGAACGTGGGAGGTTGTTGCAATGCTCTCAAGCCATGGGTGTATAAGCAAGACTCAATTTAGCACAGGAAGGTAGGATATATACAGTGTTAATCACAAAAGGAGTTCTCCTATCAGAATAGAATAAAAAAAGGCAGAGGTGATGTCTCAAAGACATGCCCAGTACTGAGAGTTTCAAACAGCTTGGTCAATTCAGTACAGTCTGTGCAAGAAAGAGAGGTTACCTTTTGATCCCATTTTGGGGGAGTGTCCTAGTTCTGGCCAGGACAGGGTTAATTTTTGCAGTAGCCAGGAGGGGCATGGCCAGGACCTGGAGGTGATTCTATAGCACCTGGGCAGAGCCAGGACAGGGGGAAATGTCTGCTAGAGTAGCAAAAGACACAAATCCTGCGGCCGAAAGTAGAAAAGTGCCACATTGTGACACTTAGCCCAGTACAGTGCACACAAACCCATTGTATTGGCAAATCAAACAACGCCAGATCACCACAGAGAGGCTGGAACCTGACTGCTCACCTTGTTAAAGTTGCAGAGCAGTTTCTGACACTGATTTGGACTGGGCCAGCTGGCACTGTCCTGCCATTCCCAGGCACAGGTTGGCTAAAACGAGCCCAGGATTGTTCCCAGCAAGCAGTAACACCATCAGCTTTGAAAACAAAGTGTTTTGTTCCCTGGTACAGATGTTGCCCCTGGGTCTTGCTCTTATCCTGAGTGCAAAGATTTAGGTGACAAATAGGTTCTCAAGGTGCAGCCACTGGATAAGAATTGACTGTTTATAGTTCTCGAATAGAGTTTATAATTCTGATAAAATCCTTTGATAAAATCCCTGGCCTGTGCTATGCAGTCATCTTACTTAATGTTTCTTTTTGGCCTTTCTTGGTGATACCATGGCAGAGGGCTCAGTTCAAGGAGCCTGATGTCACCCAATCCCAGCCAGATCTGCTGCTTTCCCACTTGTTGCAAGGTTCATCCTCTCTCTACTGAAATAAAACACTGCATTTCTTCAGGCAAGCAAGGAGACAAAGGGCAAGATTAAAATGTTTTGCTTAGAATTTAATTGCTAATTATTATTTAATTACTGGAGACTCCACTGCCTGCATCAGGAGCCCAGTCCTCTGCCAGCTTTTGTGGGCACCTTAGATTACACTGTGTGGCTCTTTCATGCTGGTTTAGATGGCATTTCATTTATTGTGAAACCCTCAACTTAGCATTCACATGGGGCAGGATTACATCAACAGTGCAGTTATGAAATGGGAGAAAAGAAAATGAATGATTAAAACCAGAAGAGCTGACTGATCCCAAACCCAGTGCATTATTCTTGTGGTGTTTAACAATAGCAAGCTGTGCTCGTCACTATCTTCCTGCAATCAGATCAGTCCAGATGATCTGTTTACAAGAGCCCAAGTTTATACATCTTGACAGATGCAGATTGGGGGGGGGGGTGTTCATATTTTAGAATTGTTTTGTGGAACTTATTTTCAGTTTAATAAAGTACTCTTGAAATGAGATTGAAGGATGAAGTTGCTACCTACTCATTTCTGAAAGGTTATGTGAAACTTAAAGCAAAAAATTAACTCACTAAGAAACTATTATACATATTTGATGCAAATATGGACATATATATATAAAAAGTTCCCACTGTTGAAATAAAACAAGGTATGAGTTGAGGAATTACTTGGTGCTACCAAGTGAGAATGTCCTACATCTTTGTTTTTACTTTCCACAGGAGAAAAAATAAAGAGTATTCTGAATCTGTAGGAACAAGGGAATTGCTCTGACTTATCAGTCTGCCACTATGTAGTGGTTCATTTTTCAGAGATAAAATGTCTGAATGTTTGGAGCTGTTTGGGACATGAATACTGGGTTGTGTTTGGTACCATATAGTAATTGATATCTCCTGATATGAGGGGAGGGCTATGAATGTGGGTCCTTATCAGAAATGTCTATCAAAAATTGTCATGTACCATTTAGAAGAGGACATGACTTTGTTATTCCTGTTTATCTCTGGCTGCTCTCTCCAGATCTTCTCTTTGTGAAGACTCTGAGATCTCAAGTGAGCAGTGTGTGTGCAACCAATCTGTGGGGACAGTCCCTATGGGTGCCCTCTCCTTGCTGCAAAACACCTCTACCATGATGCACAACTCAAGCTTTTTCATTAAAAAATGCCACCTGTCCCAAACTCCTTAGAGGAGACAACATCATATTCTCCAGGAACTCCTACAACTTCCTTCCTCTTAAATATTCATTTATTTCTGCAGTTTTACTTTTGGAAGCTCATCTTTGAGCTGAGACTTCTAGCTGAGCTTCTCTAGCTTTCACCTCTATTTATGAAAACCAGAACCAGCATTTAAGTGGAGTTCTCTGAGTTTGCTCATGGAATTGTATGTTTTCAACAACTAAGTCTTGTTTAAGCTGGTATTTGCAACCTCAAGCATAGTAATTTTTAAATTGTTTTCTTCTGGATGCCTGCACTGACTTGCATGTTATGGCCTGAGGGGTTATTTACAAAGTCTAAATTCAGTCTGGGGTCACTAAACTCCCCAACTTCCCTTGGCAGGAATTGAAGAATTCACTTGGATCAATACATTTTGTTCTTTCACTACAACCACCTTGGCTGTTGGTTAACCCAGTCCAAGTGGGTAAGGTCACAACAGGCCCTGCAGTGCTGCAGGCTGGGGAAAGAGTGGCTGGAAAGCTGGAAAAGGACCTGGGGGTGCTGGTGACAGCAGCTGAACATGAGCCAGGTGTGCCCAGGTGGGCAAGGAGGCCGGTGGCACCTGGGCTGTACCAGGAATAGTGTGGCAGCAGGACCAGGGCAGTGACCGTCCCTCTGTGCTGGGCACTGCTGAGGCCACACCTCGAGTGCTGTGCTCAGTTCTGGGGCCCTCAGGACAAAAAAGGCATTGAGGGGCTGGAGCGTGTCCAGAGAAGGGAACGGAGCTGGGGAAAGGTTGTGAAACCGAAGCCAGGAGATCACATTTATCAAACAAAGTCATCATTTGTTGTAACCATGATATTCATGCTGGTGAAACAGAAACAGGTACAGCAGTGAGAAAAGCCACACATGGAGTAAAGATGTGGCATATCCCTGACATGACAAGCCAGCTCTTTTCAACTGGGCAATAGGCTGCCCTCTTAGGATCAATTTTTAATTTTTTTCTCCCAACATTCCCAAACATGCAATGAAAGGCTCTAATTTGAGAAAACAAGGCAAAGGAGAAACACAGCAGGAGGTGGGAAGGGAGACATTGGAATGAGATATGAAAAGATTAATTCAACATGCAAGTACAAAGCCTGCTACAGCTATTTCAGAGGTGTGAGATGACAGACTCCAATACTCTAAGAGCAGAAAGGAAATGACACCAAAGGTGGTAAAATAAAATGAAAGCTACTATTGTATCAAGGAAAGAGAAAAATAACATGCATTGCCCATGGTATGGAATTTGGCACTGCAAACCTGCTCATATTTAATATGGTGACAGTGTTCCCAGATCTCAGTTTAACAGTGGTGTGAACAGCCCTGACTCTCATTTTCAAGGGCTCAAAGACAAAACCATGCCCTGTTATGCTGGATATTGCACAAATAATCACATGGGGACACTTTCTTACTTCTGAAGTATTTTTTTCAACCATTTATTGACATGTAGGTTTTGGTAGCAAGCTCCATTGTACTTTTCTTTTGCATTTTGGTCCTGCACTCCATTTATTCATGATTCCTTTGTGTCATTCAGACCACGGGAAAAAATATCCCACAATTTGTAGAATGGAGCACCCAGGACTCAGAGACCACCGGAATATTGCTGTGCAGCAGCTCTGTCTCATCATCCTCTGCACACCCCTAGGGTGAGCACACCGCTGGGCAAGCAGGAATATGGCTAAAGAGAAGGGTGACCTGGGAAGCAACACATTCCAGCCACTTGGAATCTTGCCTGGGGAGATGAGAGATGTGTTTATACAACCTCTGGGGACAGAGCTGATACTGATAATCTTTACCCAAATGGTGTGACCCAGTTGTGTTGACACCATGGGGGCTGTGAACACTGTCTGGATGCACTCACCTCTATTCCCTGTTCTGGTTTCTCCGCCAAGGCAGGAATAGAGCAGCCCAGGGATGTGATCCCAGAGCCGGCATGGCTGTGCATCCCACGCAGACAGCGGGGCAGGGTTCAAGGGTGCAATCCTATGGCACTACAGATGAACTCGATGGCACTGCCCTGGCTCTGCTGCCGCCTACTGTGTGACACTCCTCAAGTCACTTCCTTCCTCTCACTGCCTCTGACTGACCTGCTGAGACTGTACATTTTTCAAGGTCTGACCGATCTCCAGCTATTTCTGCCCAGTGCCTGGCAACAAAGCAGCGCCGTTGTTGGCTTGTGCCTCTCAGCACCATTGTGATACAACAATAGCTTAAAGAGGCCAATTTTCTTTCATGTTAGAATTACTCTTACTAATTTCTAAATAGGCCCATGCTGGGAATTCAAAAATGCCAGGATTACAACTTACTATTTAGAGAAAAGAAAAATAGCTGAGACTGAATCCCATAAAAATATAGTGGTAGATAGGAGTGGAAATTCATAAAGGTGCTTCTCTTGGATGGAAAAGAACAGGTTTCCTTGTTCAATGTGGAACACAAAGTTTAATGGAGAAAGAAGAAAGATTGGGAAACAAAGGCACAACAGGGGCTTGAAGATAACAAATCTCTTATTAGGTAGAATGGGGAAGACAAAACTTCTGCTCTGCAATAAACCGTGGTGGCACCACGAGCACTTTTCCAATGACCCTGTTAAGGACAACATTGAGCAGAGCTGCCTGGCCGCCAGCTATCACAGCAAGCTATCACAGCCACCCATTGCTAAGGCAACTTCCCAGGATTTTAACTTCCAGTGAAAGACATTGCTTGCAGTTTAAGGGTCCCTGGCAGCAGGGAGAGCACCAGAAGCCTCATGTCCAGACCCTCTGTCACTTTTCTTCATCAAATCATGTTCAGGTGTCTTTTCCAGCCTTCAGAGTGTAATCATATGAGTGAGAGAAGTCACAGCTACTCTGTCTTGACTTCCTTTCTGAGGTCTTTTGACCCTTTAAACCAAGTAGTGGTTAATTCCCCCCATGCAAAACTGCCCGTTCAAGATGGCTGTAAATATGGCACAGGGTAGGATTGTGAGGGAAAGAAGAAAAACTACTTTCTCAAAATTATTATTTGTTAGTCACCAGCATTTTAATTACTTGAATTTTCAAGGTTAACTGAGCTGCAGCAACATGTTGCTTTCAGAGAGCATTTTCCACACCTTGGAAAGCGCTTTAGGTTTTACTTCTTTGCACTTCACTCCTTTGCAATGGTGTGAAATGCCCTTTGCAGAGATATGAGACTAAATTTGCAAAAAATGAATCCCACAAGTGTTACTGACTTGCAGCCAGGTCCTCTGCTCATTGCTCTTGATACTTTACAGGAAACAAAAGTGGGAGTAAGTTAAATATTTAGTGGATATTCCCTGTATTTGCACAGAGAAACTTCCAGGTCTTTCCCCCATGTTTACACAGTGCTCAGTTTGTTTTGCTAATATTGAGTTATCTCTCTGCTTGCCTTCCATGGGCCACTCTGCAGTGAAAAACTCCTAAGATGAGGAAGGGCCTCAGAAAAGCATCACTGCAGCCTCCTGCATCTCAGGTAGGGATGACATCAATTCCTCTGCTGCTCAGGTTACTTGCTGTACATCAGAAAAGATGTACAAGATGCTGTACATCTTTTCTTGCTTCCAAGAGGCTGGTTCGAATTATTCTCTAACAGACCATGCTCCAAACAGCAACAGTGACTGTGAATACTTCCTGCACTCAATTACACTGAAAAAACAGAGATGAACCTACCCTCAGAAAAAAAAAAAAAGTCTTGTGGTGAGGGCCCTGGGGCATGCTGGGTTCGGATCTTTGCCTGGCCACAGTCTTCCTGTCACTGCTTTTTGGCCAGTGATTAAATCTTTCTGTGCCTTAATGCCCCAGAACTGACCTATGGATGCAAATAAAAGCTTTCTTCTTTATACCTTTAAATCACTGTCACACTTTTACAGAAACAGAATGGTTTGGGTTGGATGGGACCTTGAAGCTCATCTCATTTCAACCTCTGCCACGGGCATGGACACCTTCCACTATCCCAGGTTGCTCCAAGCCCCACCCAACCCGGCCTTGGACACTTCCAGGGGTCCAGGGGCAGCCGCAGCTTCTCTGGGCGCCCTGTGCCAGGGCATCACCACCCTCACAGGGAAGAATTTCTTCCTCATATTGAGCCTAAATATACCCCCTGTCAGTCTCAAGCCATCGTCCCCTGTCCTGTCACTACATACCCTTGTAAAAAATTCCTGTTTGGCTTTCTTGGAAGGGGCTCTAAGGTCCTCCAGAGCCTTCTCTTCTCCAGGTGAACATCCCCAGCTCTCCCAGCCTGGCTCCAGAGCAGAGGGGCTCCAGCCCTTGGAGCATCTTTGCGGCCTCCTACGGACCTGCTCCAGCATGTCCATGTCCTTCCTGTGTTGGTGTTCCCAGAGCTGGATGCAGCATTCCAGGTGGGATATCACAAGAGCAAAACAGAGAGAGAGAATCACCTCCCTTGACCCACTGCCCAGGCTGGTTTTGATGCAGCCCAGGACACAGCTGGCTTTTGGGCCCGCAAGTGCAAGAAATGACCAGTCCTTACCAAGTCATGCCCAGATTTTCATTCACCAGCACCCCCAAGTCCTCCTTGGCACAGCTGCTCCCCATCCATTCTCTGGGTTGATAGCAGGGGTTGCCCTGACCCAGGTGCAGCATCTTGCACTTGGCCTTGTTGAATTTCATGAGGTTCACACAGTTTTGGTGCTGGGGGCTTGTTGAACTCAGATCAGGACATGGGGACAAAGGTGCTCACAGCTCACTTGGCCTTATCTGGAAGTGGAGATGCATTTTCTATTCAGCCTGCATTGCAAACATTGTTCATTTGTTCGTTTGTTTGCAGACTCCATGTCCTCATCAGGAGAGAATCTCTCTATTCATTCAGAAGGGGAAATTCTAGGCCATCTCTATCCATTATGGTTATTTAGGAAAACTCTGACAGCATGAATACAACAGGCACAAAAACCACAAGGTAAATTAAGAACCATAATTATGACCCTTTTTTCACTCATCATTGCTGTGATACTGACTTGTGACCATTTTAATGTGTGGAGTTGACAGGGTGATACCAATCAAATTTTTCCTGTAACTGAATATATTAAAATATTTTCCTGTCACACATGTTGAAATGGTTTTTATAACCTGAATATTTGAAGAAAACATTTTCTGGCTTGTAACTGAATATATTAAAGTCTGTCACATGTATTTAAATAGATTTTATAGCCCTAACTTCCCCACAGAATGTGTTTCAGCTAAATAAAACCATTTAAAAGTTTCAGTTCTGGTTGAAACTGGTCATCCAGACTTCTCCTGGAGTCAGTAGTGAAAGATCACTGAAGTGAAAGACATTCTTGGTGGAGAAATATGCACCTTCTCTGGATGAGATCAGTTGTTATTTGGAAGTGTCTATTGACATTAAATTTAATAATAGCAATAAATTTAATAATAGCAATAAACATAATAAACAGAAACATACCTAAACATAAACATAAACATAATAATAGTACCATCATTCTTCCCTGTGAGGGTGGTGAGGCACTGGAACAGTTTCCCAGAGAAGCTGTGGCTGCCCCATCCCTGCAAGGGTCCAAGGCCAGGTTGGACAGGCCTTGGAGCAACCTGGGACAGTGGAAGGTGTCCCTGCCCATGGCAGGGGGTGGCACAAAATGATCTTCAGGGTCCCATCCAACCCAAACCATTCTGTGATTACAGAGAGCCCAGAGAGGTGTCTTAAATAAGCCACCCAGTTTGAGGTGGCTAAAGTTGGTTGATCTGAATCCTGCCCTGACAGACATTCTAAGCAACACAAGAAACCTGTAAGAAAAGATGAACTGGAACATATGTTCTCAGATCTTGAGTTAAGGCTTTCAACTTTGTTATATTCCCCTGGTTTCTGTTATGACCAAAACTGAAATTCCTCAGAGCATGCAGTAATCACGAAGCCTGCTTACTATTTAAAACAAAACAAAGTATTTTAGCTGTCCAACTTTAATATTATTTTCCCAAAGGTTTTTAATTATCAGTTCCTTCCTGTAGAAACATGACCAGGACAATATGTTACTAGTATTTGAATGATAGATTGGTTTGACTGTGAAATCACACCACACTGACCTGGACAACACAGGGAACATGAGTTTGCCCCTCTTTTGATGCAGAAAATTGTTAGTACCTGTAAGGCTCTTCTAGTAAGGCAGTAGTGTGTTCTCTGAATCATTCTGTGGGCTCTAAAAGAATAACTTTTCCCAGATACTGAAAAGGATATTTGGGGCACTGGGGTGAGTAAAAGTATAAGTATTGCAAAAGCACCCACAATGCCACAAAAATAAGACAAATCCTTAAACCCTTCTATTTTCTCTCCAGAGTGTTCACTTGTCCCAAAAGCTATAATATCCTTTCAAGTTATTTAATTGTTAATTAATGAAGTTTCAAGCTTCAGTTACACAATTCAGTACTGAATTTTCTCTTAACAGTTTTCCTTCAAATAAGCAACATCTCTGCCTGCCTGGCAGAAAGGAAGAACATCTAGTTTTTACCTCAAATTTTTTGTCTACCTTGAATTCTTATCAAAGGTTCTTTCAGTCCCCTCTTTATCTGAGGTGACTTGTTTTATCCACCAGATTTGCTACTGAGATGCAGCTTCAAGGTGGTCAAAGGCTGAAAGGACAGAGATCACATGTCAGGGAGTGGGGATTGGATGAGGAGGCTGTTCTTTGTAAACCATTGGCAGCCTTGGAAGAGATGGACAAAGGGATTAAGTATGGATTTCTATGATGATGAAGACTATGGACTAGATCAACCAAAGCAGAGGAGATTCAGATACTAAGGGAAGGAATATCCTGTGGAGGGGGACAGCACATGCACAGCCTTTATGACCAAGTGAATCCCTGGATTAGTCTGTGACTCACTTTGTCCTGCCAGCTCTGCTGTGAGAGTGCTGACCTTTGGCAAAACATTGATAATAAAGACCAGAAGAATGCTGTTATCCTAAATTGTGGCCCCCAGCTGCTAAATTATTTTATGCTGAAACCCTGGGGTTTGCAAAGCCCACTGGAAAGATTCCCATTAAATTCAGTGGGCTGTGAATCACTCTCAAATGGAAATGGAGCTCCAATTCCAGTGGCTGGTCTCATATCCATGCAGACTAGTCCTGGGAGAGATACCATATCAGCCATGGCATTTGCTGCGTGATAAAGCTATTGCTGATAAGGCCAAACACTGTACCCTGAAGTCGGGGTGGGATGAGTTCCTCCAATCCCATCAGTCACCCGCATCTAAATTAATCCCCCTCTGCTCCTCTGGTACTCAATGGGGAGAAATCAGCATTTCATCTGCAACTCATCACTCCAAAATGGACATCTAAAATAGGTCAGATGACTCACACTCTTCCCATCAACAATAAAGCCTGAAGTAATTTTCTCAGATTCAAACATGTGGTTGGAAGAATATCACTCTAAGTATCTTCATTAGACTGGCTTCCAAAATTTTGTCTTTTATAGCTGATTGCTAAATCAAATGGACATCTCAACACAAGACCCTAATGGAGACAGGTTCAGATAAACCCAGTTGGTTTTGAGTTGTCTTGCATGAACTACAGAGCTTTGCCTCAGTAGGATTTTATATTAACAATTTAAAAATATTCCAGTGACAAGACAGCCTTTGAGGTACCCTGCTCTGGTTACACGTTCTGGATCACAGGCCCAAAATGGTCTTAGGCATATTATAAAGATAATAACAATAAATAGACAAGAGGCTTCAAGTTATTGCCATTAATTAGTTCTCAGAAAGCTCTCATCCCACTGGTAAACAGAATAGGGGGAAATTCAGCACCAAATTCAAACCTAAATGGACATGTCTGCAACAGAGTCTAGACTCCCATTATGCTCAGTGGAGAATGACTTAATGCAGGCAACAGAGACAGGAAATCACTTGTCTAAATGTAGGTATCTGATTTAAGAGTGACTTGGATTACATTCTGTTGGCTGTAGAAAATCCTTTTCCAAATCAGGAATTTGGCCACCAGCGCCAATGCAGTCACGACACAAAAAAAGCCACCTAAAATTAGGTAATTGCTGATGAATCTCATCCACTAGAAACTGCCCACGTGGTGCCCAGCAATAGCATCCTTACCTGGTTCTTGTCCTGTCAGGATACAGTGTGATGAGATGTGCCATGTCCTGAACCATCACAACTGTTGTGTCAGGAGAGAACCATTGAGTCACAGAATCGTTTAGGGTGGAAAAAACCTCCAAGATCATTGAGTGCAATCATTAACCCAGCACTGCCAAGCCCATCACTAAACCATGTCCCCAAGTGCCACATCTACGTGTTTTTTAAATTCCTCCAGGGATGGTGACTCTACCGCTGCCCTGGGCAGCCTCTTCCAATAACTGATAACCCATTTAATAAAGAATTTTTTTCTAATATCCAATATAAACCTCCCCGGGTGCAACTTGAGGCCGTTTCCTCTTGTCCTGTCACTTGTTCCTTGGGAGCAGAGCCCGACTCCCACCCAGCTGCACCCTCCTGTCAGGGAGTTGTAGAGAGTGAGAAGATCCCGCCTGAGCCTCCTTTTCTCCAGGTGGAGTCCCCCAGCTCCCTCAGCTGCTCCTCACCAGACTTGTGCTCCAGACCCTTCCCCAGCTCTGTTGTCCTTCTTCGGACACACACCAGCACCTCATACTAAGATTAAAACCCAAACAAAATAAGCTTAGAACTAGGAATTTAATTTTTAAGTGAAGTTTCTATATATATATATTTATTCTTTGTTTAAAGCAGCACTTTTCTAAATGGGAAGGAAAGGTTTTATACTTGTGAGTCTGTTCATACTGAGAATGAAAACATACTGTGAAACTTTGACATTTGCCTTGAAATGGAAATACTGAGTTTCAGACAGCTCAAGAAAATTCAGCAAAGCCCTGCAAAGTGTTCCAACATCTTTAGCACAACCAAACCCATAAACTGGCTCCACAAGGGGACATGTGAGTACCACTGCCAGTCTTTGTTGTGCCAGTCTGCTCCCCTTCCACCAGATGTTTCCACTGGGATGACAGTCCAGACAAATTACCTCAAACAGAATAGAGCCCTGGAGTATTTGAAAAACTCTATTCAGAATCACAGCTTCTAACTTGGCACCTACCTCAAAGTATTCCTGACTGTCAACAGCTATTAAAAACAAGAATAACAATGGCTATTTCCATAATAGCTGTATTTTGAAATCTCAGAGCACTTTGTGAACTTAACAGACAAAGTTAGTTGTCTTAAGACATATCTGAGAGGTATGGATTCATATCATCTATCAGGGAATGCAGACCTGTTTGGGGCAAGAACTGGAGTTCTGGTTTTAAATATTCTATAAGGAAATACAGATAAGGAATGAATACAGATAAGGAATGAGATTCCTGATGGTAGAAACACCTTCCACTATCCCAGGTTGCTCCAAGCCCCATCCAACCTGGCCTTGGACACTTCCAGGGATGGGGCAGCCACAGCTTCTCCAGGCAACCTGTGCCAGGGCCTCACCATCCTCACAGTAAAAATATGAATATAATGCCTTTAGATTTCTCAGTCTCCCCAGTAATGATCCTACTCTAATGAGAAATCCATACTGTTGCAGTCCCTGAGCCAGCTGGTGTGAACTCTGAGATCACAGAGGCCAGCTGGTGGAAAAATCCAGGCATTTGAAAACACCTTCTTTACCTCCAAGAGAAAGCCTCTCCCACAAGTCCTTGTGAATGAGATGTAACCCTACCCTGTAACCCTGGTCTAAAGAAAACTGCCTTTCCCAGCGTGCTGTGGCTGGTCCCTTGACCCGTTCCCCCTGCGCCGCCCCTTCCCTCTGTTCATTGCCCTCTCCCTGGCCCCTGCTTTGTACCGCCCCTGTGCCCCCAGAACGCTGTGTACGGGGGCTCGGGCTCGCCCGCCCCCTCTCTGGCCGGGCATCCCGGGTCCGGACAGCAGACTGCATTAAACCCAGCAAGGGATCTGCCTCGTGGGGAGCCCTCCTTACTCCTTGCTTCTGGTAACGGAGTTATCCGTGTGGAGTGTGGTTTGTGTGCGTTACTTGCGTTTACCAGCTACGCAGAGCAGAAGGAAGAGTTTTGCTAGCAGCTAAACTGCACTTGGATTCTCCCTCTCCAGAGAGAATCTGGGGTCCACAGCAGCTCCTTCCAACTGCTCTGTAACCACATCTAACCAACTATATCACTCTCTTTTAATTTTAATACCATACCACTTGTTGAATGTCTCAATCACTTTCAACATGCAGTGTAACTGCCACTTACGCAAGGAAAAATTACAGAAAAAAACCAAGTGTTTTGCACCTGCTAAAAGTGCAAAAAGTACATAAAATATTTTAAGATGGAATAACCTAAGCTGGAAGGAAAATACAAAATTAGGCTAGGAGGGACCTGACATGTTTAGCTGAGGAAAAGGCTCCAAACACAAAAACCTTTGGCTTCTCCTTTTCCATAATTTTTCATCATTTTCAGTCTTGTCAGCATGAATAATATTGTTCATTTTTGCTGTGATTTAGAAGCAGCTGCAGAATATAAAACAAAGTTGAAAATCAGCTGAAAGACCATTCATCTATTTTGCTTGTAGTTGAAACACTCCTCGTAGCTGCAGACAAGTAACCAGGCTGACTATAATTCCATAAACTACATCTGACTAGTATATAGTTCAGGTTTGGGGGGATTTTTTAATAAATCTTTTGAAACCCACAAACAAAAAGTTACTTACATGTTACAGCAAACATCTTTCTAGATGGCGTCATGGGTGACAGAGGCTCCTATCTGATTTTGTACAGGCATTAATCTTCTCATTCCTTCTGTTTATTTCTGTTCTGGGAAACTAGACCTGGCCCATGCTAACTCCTAAACTGCACCTGGAAATTGTTTAGGAGAACTATTGTTGGCCTGGATCCAAGCCAGAGCAATCTGGCCAGTGCAAGGTGTTCCTAATCACCCAGTTTGGGAGGGTAATTCACAACAGGGTACGACCAGATCACACCAGAAGGCCTCCAACCAGCAGAAAAGCCCTGCCACATAAAATCATAGAGTCATAAATGGTTTGGGTTGGAAAGGACCTCAAAGATCATCTTATTCAAACCCCCTGCCATGGGCAGGGACACCTTCCACTATCCCAGGTTGCTCCAAGCCCTGGCCAACCTGGCCTCGGAAACTTCCAGGGATGGGGCAGCCACAGCTTCTCTGGGCAACCTGTGCCAGGCCTCACCACCCTCACAGAGAACAATTTAATGCAAAAACCATGTGAAAAACCAGCTAAACAATCAAATAATACCCGGTTAAAAGCAAATAGAACTTTCTCTGTTTCGAGTGAGGCACCTTTGCCCTGCTCTATTAATTAAAAAAAAAAAAAAAGTTTTATCATGTTTTCAGGTTGGTCTCCTAACCTTGTGCCTAGGAAGCAGCTTTTCCACCAACTAATTATACTATTTTATCTTATCTGGTGTGGATGTGTTATTTTAAGTCCATTAGGATAGGAACTCTTTATTGTTACTCATATTCAGACAACTGAATTAAGTTTGTAGCCAATACTATCAATGGAGTCTAGAGAGAGATTAGCTGGTCAAATGGAGCAGGTAGACTGCATTGTCTAAATAAAAGTCTTACACGCTCCACTGAAGAATACTTCACCCAGATGGTGAATCATTAAATTCCTGCCACTGAGCAAATGCACTTCCCTTCACCTGTCAGTTACCCAGCAACTGGCAATTTGGCAGCAATACACTTATTGTTATGATTAACCTTGTCAATCCACAGGCACTCGCTTTTCCAAAGAGCTGACCTTTTCCTACAATATTATTTTTGACAAGCAATGGCTCATTACCCTCTGTTACTGTCAGTATTTTAATGTTTAGTTTTCAAATTATTATAGAAGGTGGAGGCACCAATACCCTCTATTAAGATTTCCTCACACTTTCCACAGTGAGATCTTGCTATGCTGGAACTTTCAAGCTGAAATTCCCTTTGCCACATTTGTTTCTCTCTCAAACTGCAACAAACTCCATAATTCAGTTTTGGGCTAACTTTGTTCAGATCAGTGTGGCTTCATAAAAATCAGTCATTTTTGATTCAGAAGTTCTCTGTCCTTGCTGGCAGAGAATCTCTGTCTTTCACATCAGAAGGGCACAAGAGAACTGCCCCATCCCTGGAAGTGTTCAAGGCCGGGTTGGATGGGGCTAGGAGCAACCTGGGATAGTGGAAAGCGTCCCTATCCATGGCAGTGCAGTTGGATTCAATGACCTTTAAAAAGTCCTTCCATCTTAAACTATTCCGTGATTCTATGAAGAGAAAAAGAACAAAATCAGTAGAATGGACCATGCTCCATTTCTCAGAAAAAAAAGGCTCTGTATTTCCAGGTTTTCCCAAGTTCTAGCTTGGATATATTTGTCTCCCAGTTTAGGGAAATGCTGTGTATGGCAATAAATCAAACTCTACTTCCAATGCTGAGAGCTGAAAGCACATAAGAGCACTGCTCTGTCCTCTTAAAGGAATGTAAAGAGCTTGAAACACTCTGCAAACAACTGGGATTTTCACAAACCTGCAGAAAAAACAGGAACAGAAATCAAACTTCCTGGATCCTGTGCCCTAACCATAAGACTGAATTGTTTTCCTCGTCTTGCTGTTTCCACAAGTTCAAGGTGAACTGAGTGACAAGGAGATCTGCTTGGGGCAGAAGGTACCGGAAAGCAGAGTGTGCGGGGATTTTGTGTGACTCTCAATCCTCAGCTGCATCTCTCCATGGGCGTTTGGTGTGAGAAGGCTCTGTCCCTAAGTGCTGCTCAGCTCTTTGTCCTCACTGATGTGTTTTCTTCTCTTCCCTCTGGAATAGACTTCAGTGGAGCTGTTTTCAAAAAAGGACAAAGAAAAGAAAAAAACAACAGTCAATGGCAGTGTGAGAAAAGCAACCCAGCAGGTTCTACATTAAAAGAAGCCATTTAGTTACAAAGCCTTGGTTTGTTACTGTAATATCTGTTATAAAGCTCCCAATCTCTGTAGTTCCCAGTCCTAATACAGCTGAAATTGGGCTGAGCAACCCTTCTGGAGATACTTCCCTCTTTACATTAGCTGACATTGATTAATAACTTCATTTACAACTTATCCAGCCTCTTTCCTATGCTGTTCCAGCTGGATTTGTATTCAGCTACCACTTCTGCTTGTATTGCCACACCATAACTGCACGTTTATTATTTTCCCAGGAACAATTCTCTGACTCTCCCTAGTCTAAAAGTGACATTATCCCTCGACTTTCATGCCTTTTGCTCAACTAAGCTATTTCCAGCTGAAATTTTTGTTACGTGCCCTGGCTGGCAAAGTGAAGGATACTGATGTAAGACCTTATGGAATTACTGTCACAGGCCCTTCCAACCTACAGCATTAAATGCACAAGGAAAAAACCCACTTGCTCTGGTAGCAGCCTAAGGAGACTACACTCTCAAGCTGCACCTCTTATGTTAGTTGAAATAAGTCTGTGCCACCATTCTGGACACAAAGAAGTCAGAAATCCACGCTTCAATTAATCACAATTTATTGGGATTGCTTCAATTTCTCATAGCATCCAATATTTCACAGAGTCACGGAGTGGTTTGAGTTAGAAAAAACCTTAAGGATCATCTTATTCCAATCCCTTGCCATGGGCAGGGACACCTTCGTCTATCCCAGGTTGCTCCAAGCCCCATCCAATCTGGCCTGGAACATTTCCAGGGATGGGGCAGCCGCAGCTTCTCTGGGTAACCTGTGCCAGGGCCTCCCCACCCTCACAGGGAAGAATTTCTTCCTAATACCCATTCTAAATACCCCCTCTTTCAGCTTAAAGCCATTTCTCCCCTGTCCTATTCCCTACAAGAAACTTTCCACAACTCTTTTGTCATGCTGGAGTGTGGGCATAAGCACTGTTGCAAGCAGGTTCTGATCACTCCATTGCAAGCTGAATTTGCTGGAGGTAATTTTTGCAATGGACTTGTAAGGACAGATGCAGCCTTCCCCAGACTCACCAGATTTATTCTTCAACCATGTCATGGTCACTTTATTCACTGGATGATGGCATCATGAAGTACTAGGCTGAGAGTTAGAGTTTGTTCCTTTAATAAAAAGTGGAAAGAGCCACTTTCGAGGAAAAAGGCTTGGCATTAACATCTTTGTAAAGTTTTTGCAGAATTTTGCAGAATTTCTAGTGAGAGAGATATTGTTCAAAGAAGCTGGTTTTAAAGTTAATGCTTTAAAACAAAGAAATAACCTGTATTTCCAGGTTCTTCCCTTGCAGAGCCTGTGGCTGCAGAGCCATCTTGTGGGGGAGACTCAGACAGTTCTACCAGGAGGAGACTTTTTAATTACTTTTATTTTTTCACATGCTGTGGCCTGCTCAGGCAGCAAAAAGTCTAGGCAAGACATCCTGCTCACCCCACCATCTGTTTCACTCACCTTGGAGTACCAACAAGTCTTCTTACTCTGTAGAGATTCCCAAACTCCCTGGGAGCTGAAACACAGAAGCCAGTATTCCTCTCATCTTTGCCTAATTTAATAGTCCCAGTTAGGAGGATTTTGGAAATGTTCCTGCCTCAAGGTTTCATCAGGTCTATTCGAAAATAAGATGTCATCTAAATTTCACAAACTGAACAAATGTTTCTACAAATGGGTGCAGCTCCATGTACAACAAGTGCATGGCTTTGAAATTAGGGCAGATAATTGGTTCCTTACATGCTTTTTATTGGGGGAAGAAGGCAGGGAATAGGAAAAATTCCTCTCATCAGAGTGGCTAAATGCTCCATCCTCTTCTAGAGGCACCACTACAGAGTGCTGAGCCTGGAAAATAAGAACTGGGAATCCTCTAGCAGTGCAGGATGTGGGATCACAGCTGCGGGTGGGGATAAAATACTGCAAGGAACAGGGTGCTGGGAGCCGGGGGGATCCCTGGGCAGCAGGACAAGGAGCTACTAGAGAAGCTCCAGTGGAGGCCACAAAGACAATGAGGCATCTGGAGCATCTCTCTTATTAGGAGAGACTGCAGGAGCTGGGCCTGATTAGTCTGGAAAAGAGAAGACTGAGAGGAGATGTCAACTATCTAAGTATCTCCAAGATGGGCGCCAGGAGGATGGTGCCAGGCTCTTTACACTGGTGCCCAGTGACAGGACGAGGAGGAATGGCGATAAAATGAAACGCAACAAGTTCCACCTCGACATGAGGAAGAATTTCTTTACACTGAGGGTGGCAGAGCACTGGAGCAGGCTGCCCAGGGATTTTGTTGATTGTCCCTCTCTGGAGACATTCCAAACCCACGCGTTCCTGTGTCAGCTGCTCCAGGTGATCCTGCCTTGGCAGGGGCATTGAGATGGATGGTCTCCAAAGGTCCCTTCCAGCCCCAACTCACAGAATCACAGGATGGTTTTTGTTGAAAGGGACCTTAAAGACTATTCCAACCACCCTGGCATGGGGAGGGGCACCATGCATGTATATAAATTTATACATGTATATAAAGTCCTACATCTCTACACATGTAAATGTGTATGCACGCAGGTTCATATATTTTCCACTTTCAGCCTGAACAGCCAAGGAGGAGAGAAGGATGAAACCAATGGTGCTGTGTCTCCATAAATGTTGTGACTTCTGCCTGCGATTACTCTGTGATTCTATGTGTCCCCAGCGAGGGAGGGCTTTATTGTTGGCACTATTCCGATCTTAAGAGTCTGATCGGTATTAGCCGAGATCTAATTTTACAGGGAAAGAATTAACAGCCAATTAAAATTGCTTGAACAGGGAATAGGTTTCGCAGAGCATTCGAACAATTCTGCACAGGACTGGGGACACCCTGGACCAGCCGGGTGATTAAACGGAGTTTTTAAACCACTGAAAAGCAGGTTTAAAACTGAGTTTTAACCCGCATCTGAAAGCCTCAGACCGCGGAGCCCGCCCTACACGCTCCTGAGGCCGCGCCCCGCGCCGCTCCCCCAAATCAGGAGGAGCCAGCGGCACCACCCCCGCCGCGCTGCGCAGGCGCGCAGAGCCGGTAGTTCGAGTCCCGCGGGGGAACGGACGGGCGGGCGGGGAGATGCCGACGGAGCCGGGAATGCCGCAGCCGGCCGGGGAGGGAACCCCGCAGCCGGCCGCAGACAGCGGTAAGTGCCTGCTGTCCTCGGCGGGGACCCAGCGCGGCTCCCGCGGGAGCGGCGGTGCCCGAGTGGCCGCGGAAAGCGCGGCGGCGGGAACCGGGCGGGTGTGTTGGGCCCGGCGGGGCGCGCGCATGCGCACTGGGGATCTGTGTGGATTATGGTGGACGCGGTGCCTTAGCGGGTTTTTCGGGAATTGCGATAATTTGTGTCTGTTTCTGCTCGCAGAGCCGGAGGTGTTTGAGACTGTGCTGCCAATCACTATCTTTGTGCTGAGTGATGAAGATTTTCTCCAGGATGATGATAAGGACCAGGAAGTGTCCATTCCCGAGGTGGAGCAGGAGTTTAAATTAAACAACAGCCTTTGCCTAAAAAATGAAGTGGAACATTCAAACGACAGTAGCAGTGTAGGCAATTGGGATGCGAACAGGACTGTTTCAAATGAAGATAATTGTATTAAATACTCTGAGGATAAATGCTTTGCTGAGAGTGTGTGTAACACATCAAAATTAACTTCCAGTGATGGGTGTGATGCAGGCACAGATAAATATGGTCAAAATTGCATGTTACCTACCTCATCTTGCAAAATAGAGCTTCCAGAGGTCATCAAATACAGCGATGGAGAAGGGTGTGGTGGTAATGATGGCTTTCAGAAGATTCCTCCTCTCCTGTTCTCTGCTGACAGTGACAGAGCTGACACTGTCGAGGCAAGCAGGTTGTGGACGGTGGTGGTGGTACCCAAACATGAAGAAGAACCTGTCAGTGTTGCAAGTGTTCTTTTTGATGGCACTCCACAGAAACAACCAGAAATCCACAAGGAATTTGAGAGAATTGTTAAAATGGAAGGTAATACATTAATAAGATTAGTGCAAGTATTTAAGAAATATGGTAAAATACAGTAAATCTCGAGTTTTTGAAATAAGAAATTGTATAGAAACACTATGAAAACAATTTCTTTTAGAGTAAACATTTCAAGTTAGATAAATAAATGCAGCAGAAGGAAAATACTTCCTGGAGTATGCTCAGTTCTTTCACGGACTCCTGTGAAAGGTAGTGAAACTGCAAGAAGTTGGTACTTTTTAATTCTCCTGCAGTGAGCAAAAGGGTGGTCTTTCATCAGGGAAATATTCTCAAAATAACACAGAAAAATCATTGTATTTGTGAGAATGGAGCACTAGCAAAGTTTGGTGCCAGTATTTTGATAGGAATTCTGGCATAAAGCTGTTTTGTTAAAAACTGGATGCAGTGTTGTTCCATGAAATTCAGAGCCTTGAGTGAAAATAGACAGTGAGAAGGAAGGAGGTTTCTAACTAGGAACAGCATTTAAATGTTGGGGGCAGAGGGTAGCATGAAGAGAGGCATTAGGAGAAAAAAGTGGAGAGAGAGAGATAATAAGGAAGCAGAAGTAATGAAGAGCAAGCAAGTCATTAGGCAATTTGGGATTATTACTACAAATGAATCATGAATATTTGTGGTTGTATGAAATGTGACTTTTTATATCTCCTTGTAGATCCTGATTCCTCAAAGAATGGAGATAATGAAATTGATAACAGGAAACTAAGCAAATTTGAAGATGGAACTCAGAGTTCTCTTTTGGAACATGGCTTGAAAAAAGAAGAGATATTTACTTATAATTGTTCTGATCCATTTCTTAATGGATGTTCTACTTTTAAAGAACTTCTAGAAGATGAAGGGAAACCTGAGATGAATGCTTTCACTTCGGCTGAATCAAGTACTACTGGAGAGCACATTTACAAGATGTTAACACCATTCCCTAAGAAAAGATACCAGCAACAAAAAGTTGTTTCTTCTGATGTAAGCCCAAAAGGGTTCCAGAGCCAGCAAGAAGGTTTAACATGGCTGAATGAGAGCGTGACCATCACACCTCTTCCTAAAACAACATCTTCTACAAAAGAGAATGAAAGATGGAGTTTCAAGTGCAGGTTTTGTAGTTCTGTGTATAAATGCAGTGCGCACCTGAAGAAACATATTTATTCAGCTCATAAAGATAAGAAAATACATAAATGCAGCTTTTGTAAAAGAACTTTCTTCTTTTCTTTCAATCTTAAGAATCACCTTAAATTTCATAAGAAGATTGCTAGATTGCAAAAGGCAAGAAGAAATAGAATAAATGCAAGAAAAGAGAGGCAGAAAGGATCTGAAGAAGGAGAATCTGAGACCAAGAAAAAAGAAAGTAAATACAAGAAATTTTTCATTAAAATTGAAAGGGACTTTACACGTCTGGATGTGCCAGTTAGCTTTCCCTGCAGAATTTGTTTCTTTGCTTCATCAAATCCTAGGAGTTTTATTCATCACTTGAAGGGACACAAGGAAAGACCACCTTACCAGTGCCCTCAGTGTGAGTACTCTTGCAGCAGCTTATCCTACCTGTTAAATCACATGTACTGGCATGCTGGCTATAAGCTCTACCAGTGCAGGTTCTGCACCTTTTTTTCATTGTATTTTGCAAGCATGGTGAGGCACAGCCATGTCCACACAGGGGATAAACCGTATTCCTGTGAGCTCTGCCAGGCAGCATTCACCAGCACCTCACGGTTGGAGAGACACAGGAGGATACATGCAGGGACAGAAATGTGCCAAGGACAGCAACCCAACTGCCTGAGTGGGAGAAAGAGAACTGAAAGACCTCTAAAGAATTACACATGTGATGAATGTAACCTGGTGTTCTGCACTAAAGGACATCTCAGCTTTCACAAGAAATTTCATGAACAATTAAAGGCTAAAGGTCATATGAGTCAGAGCAGTAAGTACTGTAAAAGCAAAATATGCAAAGCTGATGGTAATTCTCAGGACCATGTTTCTCACTCTCTTTTTGGTAGAGAAGATGATTGTGTGGGTGGGGGAATCCTGGCTTCAGAAGTAGAGTTTGAGCAAGGAGGTGATGTGTGGGATAATAAGAAAATATGCCGTGGAAAGAAATTCCTTGAAAACAGCCATGGAAGCAACAGCCTGGCTGTTACTGGGAATAGACCAGAAGTTCCTCGGACTTCTTACCAAATGGACACTTACAAAGAGGAACCTTTCTTCAAATCAGAGGCCTCTCATTCACAAGTGCAAGGTGATGCTTCATCTCATAACTTTGTGGAAAACTTGGAGGATATGTGGCCTTCCAATTTAAATACATTCCAAACATACAGGTGCCAGCACTGCAGTTATGTTACTGCTGTTTCTAACAACTTCAGGCTGCACCTGAAGTTACATACGGATGAAAGACCATTTGTGTGTAAAGAGTGCAATGAGGCATTTAAAACTTCAAACCATTTGCAGAAACACAGCCTTCTTCATGTGAAAAATGGACAGCAGTTTGGAAGTTGCCTCTTTGTAGAGAGGTGTTTAGAAAATCTTGAATTGCATCGTGAAATCCACAGAGGCATGTATCCAGAAAGGGATTTTGATTCCTGCAAAGGCTCAAACAGCTCCTTGCTTGGTTCAGAAGTCTGTGGAGTTCAGCGAGGTGTTCAGAGGAGCACAGTAAACAATGTGCGAGCACAAAGTCAGCCACCATTCTATCAGTGTGCAGAGTGCAGCTATGCTACTGGCATTTTAAGCAACCTGGAACTCCACATCAGAACTCACACAGGTGAGAAGCCCTACAGCTGCACCATTTGTCAGAAGCAGTTCCGTACTTCCAGTCACCTGAAAAGGCACAGACTCACACATCTGAACATGGGGCATTTCAAGTGCACGAGCTGTGATTTCTCAACCAGCAAATGGCTGTCCTTGAAACGGCACCTGGCTTCACACACTGGGGAGGAAAGGTCCTCTCCTGGCTGCCTCTACGAGCACAAGGAGCTGCCTGTCAAGACGTACAGGTGTGAGGAGTGTGGCTATTGCACAGCCCACAACGGGAACCTGAAGCTCCACCTGAGGATCCACACGGGAGAGAAGCCGTTCCAGTGTGGCCAGTGCTCCCTGGCTTTCCGCACCTCCAGCCACCTCAAGCGCCACTTGCTGACTCACCTCAAGCTGCACTGCAGGAGGTGCAGATATTCCACAGTGGATAAACACGCATTCCAAAAGCACATAAAAACGCACAAAAAGAAGTACAAGTGTGCAAAGTGTAATGTGGTGCTGCCCACCAAAAAACTGCTGGAGAAGCATAAGCAGCAGCACGAGCTTGGAATGTGAGGTTGAGAATTGGAAGTTGGCGCTTAGTTCTGGAGAGGTTTGCGTGTCCTGAAGTTCTTTATGGGTTTACGTTCCTTTGCTGTGCCCAGAATGATAGCTGGTTATGGATGCATCCAGCATTTTGGTCTAGAGAGTGAAACTTGGGCTACTGGTTTGCTGTAGGTGTTTCTGAGAACATCAGTTCTAGCACAGGCTGTGCTGAAGATCTTGGAGACACTTTTTCATTCCTGAGTAACTCCTTTAATAGAGGTCAGTTAGGATTTGGACAGTGTTTATCTGTGTTTAAACAGTTACTCTACATCACTTATTTTCTTGTAAAAATTTAATAAGAAAAAAATCTCTTTTCTGACTGAAAGAATGTTTGAAGGGAGGGAAGGAAGGGCATGTTATGTTTTATAGTAATAACTTTTCATATAAAAATTATCAGTGTATCTGGAGGCTTAATTCTACCTCCCATCTGCTGGAAGTTGCCTCCTTTACTCCCAGGTGCTTTTGCAATACTTGTAAGGGAAAAAAGCTAGTATCTCACAAAATTACAAAAACAAAATATACATCACTGGGTAATTGTGACATGAAAATGTTTTCCATATGTCTGTATGAATAAGATGTTTATTAAGTAGTTACCTTGTCTGTAGTTTTGATAATTTTTTGAGTAGTCTGACAGAAATGGTAATGTCCCAAAACATATATTTTATGATAGTGAGAATCTTTAACTCTTCAATTTTATGTGAATGTCCAATGTTAATCTAGTACGAAATGCCTTACCTTTTCTCAGGTTGGTAGTTACTGTGTTGTTTGTTAAAATAGATGATACACTTTTCAAGTAACTTCTGTTAATATGAGCAGTTGCCAATAATTGTGAATTCTGTTTAGTTACATTGAAAATCTTAGCAGTATCTGAAACTGTTAAATTAATTTTGTTTAATAACTTTACTGTTAGTCTAAAATACCATGTGTGAGAACTATTGTACTATGCAGCAGTTGGTGCAGGGTATGGTGAACCAAGATGGATGCTGCTTCCAATTTATATTCAAATCTAGACAAATCTTTCCTTGCTTTGCAGTTACAGTGCTAGGAACTCTTTGAGTGTGATAAGTGGTTTTGTTAACAGTGTGTTACCCCCTTGTGTGAGGAAAGACAACAGCAAAGGGCTGGTGCAAACTGTCCCAGTGCTACAGCTCAGTCCATGGAGCAGCAGAACAAACCTGTGGTTTAATTTAGAGAATGTAAGTGTGGAACTCAGTGCTTTTTTTACTGCTCCTGGATGTGTGCCTTTCTGTAGAAACACAGATGTCTTGTAGAGGCTCTCTGGTAATGTCAGAGACAGGCTGGGAAGGGCTGCCCAGAGAGGGAGTGGAGTGCCCCTCTTTAGGGATGTTTAAAAGCCATCTGCATGTGATCCTGGACAACCAGCTTTGGGTGGCCCTGCCTGAGCAGGGGCTTGTCTTCCAGAACTCCTGCAGCCATTCTGCCATTTGGAACACAATTTTCCAAGAATGGATTGAAACTCATGGATAGATGCATGTATTTAAGGCCAGATCACCAAAGATATTCAAGTGATCCAGTTCTTTGCAGCTTCAGTAAAGTCAGACAAGTAAAATATCTGTGCCTGAGCTATGGTGGTTACAGATGAGCGATTCAGATCTTGAAGTCACCTGATCCAGTTGTGAGAAAGAAGAATGTTATCCTGTACGAAGAAAGAAAAGCATTTCTGGTAAAATATTAATGGTTACTCAAGCTTGGAGGAGTTCTTACCTGCGTTACTGTAAATTCTGATCATTTTTTTGAAAAGAACAGGTACAAAGAGGAAACAAAAATGATGAAGGAATTGTAAGCCTCTGTGTCAGATGAGACTAGTAAGGCTAAATCTGATAGAGAACAGTTGTGTTTATGGTGTACAGTGATGATGAAGAGAGCCTGGTTTAGGGGGAGAAACAAACTGCAGTAAACTTTTGAAAGAGTTTGTAAATATAAGTTTCTTCAAGTTGTAAGAACAAGAAGGTATTTTCAGTTGGAGTTTGATGATTTTGTAAAAATAGTTATTCCTGGTCACTGCCTTTAATAAAAATAAACAGTTTAATGATTCCTGACTTTGCTCTCTGTTCCTTATGCACTGCACTGGACTTTTGGGATTTCAGAGGTATTCTCAGTCTGCTAAGTCAGTGAAATTTAAAGGTAGAGGCATATTCAATTTCAAATAAGACATGGGCCATTGTTGGTATTTTTTTCTGGTAGCTGTAAGTGTAATATTTTGTATTTCTGCATGCTTTAAACAGAAATCAAAGCCTTTCCTGAACCATAATCATGAACCTGAAGTTTCCTATTTCAACCAAAGAAGTTTGCATAATTTTCTTCATGAACATACAGTGAATTTGGACAAAACAGGGAAATGTAATTTGCAAACAAATTGAGCAAAAGGCTGTCATTTCACCTGCTGTGCATCTGCTAAATTAAGTGAATAAAAGTTAAGCAGGAGGTGATGTAAATGAATAGTAGTGAGTCAGACCTGTATGCTGTGGTGGTGCATCCTCCTGTTTGGGGCACACTGTGGTCTCAGAAATGCTCGTTAGGCCTTGGCCTTGGCCTTGACGAGCTGGGCTGAGCTTGTCTTGAGCTTATCAGAACCAGTCTGCTCCCAGCAACTAGTGCTGGCTAAGGACCCCTGGATTTTAACAGCCTTGGGAACTTTTCTTACCTGATAACCACCCAGGTGGAACAATGTTTTTGGTTTTGAACTTAAAAAGAAAGTTACCGACCTGAACTGTGGCCAGGGTGGAAAATTGTTGTGAGCAAAGCCAAGTCTGTTGTGGCTCTCTAAGCAGTGGTACTCAGACCCTCTGGGCTCTCCAGACTGCAGTGGGCTGAGACCCCCACCCATCTGAGTGGGGCCTCTCCAAGCCACACAATTTCCAGGTTGGATATACCTGGGGGACCGCAGCTGAATGACAGTGATGGATCCCAGGCTGATATCCCCACTCCTTGAGACTCAACCCTTCACCCAGTAAGAAGGTGCAATGGCATCTGACATGAGTACTTAACTGTGAAAATTTCCCAAATTCAGGTATGTACCTGGTACACACTCCTTTAGTGTGTGTGTGAATACACAAATGTACTATGAATGTTGCTCTCTTGTAGAATCATAGAATAGTTTTGCATTGGGACCTTAAAGATTATCTTGTTCCACCCCCTGCTATTGTCAGGGACACCTTCCACTATCCCAGGCTACTCCAAGGCCTGTCCAACCCGGCCTTGGACACTTCCAGGGATCCAGCGGCAGCCCCAGCTCCCCTGGGCAACCTGTGCCAGGGCCTCAGCACCCTCACAGGGAAGAACTTACTCTGTACATAAACGCAGGGATTTTTTTCCTGAAATTAACAAAATACCCTCCAAACGTAACATGGGGGAGATGGGATTTTCTTCCGCTGTCCCTTTCCTCCCTTATTTGCGTCCCTTGGGGAAATTTGAAGCAGTTTAATGAAAGTCCAGCTCCCCCGTTCGGTGCCGGCCGGGCCCCTCCGCCGAGCGCTCCTCCGGCCGGTAGGTGGCGCTAGCGCGGAGCGGCGCCTCAGGACGCGCGCGGGGCTGCGCATGCGCGGAGCGGCCGGACCCGCTTCCCTGGAGGAGCAGCGGCCTCACTTCCCTTGGAAAAGCCGCCGGTCCCGCTTCTCTGGGAAAGCAGCCGGAACCGCTTCCCGCTTTTCTGGCAGAGCAGCCGGCCCCGCTTCCCTCGCCCTCGGCACCCGCCGCCGCTGAGGGCGACCGTGCGCGGTCTCGGCCGGCCCCGCTGACGCGAGCGGCGCTTCCGTCCCCTCTCCACTCTCTCGCTCCAGGGGTTCGACCCCCCTCCCTCTGCCGCCAAGATGCCGCGGATTATGATTAAAGGCGGCGTGTGGCGGAACACCGAGGTAAGACTCGACGGGGTTTGAGCCTTCGTCCCCCCTTAGGGCCCGGGGAGGTCGGGGGGGGAGGCCCTCACTGCTGCGCAGGCGCAGGAGAGGGGGCGTGGGTGTCGTGTTGCGCCTGCGCGGGGGGTTCAGGTTTTGGGGTATCCCGGGGCGAGTTCGGGTCTGCTGGAGCCCCTGTGCCAGGACATCCAGAGGGGTTGGGGTCTGCAGGAGCGAGTGCAGGGAAGGGCAGCGCAGCTCGGGAAGGGTCTAGAGCACAAGTCTGATGAGGAGCGGTGTTGGGCTACACTGTGTGTTGGAAGAGAGATTAGGCCTTGTTGGCTGCGGAAAGAGTCTCGTTCTCAGACCCGGAGGTGATCCTGGGATTACAGCCAGGTCACCGGGGATGGGCTGAGAGAGGATTGTGAGTTTCTGGACAGTGTCAGCCCTATGAGATGTGATAATTGTAGTTTGTGACCTTGTAAGGTATTGTTTACCTTTTACCATAATAGGCAATGTCTAGGAAATATTCCAGGTGATTGGGGAACACTGAGGTGAACTGTTTTCCTGTTTATATGAGGTGATTTCCTGTTTTTCCATTGGTATTTAAGGGAATTTCGGATACGCAATAAAGCTTTTTTCTTCTTGCACCTTTACCATGATGTTGCGGAGTCCCTGCCCATGCGTGAATACTGCAGAGCGGCTGATGGAGCTGGGGGGGCTCAGCCTGAAGAAAAGGAGGCTCAGGGGGGACCTTGTCGCCCTCCACAACTCCCAGACAGGAGGGTGGTCGGGCTCTGCTCCCAGGCAGCAAACGACAGGACAAGAGGACGTAGCGTCAAACTGTGCCAGGAGAAGTTTAGGTTGGACATGAGGAAGAATTTTTTCACAGAAAAGGGCGACTGAGTATTGGAACGGACTGCCCAGGGAGGTGATGGAGTCACCATCCCTGGAGGTGTATAAGGAAAGACTGGACATGGCACTGAGTGCCATGGTCTCATTGACGTGGTGGTGATCAGGCATGGGTTAAACTCAATGACCTGAGAGGCCTTTTCCAACCTAACTGATTCTGTGATTCCTTGGCTCTCTGTTGGGCTGCATTCCCCAGCAGTCTGTGCCTTCCTTCTTCCCGCTGCCTCAGTGGGCGAAGGTCACATAGATGTTGTTTTTCACTCAGGCTGCAGGTTGGGAAGCTCAGCCACGTGTGTGTCTTGTGTCCTTCTGAACTGGAGAAACCGTTCCCACTGCCACTGGAGTGGAAGCATGCGCTGTGCTGTGCTAGGAGATGTCCCTCTCACAGGCTGGAGTGTGACTTGTACTGCATAGGCAGGTTTCTTACGCTGTAGGGGAATGAGGCAGCAGGAATCTCTTGCACTTGAAGATCTTTCCAAATGTAGAAATGGCAAAGGCAGAGTCATAGAATTTTTAGGGTTGGAAAAGACTTAAGATCACTAAATGTCCGGCCATCAATACAGCACCACCACCATGTTCACCATTTAACATGTCCTTAAGTGCAGTATCCACGTGGTTTTTTTAACACTTCCAGGAATGGTGACTCCACTACTGCCCTGGGCAGCCTGTACCAGTGCTTTACAACCCTTTCTCTGAAAAAATTTCCTAATAACGAATCTAAACCTCCACTGGTGCAAGTTCAGTCTGTTTCCTCTTGTCCTGTCAATGGGTGTGGGCTCTTCATCTGCAGCCCCAAGAGTTCTGTACACAGAAATTGTTCCAAAAAAGAGCAGTCCTTTCCAATTTTGCTGTCACAGGCTTTCAGAACCGCAAGTGCTCGTGAAAAAGAAAATAACATGAGAAATCAAGGATGTCAGTTTTATTAGATACATGTTTAAAGCAAAAAGATGTACCTGGCACTGTAAAATCGAGAACTCTGTCACTGCATACCATGAACACCAGGCATGTACATGGTTCCAGGAAGCAGTGAGGAAAAAGTAATAGAAGATAAAACGTGCTCTGTATGCTCTTAAGCACTTGTGATATATCAGTGATGTGCCAGGAAGCAGCTAGATTTGGGGTCAGCAGAGGACAGGAAAACCCACATTGTCTTCACCTCATTCTTAGGGTCTTCCATAATGGATAAATTTTAGTGACTGTTAGAGAGAAAGAGCAGTGCATTAAATGGAATCACAGAATATCCTGGGTGGGAAGGGGCCCACAGGGATCATCAAGTCCAGCTCCTGGCCCTGCACAGAACACCCCCGAGAATGCCACCCTGGGCCTGAGAGCATTGTCCAAATGCTGCTTGAACTCTGGCAGGCTTGGGACTGTGGCCACTGCCCTGCAGAGCTTGTTCCAGTGCCCAAACAGGTCACTGGTCCACCAGTTTTTGTGTTCCAGAGATAAAATAGGTGTTGGGATTTTTTTAATTAACATTTTGATTATACATACAGCATTAAAAACAGAGAAAGTGGAATTGGGTGATACCAAGTCGTTCATAAAATGAGCAGTTACTTGCAAAAAAAGCCTATTAATGTCACCAGTACAGCTCCTGTGTGCCATAGAGCGCCAAGTAAGTTAAAAAAATACACAAAGGAGGTTTTATTATTTATTTCAGAACAGTAATTACATTAGTTGTTGCCTGTAGCAGCTCAAGCCAGAGCTGATCATGAGCCCACAGTTAAAGCTGCTGTGCTCTGAGTGATGTCTGAGGCAGACTCACTGAACACTCACTGGGTACAGGAGAGGGACATCTGTGGTTGAAAGGGCTGCAAGAATAGCTTAAATGCATTTAAAATACTGCTTCCTCTGAATAAACCAGAAACAATGAGCCCATCTATCTGGGAGGAAGGGAGAGAGGGATTGATGGATCGACAGACAATTGATAAGACTTCTGGCTTTTGATCAAATCTCAGTGCACACTTTGTTGTATTTGAACAACCTGGCTCCCAAGCTGAACCCATTTCATTTTTATTCTAATTGCATTAAAATATGAAAAAAGATAATTTTATAGTATTATTTAAAACAAGGCAGCCAGAGGTATCTAACAATTCTACTTCTTTTCCCAATTGTGATGTCATTACCAGACAAACACTTCCCTACCTCTTTATTGCTGTCCTTCAAGGGAGACTTACGGAGCCTTTAAACACCAATGCACTAGAGAGCATTGAAAGTAGTCATTTGGGAAATTCTGCTGGATATATGAAGTTTGGAACAATAATCATGTGTCTTTTTCATTTAATCTTTATTGATTTCATTGGCCTTTGGAATACAAATCCTCATTCATCTTGAGAATAAAATGGAAAAGAAGTAGAAGTTCTGTGCTGTTTCCTATGGATCAGCCCATGAAATTCACCATGTTCTCCTTTGCTTGAGGTCAGACTTTCTGTTTTGCAAGTTTTTGTGATCCATAAAGGTATTTATTTATGTTTTTTTAAAGGATGAAATTCTGAAAGCAGCTGTTATGAAATATGGCAAAAACCAGTGGTCTCGTATTGCCTCGTTATTGCATAGGAAATCAGCAAAGCAGTGCAAAGCCAGATGGTAAGTGAGAGGTGGTGTGCCTGGGTATATGAGGTCCATAATTAGTGGAAATTTAGGAAAAAGTGTTACCACAGACTAATTTATGTCCACAAAGCAACAACACTTTTAACATTGTTTGATTTTATAATGGAAATTTTGAATTCTTGAATTTTGAATTGCTTGAAAGTAGTTGAACAAAAGTAGCCAGATGTTCTGTTTGCCAGTGACTACAGAGTTAGCGAATGCAGGATCACTTAAAATTATATACATTAGTTTTTCCCTTTATTTAAACATTTATTAATCTGTGGATATTGCCAAGGAAGTAAAAGTGTAAGATACTAATCTCTCTTACATATAATTTTCAAATTTCATGTAGTGGGAGTTTGGCTTGAGAGTAAGTGTTTAGAAATTGTGCTGTGAAATTTAATTTTTTATGAAAAATAGAAGCTTTAAGCTGGTGCAAATACTGATGCAGTATGAATGTATTTGAGAATAAGACTTAGTTTCTTGAGTACTGAACTGCACATATTTAACAGAATACTTCTTGTAGAGGTAACGGTACTGGCATAGTTGAGTATTAGTAAGGTAATTGTTGAAGGCTCCAGACCAAATAATTCTGCCATTTCTCTATCTTTGATTGTTGCAATTTTTACTTTTCTTTTTCAGGATTAATTCTGTGACTCTTTACTTTGCCAGAATAGAGATGGGAAAAGGAAGAAGAGGCAGTATCTATATGAAAAGTGCTGGATAAATAATGTATTTTAGAGTTCAAATACATGTGTCATAAAAACATTCTTGAAGACAAATCAGTGGATAACTTGGATCTGTCATCCTTAATTTTTTCACCTATTACAGGTACGAATGGCTGGATCCGAGCATCAAAAAGACAGAGTGGTCTCGGGAGGAGGAGGAGAAACTGTTGCACCTGGCCAAGCTGATGCCAACCCAGTGGAGAACCATTGCCCCCATCATTGGGAGAACTGCTGCACAGTGCTTGGAACACTATGAATTTCTGCTGTGAGTTTTTTGCTTGCCTAGAGGAAAATTGAGCCAGGAATACCAGGGAAATCCGTGGAGTTTGTTGTAGCATTGTGTCATTCCCTTCTCCCATGGTGGTAAATTTTCAAGTTGACTGAATCCTTTTGTAATCAAATCTTTAAGGATTGTTTTCAGTCACTGTGTTTGGCTTGAAAGAAGCTCTTGGATTCTGGAGAGGAGCTTGCATAGAGATAGGTGTATCTTTTCTCGCTCCTGGTCATTCTGGCTAAGGGACTGTCAAGATTTATGCTTTTATTAGACTGTTTGGGCATTTTTTGACTGGCTGATCAGGAGTGGGCGGGTGAGAGAGAAAAGAGACAAAACGCATGTTGAAGTGGCTGAATGTGCAGATACCATCTCTCTGTGCTACAAAGAGTTTCTTTAGGCCATGAGAAGAAAGGGAATGTGCCATTTTCCCTTGTGAGCTTTCTTAATTCTGGAGCGATTGGTTGAGTAGAAAAACATAATGGAAAACTTGATTTTTTGTTTTGTCACACTGCTTGAATTCTTGCTTTTATTGTTAAAGGTTACCTGGGGAGATTTCTTTACTACTAACTGTATCAGTATTGAATTTTATATAACATTTTATTGTTGTAATGTAATAGTCTGTGGGTTTCTTTCTCTTGTCTTAAGATTATGGAACTGTACCACGCTTGTGAATTGTATAACAAATTTAACGTATTGTACAGAGTACAAGGTTACTGCTTTATGATCAGTCTTTGGAGACATTTAAGGGATGGTTGTTATGAGTCTGGGGGAAAACAAAGAGCTGGTGGTGACACCTACTACGTGTTTTTAGGGACAAAGCTGCTCAGAGGGACAATGAGGAAGAAACTGCTGATGATCCTCGGAAACTGAAACCTGGAGAAATCGATCCAAATCCAGAAACCAAACCTGCCAGGCCAGATCCCATTGACATGGATGAAGGTGAGTTAGGAATGTGTTTACCATTTTTGACAGAAATCTGATCTGTTTGATTTTTCTGTTTACACAGCCACCTTGGTTTTCTTCTTTTTTTCCACCACTCCGTGGTCATTAATTTTTGTACAGATTTTTTTCTTATTTCTGTACCTGGCCAGTCAGTTATACTTTTCCAGTTTTCCATTTCTTGATGTGTTTTTTGTCTCCTTATCTGTCATCTTCATTTGTTACCATGACTGGTGATTCTTTGCTTTGAGAGCTGCTCTGGTTGTTTGCATTCTTAGTGCTGTATCTTCATCATTTTCCATCAGCTCACACCTCTCAGATGGATCTGTGCTGAAGCACAGAAGGGCTGCCGGACTTCTGGTTGACTTTTCCTTGCTCAAAGCAATGTTACAAACTGAAAAATGAACACTGTTAAAATTCCATGAATGGACCAGTAGTGGTTTTGAACAGTCACAGGTTCACAAAAACGGTGCTCTCAGCTCTAGAAGTAAATGCAATTAACAAGTTCTCAAGATAATACTCTCAGATAAAGATGTAAATCAAGTTTTAATTCCATTAATGTGGTCAGTTTGCCTCTTTATGTAAAAGTTTTTATTTGTTGTTAATAGTAATTGAATTATTTTCAGCATTAGGCTTTTTTCTAAAAGTCTTCATTTCATCTGGCCAATGATTCAGTAAATACTTTGGGACAACTTGGAGATTAGTGATGACACAGAATGCATGTGATTGATTCACTCCGCTTTTAAAGATGGTTTTCTGATCTCAATGTCACTTCTTTCCTTACTCCCATCTTCTAAGTGCAAATTCATAGCTCTGTTTATCTGTACTATTGTAGATGAGCTTGAAATGCTGTCTGAGGCTCGAGCACGTCTGGCGAATACACAGGGAAAGAAGGCTAAGAGGAAAGCCAGGGAGAAGCAGCTGGAAGAAGCTCGGTAAACTTACATTTGGTTTCATATCCTGGGACTGCTTTTCTTTATTCTGCACTTTAAATCATGTGGTGTTGCTCTGTCTTCAGACGTCTTGCTGCTCTCCAGAAGAGACGAGAACTTCGCGCTGCTGGAATTGAGATCCAGAAGAAAAGAAAAAAGAAGAGAGGTGTGGATTACAATGCAGAAATTCCATTTGAAAAGAAGCCTGCCCCCGGTTTTTATGATACATCGGAGGAAAATTACCAGTCCCTGGATGCAGATTTCAGGAGACTGCGTCAGCAAGACCTGGATGGAGAATTGCGATCGTAAGTGTGTTGTAATAAGGAGGGAGCAGTGTATTTGAAAAAAAAAGCAACCCATATATAGGTGTGTTAAGTCCTGGAAATATAATGTGGGTGTGAAATGTGTTTTCAGTGGGAGAGATACAAGTGTGAGTGGCCTGTGCCTTTTCAGTTTTCTGTGTTTTTATCTTTCCAAAAGGTCTAGTTCACGTTTTGTCTATGATAATCTTTTTTCTTTCCTCTAGTTCACCTTTTATCTATCAGAATAAAATTTCTCATGCAAGTTCTTGCTCCTTAAGTCAAAATGGTAATTTTTTTGAGGTTTGTTTTCTATTAGTAGTTCATTTGCTTTTTTTATTTAGTGTTCTTTTTTTAAGTAATAATCTTATTAAGATTGCTTATAGAAGTAGATTTTACTTGTAGTATTACTTTTGATGGAGTTTTCTTAAGTTGATGTCCTTAAATGCTTAATTTCTCCTCATCCTCTCAAAAAATCCCCAGAAGCACAGTTGAGAAGTTAAATGCCAGTCTTGGGTACATATTTAATTGTACAGTTGCGTTTCCCACTACTTCTGCCAAAACTGCTTTTAATTACTGAGCAAGTCAGTCCAATGCCATGTACAATTTGGTTTATTAACTTGGGTTCTAACTGATTTTTCTGTACAGCTCTTTGTTCAGAGGGTCGGGCAGGAGCTTCATACTGAGGCTTATTATTTCACTGACTGCATCCATGGCCGTTTGAAGGAAATGGCATTTTTGTTATAAGAGAAGAGAAATTGGTTCCCACTTCCCATAAAAGAAAATGTTCATCTTCCCTTAGCAGCTGCTGGAAAAAAAGGGACTGTTCACATTGTCTTGTTTTTACTAAGGGAAATTCTTGGCCTGACATATTTTTCTTGATCCAGTGTCGATCACAGCTGAAGCAGCCTAAAAGCTGAATCTGTTGGCTAATTCCATAACTTAAAAGTATTACACTGCCCTGTAGTAGGTTCTGCTGCAAGATGTGCAGATCACATCTAATCACCCACAATGTGCTCCACTTCTCCTGCAGTGTTTTATTTCAGCATATCCAGCTTTTGATAAGGGTACAGCCTTTTTGCTCTTGTCTTGTTTGCTTTGCTTTGTAGCTGCTCTGTGTGTTCTGAAATAATTCTGTTTTCCATAATAACAGTGAAAGGGAAGGAAGAGAACGTAAAAAGGACAAGCAACACATGAAACGGAAAAAAGAGTCAGACTTGCCCTCAGCTATTCTGCAGACCAGTGGAGTGTCAGAATTTACTAAGAAAAGGAGTAAACTGGTGCTTCCAGCTCCTCAGGTGAGGTGTTCATTGATAATAAACTACTTATAAGGCCAATACCAAACAGTGCTTTCTGTTTTATCGAGTGGATCTTGTGGTTTTATTGGATCTTACTGTGCCTTGGTATTTTCTCTTTTACAGATATCTGATACAGAACTTGAAGAAGTTGTAAAAGTCGGCCAGGCAAGTGAGATTGCACGGCAGACTGCTGAGGAATCTGGAATCACAAACTCAGCTTCCAGCACCCTTCTCTCTGAATATAATGTAACCAACAACAGCATAGCTCTAAGGACTCCCAAAACTCCAGCAGCCCAGGACAGGATCCTGCAGGTACAGTATAAATGTACAGAATGCGTTTTAAGTTTTGGAGCAGGGGTCAGTTGAGTAGAAGGTGTAAATACCAGAGAAACACTCCTTAGATTATGTGCAAATTGGGATTTGAAGCAATCCCAATCATCAGGACACACTGAAGGACATAGAAGCAGATCTGCTTCTATTTGATCAGTTGTCACTATGTTTCAAAACATTCTGATTCTTTTTCCTTTAATCATATATTGTGCGAAGTTTTTAACCAAGTCTCCTGGTGTCTTGTATAATTTCCCGTTCTCTTGGGTGTCTCTCAGTGTTGAAGGTGTATCAGTTCATCTCCTTAAAACAGTTTATTTTATGTTGTCTGTCTTTTAGTTCAATTAACAAGTAGTAATTAACTGCAACAATGCAAGAATTTTTCCTAGCACTTTATTGGCCCAAGACTTAGGTTAGTCAAAACCTGCCTTTGCAACTTGTGATTGCCTGGGTTTTTCCAAAGACTGGTAATGTTGAGTAGTATTTTGTTGAGTGTGTGGAAATGGGTAAATTAAATCAGTGCAGCTAGTGTGTAGGACAAAACAAGACCCCAAAAATTCCACTCCAAATCAAAAAAACCCCAAACCTCTGAGCTGAAAATGAGCTGTATTTCAGCAGTTCCATGATAAGAGAAAAGAGTTCCTGGCCCTGCAGATCATGACCTAAGTCTGTGCAGTGTTTGCAGGAAGGGTCAGGCTTACCTTCAAATGGAGTACTCTGACATAATAAATGTCACTATATTAGGCATAGTTCTCTAGGTGGGTTAGTGGTCTTCTGGGAATATATTTGCTATTTGCAGTAGTATAATTAGCTCATTTTCAGAGAGACTTAATTCTTCACTGTAATAAGGAAAAATGAAATAAAAAAGAGGGCTATTCATAAAAGCCCCAGTTGAGTCATGGGCCAAAAATCTGGATAGTGACCATCTCTTTTGGAACATTCTCTTTGAAGTGCAGTTTGGATAAACTTCATTGAATTCGGGTTTCAGAGTTCGAGTGTGCTCTTCCCCCTTAAAATCAGGATTCTTAGGATTACTTGGGTGTTCAGTCACTAACAAATCTTGCAGATTTATGGAGTCTGGAAAACTGAAAGAAGTTGAAACGGTAAGTAACCTACACATTTTTGCAACACCAGTTTATAACATACTTTACTGGAAATGAAGATTGAAATCCCTTTCAGTGGAACAGAAGGGTTTATAAATACCAGTGTATGGGTACTAAAGCTAAGAAATTTTAAACATTTTCCACAAACTGATTCAAATAACTCTTCAGCTGTTCTTACTGCTACTGAATCTGTTAAACGTGACCATGGATGTCTTGGTGAAGCACTGCTTGTGTTGTCTGTTACGCAGGAGGCCCAGAATCTGATGGCTCTCACGAATGTGGATACTCCCCTGAAAGGAGGTCTTAATACTCCCTTGCATGAAAGTGACTTTTCAGGGGTAACACCACAGAAACAGGTTGTTCAGACTCCAAATACTGTGCTTTCCACACCTTTCAGGTAAACAGACTCCTTTTCTGATGGGTGCCTGGGTGGGCATGTATCTATTTGGAGGTGGGTGGACAGAGCAGATTTTGATGTGTAAATTAGTGTCTCATGCTTAGAGCTTCAAAACAAATTTTAATTCGCTTTTATTTCAAATCCTTGTACAAATTTCTCTGTATCTTTAGAAAGTTCAGCCATGTCCTCTTCATCTGTATTCATACAGTGTATGGCTCACTGGAGTTTTGATCCGAAATGTGGCCTTCTGTGGTCTGGAGCAATATAAATTATTCTGGAGTAATGCAGGAGTATAAATAGTAAGCTGGAGTGTCATTCTGTATGTGGATCCTGGCCTTTCCAAAGTATTACCTTGGAGTCGAAGATGTGGGAGGTCCCTTAGCCAAACCCACACTGAATTTTTGAAAAGCTGGAGTAAATATTTTATAAGCCATATATATCCAAAATAAAATACTTCTTATATTGCCAGTCTAAATAGTACAGAATTGCTGATTTAACTCTTACAGTGAACAAATATATATCCCACAAATGCCAAATTCCATACAGCTAAAGCATGTTACAATTGGTACATTTTATGTGTCAGGTTTTTCCACTTAGCTTCTAATTTTACTTGCATCATGCTAGTAGGAAAAGTGGTGAATGAAATAAAAAGGGCCTTTATGGCAGCTTTTCCAAAGCAGCTTTATTTTGTTTAGAATCTGTGTGCAAAAGTCCTGCTCTTTTAATTAAAAGAGCAGCTCCAGCAATGCGTGCTTTTTTTGAGGATATTTTGGAGTCAGTGTGGTGCAAAATGAATGTAGAATTCAGCCTGGAGTGATCTGGCTGTTGATTTGGGTTGTTTTATATTTTAAACAATAGAGATACTCTGGTTTTGTTGTTTGAGATTTTTGTTTGTGGTGTTTTTTTAGCTTCTGAAGTTCAGATTTGTACAGTAAATATGATACCTGTGTATCAATTTGGCTTGCTTGCAGAAATACTCTATCGGTGGGAAAATCCAAATCCTTGAGCAGAGGGAAAAATGAATCAATTTGTGAAGTAGCACCTCGTTCATGTAGTAGGTCATTGAGATAGAGAACAATATTCCTTCCCAGTCTAGGGGAGAAGCAACTGGGGCCCACCAAATCTAAGAATTAATCCATCTTGCCACCCATAGGTGTTTAGAAATAATTATTGCAATGTAATTACTTATTGAATAGTCAGTGAAAGCAAAGAGGCATTTTCAGGATGATTCACTCGATTGCAAGGTGGGACAGCTGTTGAGCCAGATGATTTCGGAGTGAATGAGTTGCCCAGGTGGTGGGGAAATCAGAGCTTGCAATTCAGTCTTGATTACTGTATCTCAGAGTAATGCCTGGTGACTGGATAGGCTTTTCTCTCAAAAGCAGCAGTGGGAGTTTGTGTTGGTAGAGTTCCTGAAGCTTCTGTTAAAATGATGATGTGCTTAGATTTCAGCTTGACAGGACCTTGGTTACACCTTGACAGGCTTAAACAATTTATTTTTAGGATTCTTGTAATTGCACTACACAGTTTCACTGCCTCCCAAGAAAAAACTCTAGATTGAATGTATAGACTGTGTTTATGTAACTTTTCCCAACATTCAGACTTTTTAAAGTAGAGCTCTTTAGTAAAAAACTAATGACAAACTGCACTTCACTAGAACACCCTCTCAGGGATCAGAGAGCTTAACTCCTCGAGGAGGACTGACTCCCAAACCTGCACTTGGCACAACTCCTGGGAGGACTCCACTGCGGGATAAACTGAACATCAACCCAGAAGAGGGAATGGCAGATTACAGTGACCCATCCTATGCAAAACAAATGGTAAGCAGTATTTCAGAAGTGGAAATCAGTGCTCTCTTAATTTGCAGGGGTTTTAATTCTCATCTGCTGGAAAGAATTTTATTTTATAATAAAACCAGATGTGATTTCTTCCACCTGCCAACAGGTCTGTCCTCGTCACACCATAAAATACAGTCTGTCTTTAAAAGAACAGAAATTTTGCCCCTTAGATGGGTTTTCAGTGTGCTCAGTAAACACGTTCTAAAACTGCTTGTCGGAGAAGACATAGTTAAGTTTCCATCCTATTTCTATCTTTGAAGCTGAGCAGGAAATACATCTTGAGCAAAGATTCATTTTTCTTGCAATTCTACACAATCCTCAAATCCCTCGTCATCTTGGCTTCCTGATTTACCTACAGGACCTTTTCATCAGTCTGTCGTGTTGACAACACTGAGCTAAAGGAGTTTAATTTTTGCCATTAGGAGCACTTCAGTTTGGGATGTCCAGAAATCTGAATCCCATCCAGACTCTTTCATCACCTTTGGCAACAGATGTTTCCATTCTTGGAGATTCAGCCAGATGGACCCTGCCAATTAGACATGGCACAAAAGGGCACATACCTAATAGGTAGCACCTTAGGAACTCCTTTTATGTGGCTAATTCTGCAGCCTCAACTGTGGCTTTGAATATCTCCCACCTGAGCTATTGACGGGTTTTTTTGGCCTAGCTAAGGATATCCACTCCAAGTGTTTGGTGTGTTCTCACAAAAATAACTCCTCAAGTTCAAAATTCCAGAGCTGCTCTTAGCTTGAAGGAGAAAGTTTATTTGATGTACTTATACTTTGGTTCTGTCTTAGCCTTTTTATAGTAAAAAAACTTTTTTTTTTAGTAGAAAGAAGGGAAACTGGGGCTTCAAATTCCTGCTGAACTTCACTGGTTTCCAGATCTGGTGCTTTCTGCCTTTGCAGCAGATTGAGGTGGCCAGGGGATAATTAGTGTGTTGTTCCTGTCTGTTAATGTAGATGAATGGGGTTTGATTGTGTTGCACTCAGGGTATTGCACTGCATTCAGCGTATGAATCCAGAAGCGTCGCGTCTCACTGCTCTTCCCACAGGAGAGGGAGTCTCGGGAGCACCTGCGCATGGGGCTCATGGCCCTCCCTGCTCCAAAGAACGACTTTGAGATTGTTCTGCCTGAAAATGCAGAAAAAGAACTTGAAGAACATGACGTAGATGAAACATTTGTAGAAGATGCTGCTGATACAGAAGCCCGCAAGCAGGTCAGTGTGTGAGATGTGGGTGGTGCCTTTTGTTTAAAATAAAATGCATTCCTTGTATGGTTCCCATCGTTTCACACCTGTTTAATGGAAGTGGTACAGCTTCTTCTACCGGATAACAGAGTAAAATGTACCCGTTTCCTTTGCTGCTATCAGAGTATACACACACAGAGGCCAATTCAGTTTTCTCTCTAGATCATTTTCTTAATTCGTTGATGTTACATATCACATCGTTTTCTGCCATGAAGTTCCTAGGAGTGTCTGTGTCCTACCTCCTGTGCTTTTTCCCCCGGAAGGTAAAAATTTAATTAAAAGCTTTTTTCTACAGTGGCACATGCATGACTTTAAGCACGTAAGAATTGTGCTTTTTTTTCAGTTTCAGGTTACTCTCTCAAGGTTAAAAGTTGCTGTTTGTGAAAGGTTAGACAGATATATACAAATGCAGGCAGGCCGGTAGCATACAGATAAAAATCTGCCATGTGGGGAATTGGTAGCCTTGGCTGGTACCAGAGGATTACCCAGACAGCAAAGTTGTGAATGGGTCCCTGTTTTGGTTTGGTTTAGAATCAAGGAAGGCTGGATAAAGCACAAGCCTAAATTCTGCCAGTTAAATGGCTGTACTGGCTAGTAACCAGAGACACTTGAAATCTTACTAACAACAGTCCCTTTTCTATTTATTGCTTATCCTAAGTTTTGTGTTGCAAATCTCATTTTGTTATATACCTTACATAAATATAAATGTTTTTTATAAAAATAAATGGGATTTTTGAGTCCAGAGAAGTTTTTGCCAATAGCTGTGCTTTGACAAGTGAAAATATTTTTAAAAATCCAGTCCTTTACTGTCTTTAAATGGGATAAACATTTCCCAGAATTTGATTCCTAGTATGTCCCATTTGGGGAGGAACATATTCTATACATGTACATGTATGTCCTGTGCATACATACTCTGATAAAAAGTCTGAATAAACACAAGTAATGTATGTGTTTAAAACAGAGGAATGAATTTGAGTTGTACCATCATATGAGAAAAGAGCATCCTGCCTCCAAGTGTGATTTGCTGGCATTAGAACATGGAAGACATTGGTCAGTGTTCCTGAAGTTCCTGACAATACTGGCTTTTCATGTTATTTATTGTTTAAAAGTATATTGTAAAGAGAACTCTCATGTTTTTACACTTTCACAAGCATTGTTTTAGTGATATATGTACTTGAAGTCATTAAAGATGACAAGTAGAATCCTGGCTGCTAATTTAAGAGTCTTTCTTTTCTCGGTGAATTTGATGTCTGAAGAGTTAGAGCAGTTGTCACATGTGGAGAAATGTGTAAAGAATGAAAGCTGGAGTTGAGACTGAGGGAGAATTTGATGCCTGGAAATGACTTTTGAAGATCTCTCTTAGTCTGCTGTGCTCTTCCCATTCACTTTAGAGGCAGTAAATTATGTTGTCATCACATTATTTAGCTCTGGCTTCGTAACATGAAGTCTTTATACTGGAAGGAATCTTTACTGCAATAATCAGTTCATTTTTATATCACATACATTCCTAGGCAGCATCTGATTGTGTTACAGTGGCTGGAGTAACACTTGGCTTGTTTGTTTAGGCTCTCCGAGAAGCGGAGCGTGCCAAAGAACTGAAGAGAATGCACAAAGCTGTGCAGAAGAATCTGCCACGGCCCTCAGAAGTAAGTGGAAACAAAATTCACTGTGAAAGAACAAGGCTTTAACCATTATAGGAGGAAGTAGAGTCTAAGGAGATCATGAGAGAGTGAAATCTTTGTTTGACTATGCTGATTTACAGGAAATTTCTCCACCAAAGTTGTCATGAAGTATTTCATCTGCACAAATGCTGAGATTTCTGCGTGTGTCACACCACAAGGGATTTTGGCACCTGCTCTGTGGGGTTTAGCTGATACATAAAATTCATACTTGAGTGGAGATCTATGAATTTAATGTGATCTTTGGTGTATATGATATTTACAAATGTTTTTTATTCCTGGGCAGGTTAATGAAACAATACTGAGACCCTTAAATGTGGAACCACCTCTAACAGACTTGCAGAAAAGTGAAGAACTCATAAAGAAAGAGATGATCACTATGCTTCATTTTGATCTTTTACACCATCCGTTTGGAGAACAGTTTACGGGTAAGAAAGGGAAAGGCCCAGGATTTGGAAGCAACAATGCAGAGCATATGGCTTACTTGGAGCAAAATCCTTATGAGAAGTTCTCCAAAGAGGATCTGAAGAAGGTGAGAATTGTCTCCTTATACCATGGTTCTGTAATCTTGGGAGAAAAAAGGTGGGTCTAAGCCTGCACAGAATTCAGTTGGGAGGTCTCCAGAGGGTTGTATGAAGATCTGTAATCACAGAGTTGTTGAGGTTGAAAAAAGACCTCAGATAGATAATAACCTAAGATAATCAGGTTTGATCATTAACCCAGCACTGCCAAGCATTAAGGATAAGTTAATAAGTAAGGATTATTTAAGTGCACATTCTCCTTTCTGTGAGCTGATGTTAATCTGGCACTCAGCAGAATTATGAGGATGCTGTATTTGCCCATAGATATTGTCATTTACGTACAAATTTGAATGTGTTGTGGTTGCTTATCATTTTAAATAAGGGTGAGAGCAATAATACCCCAACAGTTGCCAAATTCTACTTCAGTGTTTCTGTAAATTGGAGCTAAATCATTGAGGCATTAACCAGGTGTGATACCTTCTGCTGCCTCTGAATTTCCTTAATCCAGAATTACAAAGCCCTTTCTTCAAAGCAGTGCAGACTAAGTAGGACAGTGGTTGTCAGCTTGTGACATGGAGCAGCAAATCAAGTTGTTTAATTATGCTTGTCAAGCTCGATCCAGGAGAACTGTGCACGTGCAGAGCCTGCTGGGCTGTGGCAGCTGATCTTACAGCCATACCTGGTCCAGAAGTGCTGAACAGGCAGATTGGGTTGTGGCTGGCTGCAGTGAGTGGGCGGCCTGGGCACCGTGTCCTGTTTTGCATTGTAATCCCAAGTTAAACAGCAGCCCTGGACCAGGGTTCCAGTTCAGGGTGTTCATTTATTTAAGCAGCTACAGATGTTACCTTTTGCTGCCAAGTGACAGATAGGCAATTTTGTGGTTTAGCTCTTTCAAAGAGCTTCACCTGTGAAGCTGCGCCAGTAACCTTTGACCAAATGCCTACAGGAATAAAAATGAGTGAAAAGGACAAAATCAAGTGCCACCAAGTTGTCTGTCTCTCGAGACTTGTCCTCTGACAATACCTGTTGTATCTCTACACCTAAATGCTATATTCCTTTAAGGTGACTCTAAAGATACGCAAGCAGATTTAAAATCCATGTCCTTTACCATATCTGACCAGTGAATAGAGATCCTAAAAGGAGAAACGCTGAACAGTATGTACTTCCAATTTGCTGTTAAATGAAAAATTATACTTCAAGATTTCTTACCAGGAGAAGTTAAAAATGGAAAATACAGTTAGATCATGAATATCACTGCCCTGCCAGTGTCAGATTGTTCCCTTAGGAATGTTCTCTGAGTGCTTTCTCTGGTTGTTTTGAAGTTCAGTGAGAATCAGGTTTGCTATCATTTCCCTTAGAGACTATTATACAGTCCAGTAGTTTTTGTCTGGAAACTTTCTTCAGAATCCCTGGAAGTTTTGTCTCCTAACTGATGGGCAGAAGTTTTTTTGCAATCCTGCTCCTGCTTGCTGTCTAACATTCAGCACAATACTCTCTCTTTGTCTAAAATCCAGTTCAAATCAGGAAATTTTTCTGTCTCTGTGGTCTCATCCGGGGCTTGTTTATTTTGCTTGACTTCATTTGTTTTTAGAACGTCTTCCTCCTAAAACCCTTACATAAATTCTTCTTTCTCTTCCTGATGTGTAGTACTCTTTTGGGAAGGATTAGTAGTGGTAGCAGTGGTGCTGGGCAGGGTGTGCTGAGCTCCTGGAGCTGGGGAGCACTTCTGGTGCCACAACCAAATAGCCTCAAGTAATTCAAGTAGTTCTTCACAGTGTATAGAGGCTAATTGAAATTCATAAGATTTAGCTTTGTCAGGTGTGGTTGGATTACTCCTATTTTATCTGTTTTGACCATCAAGGACAAGTAATTAATTTTCCTTTCCCCAGTATCTGTGGCATCATCTAATCTGGGGATACCTGAATTTCTACCTGGTCAGTGTGCAGTTACAAAACATAACATCTGCTTGCAGTAAGGTACTAGTGCTGATAGGAAAATTCGTGCTGCACCTGTAACTCCTGTTGAAAGAGAGGACATGGACATGCTCTTACAACCAGTGAAGTCCAGACTGGCAAAGTTACTTTACTTTTTTAGTTATTAATAAAATCAGAAGGACCTGAGTGCCTGTGTAGTTTTGCGGGCCAGGCTCTTTTTCAGAAATATTAGGAGTTGTGAGAACAACAAGAATCCTTTCAGTTCTTTGCAAACTTTGTAAACTAAACTGGAAGCAGCAGAGTGCTCTTATCTCACCAGTTCTTCAGGCACAGAACATGTTAGTTACAGTCAGAGTTGTGTTTCCTACAGCAGAGCGTATGCAGCTCACCCGGGAATGTTTAGGCTTGACTTTCCAGGTTTTGTGGAGAAGGGCAAGCAAAAGGAAATGAAAAGTGATTTTTGTTTCATAGAACAGCTGCTTCTGTCTACAATTCTCCCTCCCCTCAAGGTTCTTGCTTTTATCTCTGTTCTTCTGCAGCAAGATGAAGTATCTCGCTGTGCCACAGCTTTCATTAGCCACGCCAGAGTGATGTCAGGTTTGGCAAAATTATATAAAATGAAGGATAGTTGTGCTGTGAGGAGCTTTCTAGCCTGGGTTTCATTTATAATCCACAGCATCTGTGTTCGATTTCATAGTTAGCTTAACCTGATGGTGAGCTTTGAGTATGAAAAGAAAAGCTGCCCCCATGAATTGCACACTGAAGGTTTGAAAAGAAGAGGAATTTCCTTGTATCCTGTGTATTGTAACTGCAGTTTCTCTCATCCTTTCCAACAGGCACAGGATCTACTGGCACAAGAGATGGAGGTGGTAAAGCAAGGAATGGGGCATGGGGAGCTGTCAAGTGAAGCTTATAACCAGGTGTGGGAAGAATGTTACAGCCAAGTGTTGTACCTGCCTGGACAGAGCCGCTACACAAGGGCTAACTTGGCCAGCAAAAAGGACAGGATAGAGTCACTTGAAAAGAGACTCGAGGTCAGTGTCACTTTTTTCTGCCTTTTGCACCTCCTTATTTTTTGAGTTTCCTTGTTTTTTGGGTTTTTTTCTCTATAGGAGTTCAGTCAGGTCTTTTGAAGGGATTAATTTGAAAAGGTTGTTGAGGGATTCCAGGAAGTTCATAGATGTTCTTGAGGTACTTAAATCAGCTTCTCTCATCTTCCTCCTCAGAATATCCCCACACAGAGTACTCCCACATACAGTTCCTCTCTGCACTATGAGCTGGGACACAGCTCATCCACTTTATTCTCAACAGGAGAGAAGGTCAGGTTCTGCTGTCTCTTAATTGCATGTGGATTTTTTGTTGTTTTCTTAATCTCTGCTGTGAGTGGATCAGATCTTTCTCATTTTGTACTTTGTCCTTGATTGTGGCCAGTATGAGGAGAAACTTCAGAGAAAGATGCTTAAAAAACCATTTCTGTCCCAAAGCTCCTCTCAAGTTCTCTTTCCAACTTAAGGTTTGGTTTCTGACTGACTATTACATACATGAAGATTTAGATAGTCCTGAAGTCCTGCCAGGCTGGCATCTTCTGCCATGTCTAGTGATTCCCTGCTAAAAGGAACAATGGATGTTTGTGCTCCCATTCCACTTTATCAGACCCTTTGACACTGATTTCCCTTGCCCAGTCACCTCTGTAGATTTTCACCCAAACAAAAAAATCCATACGAAAACCCAAAAATAGACAATGTTCATGATGACATATAAGCTGGTCTGAAATGGTTTCTTCCTACAGAGTATGTTTGTTCTGACTTTCACTAAGTCATTAAATGTTTTCTAACCTACCATTTTAGCCTAAAAGTCTCTAAATTATGCAGGCATCACATTATTTTTTTCCATAGTAAAAGGAAACTTTACAAAAAAAGTTCTTCTGTATTTAGCATCAACATAGCTACTGTTGCTAGAAGTAAACCTCCCCAAACAGCTGCTACCCCAGAAATAATGTGACAGAGGCCAGAAAGGCTAAATTTTCATTTGGTTCATACACGTGAAATACACCATGAGTGTGTGTTTTGTGGAGCCTGTCAGTCAAGAGCGTTGTCCAGGTACAGATCCCGCAGTTGTTAGCCTGGCTCTCGGGCCAGGAGCAGTTCATCTGCGCGTAGCCTGGTAGTAAGGGTTGAGTATGAGCTGCAGAGCCCCTGTCGTGCTGCTGCTCACCCAGCAGAGAGCACCATTGCCCTGCCCTGCGCTGCTTGACAGGCTCTCACTTGATCTGCTTTCCCAAACCTGTGTGGGAGCTCAGCAGCAGCCCGGCCGTGCATGGCAGCAGGGCCGGGCAGGCAGCGTGCCAGCAGTCAGAGGGCTGCACCTAATTTGTGTACAAATGCTTTTGAAATTTAAATATCTTAGGCCCAAAAAGACATCAGAAGGGCATTATTAAAGTTGCAAAGTCAAACAATCCAAGTTAGGGAATGCATGAACAGCCTTAATTTGCCTATGCATATGCTTTTTGAGACAGTCTTTAATTTCATGATTGCAGCCTAGTTTTTCCACAGACTCATTTACTGCACAGGGTGGATGGTACTTGCTTAATGAGTAGCTCTTGAATATTTTGTTTTCTCTTAATTGTTTGGTGTGTGGCCCTGTGCCTTTATCCCGTGCACTGTTTCTGCAGTCTAAATTGGTTACTTGTGTGTGGGCTTTCTTGTGCTGTTGATTTCTGTCCTTCTCTTCCCAATATTTGAATTAGTAGTTGGTGGTGGAATGCTTATTAAGGATACTGAAGCAAAGTAAGGTCAAGTTTATCATTCATTAAACTCATGTGTGTTTGTTCTAAATGCTTGTTGCTCTGCAGTCACAAGACAGTCACCCAGGAAGCAAAATGTGAATCAGAGGTCTTGCCAAAAGATAAAAATTGGGTTTTATTTGCTGCCAACTTTGCTTGGGACTCTGTGAAATACACTTAACAAAATCCTGCCAGTTGTGTCCCATCAGGCTGAGGAAGGTGATCTTGCCCCTCTGCTCAGCCCTGCGGAGGCACATCTGGAGTGCCATGTCCAGTTCTGAGCTCCTCAGGACAGGAGAGACGTGGAGCTCCTGGAGTGGGTCCAGTGCAGGGTGACAAAGATGATGGAGGGACTGGAGCATCTCCCTGATGAGGAAAGGCTGAGGGAGCTGGGGCTGTTCAGCCTTGAGAGGAGACACAGCTGAGAGGGACCCTCATCCCTGTGTGTCCCTGTCTGTTCCTGTGTGCAGAGAGGGCTCAGGGCAGAGCCCAGGCTCTGCTCTGTGGGGCCCAGCAATGGCACCAGAGGAATGGGCAGGAACTGATGCCCAGCATGTTCCACTTGGACATGAGGCAGAGCTTCTCTCCTGGGCAGTGACTGAGCCCTGAACAGATTGCCCAGAGAGGGTGTGGAGTCTCCCTCACTGGAGACATTCCAGAACTGTCTGGACACAATCCTGTGCCCTGTGCTCTGGGTAGTTCTGTTTGAGCAGGGAGGAGGGACCAGATGAGCCACTGTGGTCCCTTCCAACCTGACCCATTCTGTGTCTGTGATCAGTCACTGCAGCCATGAGACTCTGGTTAATATAGCTTCATCCCCTGGGACCTCAGAGTGCTGCTGGACGAGGCTGATGGGTTGGTGCACTTCCATGCACAATCCTGCTCTCCCATTTTCCTGTGTTCCAAAATACCGCCCCCCAGTCCAGGCAGGTGCCGGGGTCAGCAGAGCCTCATGACTGCAGGTGCAGTGAGCACTGTGCTGCCTCTCACAAGTCACTGTTGTTGAGTGCAGGTGGACTCTGTGCAAAGTTAAATTTGACCTGAAAATCTCTCCCAAGTGTGTGCAAAATGTAGTTTAGTGCAGCTCTGTGGCCTGACCCTAAAAGGCTCTTCCTAAAAGCAAGATATATGTATACAGGTTTTTTAAGCAAGGGTCACCTGCTGAATCGTTTTTTAAACAATAAATAAAAAGCATAGCAGTTTAATGAACAAATGAATATGCAATAAAAAAGCACTGAGGTTTTTTTCTAACTCATTCTCAGCAATGACAAAACCCACCTTCATTTTAATGTTTTTCCAAGGAAAATTGTCTGAAAGCAATATCAGTTGAAATAGATATTTTAATGGGAAGTATCAGACAAGCTTAATGAAAAGCAGGGATATTAGCTCAGCTTTCAGTGCCCCAAGACACTTGCTTGTACTCTAAACTTTCTTTAAGAGAAGAGTAGAAACTGTAAAACAGAGTTTGCCAGCAACAGCAACTTAGGTTGGTCAGTTTTGGGGGCTGCTTCTTCCCCTTTCTAGTGCGCTAAGATCATTAATGAAAAAACCCACGAGAGTGTAGTGATATTTGGCACCGCTGCGCATGGGGGAGCCACTGTCTAAAAGTTCCATATGGGACTGCTGACACCCTGCAGATCCTGTGCAAAAAAATCAAGCTATTTCTGAGTCTGTCTTCGTCGCTCGGACATTCCTGGCTGGATTGATGGTGTGGACACACAGTCATCTTCCTCTAATTGTCCTGTTCTCACTGCCTGAGTGGTTCAGTCATGGCAGCCTATGTTGACATAACATTTATCTTTCTCAAATGGATGCTGATATCACAAACAGATTTGTGCTGTTATTGATGAACTTGAAGAGGCAAAGTGGAGCCGTTGTGGAGAGCTTCTGTTTGGCTGGCTGTCCTGTCCAGGCATCATCAGTAATGCACAGCTCAGCTGTAGTTCTGATGTTGGAGTGTACTGCTGTGTATTAGTAATACTTTTCATTTCTATGTTTTGAGGGGTTTGGACTCTTTGAAGGTGTTACTTAATGCGGTTTAAGAGTGCTACAAGATCAGTATGTGAACTTTCTTGCATTACAGATGGGGAATTTGAGGTCCATGCAAGTGAATCCCTGTGACCTCAGTATGTGTCTGTGGTACACCTCTAGATTTGTGGAATTTTCTGATCTTTCCAGTAGCTTCTAGAAATCCAGAATATTTTTTCAAGGCTAGGCTACTCTGCAGAGCAAGTGATTGCAGAAATTGGAGCTTCCTGATGCTTACAGTTGTGTTCAGTAACTGCTTCAGTTCTCTGTAATATCTTTTGCTCCCTTCTCTTCCAAACAATAAAGAAAAATATCCCTACTAACATATGTTAAACTAGGAACATTATAAGATGAAATGAGACAGTAAAGGCATCTATTTAACAACCTAGTTGCTTCTCTTTGTAGTTCACAAGATAGAAACTTCCTGCCATCTTTACTTTTCCTTTGAAGATAGTTAATAAGGTTGGCTTGCAGAATACAAATACTTTTATTAACATTATGGTAGTTAACATTATCATTTCAGTTGATTACTAAATTATAAATGCTATTGGAAGCCTACAGGGGAAACCTTCAAGACACACTGTATATGCAGAATATAGTAAATTATCTATTCTTTGCAGTATCCAAGATACATCATGGTGGTGATTTACCAAAGTGTTGATTTTTGCTTTTGATTGCAGCCCAAGTCCTCTGAATTAGTTCAGATTAAAAACAAGTTGTTTAGCTGGAGTTTTATGTGCTACATGGTACACTCTGCTGCAGGGTGTATCACTTAGTTTATTGGAGATTGTATTTTAATTTCTCTCTAGTTTATGTGCTTCTGAAGTTTGTGGTTTCTTTTGTATTTTCAGGTGTGCTGGTACTAAGAAAGCACCTGGAGAAAATAAGAGATTATATAGGACTAAGAATAGAGGAATTACTCGCAAAACTAAAATATGGTGAAAATCCTGAGTAGCATTGCTTTTATGGTCACATGTTACTTTGTGCTAATGTCTTGCCTTTGTGGAATACACTTTTTTTCATAAGGTCTGTTGAGAATATAGTTGGCAGCAGAGGATCACAGCAGGAGGTTGTCAGGGGTCTTCACAGTCAAATTGTTCAGAATCTGGTATGTTAGCATGCTTAGAAATAAAGTTCAGCATTGACAAAGCTCTCATTGCAAAGGCCTTTACACACCCTCACTGTTCAGAATTGACTGCTGCAGGATCACTGAGGGGCTTCTGCTGGGATTGAGAGCAAACCAGGCTCTTTGCCAGCTCCTTTATTGCCTGAGCTTCCACAACATTGTCAGCCTCTGGAAGAGGCCAGTGCAGGCACTCTGGGTGTGCAGGGGTGGTGTTGGAAGGTAATTACGCTGTGCTGGTGCCCTGCGACCTCACCAGACACAGCAGTAACCCATGTTTGCTTATGGTTAATCAAATGTCTTGGCCTTGGGTGGGTGTTGCTGTGTGTGATCTTAGTGCAAGGTTTTTCTTTCCCAGTGAGTGGTAGAGAGTTTCCTAAAAAGTTTAGTAAAAGTAGTAAGGTTTTCATCACAAACTGCTCTTCTAGACATGTTTCTGCTGTGATTGAGATAGGATCATAGAATCATTAAGGTTGGGAAAGACCTCTAAGGTCATCAACCTTATGCCACCACCTTGTTCACCTCTAAACCATGTCCTCAAGTGCCATACCCACATTTTTTGAACACTTACAGGGATGGCGAGTTTACCACTTCCCTGTGCAGCCTGTTCCAATGCTTGGCAACCTTTTCCATCACAAATTTTTTTCCTAATATCCAGTGTAAACTACCCCTGATGCAATTTGAAGCCATGTCCTCTCATCCTGTCACTTGTTACCTGGGAGAAGAGACTGACAGCCACCTCAGTACAATCTCCTTTCTTTGCAGAGAGCATATATTGGGTATCACTCATAAAACTGCTGGTCTTGGAAGCAGTTCCCAAATAAAAATGTTCAAAGTGGACTTTAATGTCATTGCTGTAGATCAGCAGTGACTGCTGACTTACACAGTAACTTTTCTAGATTATTCTAGTTCTAGGTAGTTGAACTAGAACTGGGTAGTTGGATGCTGTGAACTTCTGTGGCAACACTTGCTTTTCATATACCCCATATTGTCTTTACTCAACAGTCACACCAACTCATGATGTTTGAAGACAAGTCATTATAATTTCTGGAACATACTTCAGGGGGAGCATGCTCTTGGGTCATTAGATTTGTCTGTGGGTAGAGAGAATAGTGTTCTTCAGGTAGCAGTAAGTCATAATGGTATAATGATCTACATGGCTGAGTACAATACAGGAGTTTATCTGGGGCTTCCCTATTAAATTGGGAAAAGGCAGCTGGTCTGGTTTCAGTTGTGAAGTTGTAGTTGCTTACCAGCAGTGCCTTAAATTGAGGATTTTTGTAAGTGAAAAACTTTGTGTGATCCCAGTAAAATAGAATTAATTTCTTGCTTTTTCATGTCTTAACAACCACGTGTTCAGTCCCTCTTTGCCTACTCTGATCGTGATCAGCACCTTTTCATGACCCTCATTCACCCTCATACATTAAGTAAAGCACCTTACTGGAGGTGACGTGTTCAAGGCCAGATTGGGCTTGGAGCAGCCTGGTCTGGTGGAAGGTGTCCCTGCCCATGGCTGGAGGGTTGGAATGATTTGATCTTTCAAGTCCCTTCCAACCCAACCCAACCCAACCCAACTCATTCTGTGATCTTCACTGTCACAGCAGAAATGTGAAATTGTGTCAAGCCCATGGAGTGGTTTCAGTTGATGAGCTGAGCTAATGCTGTTTAATAGATTGAGGCCATATTGTTCTACACTGGACGTGCAATTTTGGTTTGATACTAACTCCAGGCCTCAGTTTCCAGTGGAGTTGACTTATCTTTTACTAAATTAGGGGTAACTAAGGCAGGGCTCTACAGAGAATTTTGCCTGGTCAAACTCTAGACAGATGGAACAGTGTTTCAAGCCAAAAATGGAGAATTCTGTCTAAGAGCTTGGAACTGAAAAGGTATTTTTAAGTAGAGAAATTAATGACTTTTTTTTTAAAAAAAAACAGGTAATTGTTGAGTGCACCATGAGCTTGTAAAGGCAGATGACCCCAGCATGGCCAGAGGATTCTGTAGTGTTGGGGTCCTTGTTGTGCCTGGGGTGGTTGGAAATGCCTGGCCTGGAGCACGAGCTGTTGTCGAGCTGAGCGCGCTCTCGCCCCAGCCACTGCGGCTGAGCCAGCACGAGCCAAGCTCACAAACCTGCCGTTCCAATTAAGTTAATCCATCTCCTGCCAGCAGAACTGAATTTGGGAGGGCCACGTGTGGGTCTGAGGTGAGGAAGGAAGTTAAGTAACGTTTAGAGTAGTCCTATGTATGTTCCAAGAGTACCCTGCTCAGCTGGCGTAGCTGAAGCTGGCAGAGGATTTCGCTGCACAAGCGAGGCAGCTTTGTGATGATGTTGATTCTCCAAGGTCACGGAACAGGTTGGTTTACTTTGACTGCGGCTCTGCTCCGAACATGCAGCAGTTTTTCTTCCATGTTTGTTTAATCCATCCAGCATGATTAGGAAGATCAATTAAAAGACAAGAGAGCTTAATGCCGTTCAGGGATTACCAGAAGCTCCACATTAAACGGAAGGAAAACAAACCAGTCAGTACAGGGAAAAAGCCCTTGGAACTGAGGAGGGTTGTCCTCAGCAGACCTGGTGAGATGAGAACTCTGAAAATGCAGTTTTTAAGGCACTTGAGCTCTTCCTTCCTCAGGGGCAGTCTTTCTTAAATCTTTCCCAGTAGATGTTTGTTCTCATACGGAGTCCTTCCCTGTCCTTCATTGTCCTTAGTTAAACCTTACAACTAACCTCCTATCTAAAATTTCCTTCCCTCTTCCTTTCTCAGTGGCCGTAAGAACAGATTAATTTTTCACAATGAACTGTGTGATATTTAAAGCAGGGTGTTGTGTCTTTCTTCTTTTTTCTCTATTTTTGTTAGGCAGATGAAAAACAAACCAAAAAAATGCTGGTTTTCCAGTCAGTCTCCCTTTTCTAGATTATGTTTTATAAACCTCTGGTTATGTCTGTTGCTCTTTTGGCTCTTTTGTCTGCTGCTTGTTTTGGTTTCTCGTCCTTGGTTCTCTAGTGCAGTACTGAAAACTGACCACCACTTTACGAGTAGTGAGGGAAGGCTTTTACATCAGAGATTTGGGATAGGATGAGGCTCCCGCACTTGCCTTAACATCGTATATCATCTTACCCCTTGTCTGTACATGCTGTTCTCATTTTGCTGTAGCTGGTATAAAAGTCAGCAGAACCAAAGCTGGCCAAGGAACAGTACAAAATAAATAGGTGGAGAAATCTTTCAAATGTCTTTACCCTTTCTGTTAGGTTCAGGGGGAAATGGTTGTCAGATTTTACTCAAATCTATTTCTTTGCTTTAAGCAAATAATGTAGACTACTGTTTAAACACACCTCTTCATAACTGCTTGGAATTTTTAGCTTGGTATCTGAGCCTTAAAATTTTATGAAGCTTGAACTGAAATTATATGCAATTGTTGGCACTAATGCAGCAGTCAGCATTTTTTAATAAATAGTATTTGTTACAAAAGCTGAGACCTCCTTTTGACCTTTTCGTAGTAGGTCCTAAAATTTTGTAGTTGGGAGGGAGGGGAAAAGGTGGTGAGTGTTCACATTTCTCCATAAGCAGAGAAGGAAGAAAGGGCTGTTATTTCTGGTTTTAGATACTTTTCTTTTCCCCCCTTTTCTTACTTTTTTCTTCTTACAGCAGTGAGGCCTATGATAATTCAAGATGGACAAGGAGCTGAGTAGAAAAGCAGTATAGCAGCAAATAACCTAAGGAGCTCTAGCAGTTAGGAGTCCAGTATCCAGACCAACTCAGAAATATTAAGTCCAGTTCTCATTGTCTAAAAGTTTCAAGACTGCTTAAATAATCAGGGTCTGACACTATAATAAATATTAGACTTGAACTGGCTTGGTTAAAAGCTCCAGATTTAAAAATGCTTTATTATATCTAACACCTTAGACAGTGCACCCTTAGGGTGGGATTGTTCTACTTGGTCTTGGATAGCAGTGTCTGAACAGTTTGTACTCCCATCACAGTCAGTGAAGAACCCTTCAGTGGGGGGTTTAATCTTATCCCAAGGCCCTGGATCACATGAGCCGTACCCTGGAGTTGACAGTTTCTCTCCTGATGACAGAAAGACTTCCTGTGACAAGGTCAGATGTTGATGTCTAAAGCCAAGCAAAGTGAATCCCAGCTGAAGAGTGTAAAAGTATGAGACCAACACAGTCCTGCCGCTGCTGCTGGTAATACTTGGAACACCGGAATAATTCAGGGCTTGTGGCCACAGTGCCCTGATCCAGTCCCCTTTCTCTATGGTGGGGATAGAGCTGATAACTGCATTTATGTCCTCAGGTACTCAGTGTTTAACATTTTATTAGAAAATTAGGTTGTAGAGGGATCATAGAATCACAGAGTGGTTTGGCTTGATGGGATCTTAAAGCTCAGCTCATTCCAGCCCCCTGCCAGGGGCAGGGACACCTTCCACTATACCAGGTTGCCGAGAGCTCCAGCCAGCTTGGCCTTGGACACTTCCAAGGGATGGGACAGCCACAGCTTCCTGGGCAGCTTGTGCCAGGGCCTCACCACCCTCACAGTCAAGAATAAGATCTTCACTCAGGATGACAGAACAGTGGAACTTCTCTAAATGGTCTTTTTTAGCCTGCTCTGAAGAGTAACATTGTGATGGGAGTTTCATTTCACACCAGCCTTACTCTATGTTGTCTGTAATGCTGGAGCAACATGGGCAGTTGATCTTTGTTACATTAGGCCTCTGTTGCATACAACATTCAGTTTGCCTGTGCATCCATCTGTTCCATGATCTCTAAATGTCAGTGGCCCTCAACACACTTTTTTCATCCAAGAAACAGTAATTGGAAAATAGTTCATTGACCGCACAGCTGTATTTGTTGTTGCAGTAATAGCATATTATTTACCAGTGAAGACATTTAAAGCTTTCATACTTTTCCATCAGAGAGTATCCTCACAAATCCCTAATCTATTTATTTAATTTTCTCTAGATTTATATAAATATTGAAAATGAGGCGCCTTTCTGTATGCTTAAAGCACCTTGGGCATAGCTTAAGTCTACACTGCAAACAGAGTTTGAAAAGCGTAGCAGTCTGCATCTCTCTCCCCAGGAGCAAACTAGACAGCTCAGAAAGTCAAATTTCTCTTTCACTCACCCATTAACAGTTTGCTCCCTTGACCATTCACTTTGTTTATCTCTGCACCACCAACTAAAACTGTTCTAAATGAGTGAATAAATTGTTAAGGAGTAGGTGGACACGTTAGAGAAACCTGCAGCTGTGTAACAGAGGGTACTTCAGTACAGTTTGAGGGCTGGAACGTTGATGGAATGCACTTTGCAGTAGCTTGGTGTGTAAGACTGATGGCTGAGGGTGTCTGGTTCTCTGTAGTCTCTCTCACTGTGAAGGGCAGATCCCTCCCAAAGGAGTTCCTTCCCAAAGGAGTTCAGTTTCACTGGTAATAAATGATATATTGCATAATTCTAGCAATGAAAAGGTGCTGCTTTTTGGCTGATCGTTGGTAATTTCTTTGTATGTGAGAATGTTCACCAGCAAAGCTTTGATTTTTAAAGAAATGAGGCGCGGGTTGGTGGCTCAAACACTGTGGTTCCAAGTTAGCCTTTTATATTTTAGCATTTGAGGAACTTTCATATTTTATTTCATGTCCTGCACTAATACATTGTTAAGTGTGGCAAAAATCAAAATCTGAGAAGTCTGATTCCTTTTTTCCTTAGCTCGGCATTGTTCACACAGTCCTTTCTGAAAAAAAGGATTTTGTTTTGGGTTTTTTTTTTTTTCAAGGAAGGAAATAGCATTAGAAAAGCCTCAACAAGGAACCTTATGTTCCTGTTTAGAGATGTGAGCTGCTGCACCTGTCCACGGTTGTGCTCAGTGGTGGAGGCCTGTGTTCTTTCTTGGTTTCATAGGATCACAGAGTGGCCTGGGCTGGAAGGGACCATAAAGATCATCTCATTCCACCCCGTGCCATGGGCAGGGACACCTTCCACTATCCCAGGTTGCTCCAAGCCCTGTCCAGCCTAAACTTCAGCACTTCCAGGGATCCAGGGGCAGCCGCAGCTTCTCTAGGCAACCTGTGCCAGGGCCTCACCACCCTCACATGGGAGGATTTCTTCCAAATATTTAATGTAATCTAATCATCTTTAGGCCATTTGTGATTGGGATTCAGTATTAAAGATTTCCTTGATGCCTTCTTCCAGGTTTTAAAAATTCTGATGGCTATTTCATGCTTTTAGCGATCATTTAATTTTACCCCAGGTGTAAAAATGCACAAAGACTTCTGTTACATTTGCTATTTGTAAATGTTTCATATAACATTTATAACTTATTAACATGAATATCTTCAATTATTGGTATTGTGTCCCAGTTGGCAGAATTTTGTAATTTGTGTCACTTGTCTGTTTATGGATTTTGTCTGGATTACAGTTCTAGAGATGTATTACAACTATTATAAAGGTTTTAATCCAGAAGTCTAGGTTGTTGTAAAATGTGCAGTATGATTTTTTTAATAGAAATCAAAGAACTTGATCGGCTCAACACAATTCCACAGATATATTTTTACTACTTTTTTTTTTTCCTCTCTTGACTTTTGAGTTCTGGGTAACTAAAACAACTCTTGGGTTCCTTCTGGCAGATCAACAGAGGGCACATGACCACTGAAGCAAAGAGGGCTGCCAAGATGGAGAAGAAGCTGAAGATCCTTCTTGGTGGTTACCAGTCTCGAGCAATGGGGCTCATCAAGCAGCTGAATGATTTGTGGGACCAGATCGAACAGGCCCACCTGGAGCTGCGCACCTTTGAGGAGCTGAAGAAACACGAGGATGCTGCGATCCCTCGGAGACTGGAGGTGAGATTCCAAAATCCAGTACCTGAGGTCAGACACAGGCACCTCATGAAAAAGATGTTTTTACAAGGCACGGGCTCTGAGCTTCACAGCCTGAGTTGGTATCAAGTTTTTAACATTCTCTTAAAATTATACTTGTGGCTGTTACCAGATTCATCTGCCTTTTACTTCCGTATCAAAGATTCTGTGATACACATATTAGAGGCTGGGACTAATCTGGCAATGTGCTCTTTAACTTTGGGGTTTTTATATTTCCTTGTGTGGTTTATTTTATAAGTCTTCTGCAATGCGTATCAGCAGAAGTTCCATCTCTCTCTTAATTTGGTTTGTTTTGGTTTTAATTACTATTAGAACTTAGGGTAAATGTAAAACTTGTCTAAAATCTCCTTGTTCCTTAAAACTCAGTGGACTAAGTGCTGGTATATACCTGAAATCACTGCCTTGGAGCCACTTTCCTTAGGTTAAGGATCTCCAGGATATTCTCTTTTTATTCAACTACCAAGGTAAACCTTCAGCAAGACTCAGTCCTAGGTTTGAACCAGTGCCAGCCTTTCTTTCCAAGGAATAAGTTTTTACCTGAGCACAATTTTTCATGTAATATTCTCAACCACTTGCTATAAAAAAGATAAAATACATGGGTTCTTAAAACTGATTTTGTGAAGATGGTTTAGAAATGCTGATGTGTCTACAAACTCAGAAGTGGTTCGTTGATGTAGTGAAAGATAACAGTTAAAACATATTAAGTCACTTGATAGCTACTAACAACACCTGTTTTTAGTAAATGGCAAGGTTCCAATTTGAAACCTCTCCTTTTGAAGTACTTGATCTTAGCTGCTGTCAAAAACAGGGTGAGATACCTGACATTTGCTGTGAATCTTGATATTTTACATCAACTGGGGTTTTTTACATCTGTATTTAAAATAAGTTATTTTAGCATTGTCCTGTCTTAATTCTGAGCTCTTCCTCTGGAGGAACTAAAATGCAACCTTTGGTAATGATCTTCATGGGTGTGACTGGTGGAAAACTGACTGGTTGCTTAATGATGTTTTCCTTACAGTGTCTGAAGGAAGACGTGCAGCGACAACAGGAGAGAGAAAAGGAGCTCCAGCAGAGATTTGCTGACTTCATGTTGGATAAAGAGACTTTTCAAGCAAAGTATTAAAGCACAAAATTCCATCTGTCACTGATGTAACATTTTTAAAGTGTGCTGATACTTCTCCAGCAGCTTTTGCCAGCAGTTGCAGAAATCAAGTGTAGTCTGCTGTTTGCATCTTGTCAAGTTTTGTTCCTTCAGTGGACTATTCTGAATGCTCTAGGTATGAATAGCTCTGGCCAGTGTTAAAAATGGGATTGAAATGTCCAAAATTTTATTGAAAGAAAAGAAAAATCACTCTGGTATGATTTTAGCCATGTCTTCATTTGCTAGGGTTATCACGTTATTCCTAGTGTTTTATCAGTCTTAAGACCTGTAAGATACATACCTGCAAAATAATGTCTTTTGAATAAACCTGGAATGTTAAAAAACAATGAAGTAATAATGTCTGTCTTTTAACTAAAATGGAATCTTCATGTGTCCCAGCCCTCCTTTGGGTTTGTGGTCTTCCCTTCCCTCTGCTGCTGCCTTTATTTTCCATGACTAATTAGTAACAGGAATTACCTGTGCAGGACGATTGTTGTCCAGGTAATAAATACCATGTTCCCAACTCTTCTCTGTGCATGTGAATAAACACTCTCAGCTTTATCCAGGTGTTCTAATGGTCATACTGGCATAATATCTCCATCCTGGAACAGGCTAGGGGTGAGTTTTGTAGACGCCCAGCATGGCCTGATGGAACCATAGATTTCAACAGAAAATGTACTGTTAAATTTTCTAAGTATTAATTTTTATAAATCATCTGCTTTGTTGCCCATGGTGTAGGATGGGAAAGAAGCTCCATATTTGCCCCTCCTCTCCATTCACCACATCTCAACAGGATTTAATTGTCTCATTGCTTTGTCCTGAAGGGTAAGGATGGAATTAGGGAAAGACAGGAATGCAGTATTTCCTATTTTTTGAGAATTTCCTAAATTTCATCCAAAATCTTCATCTGAGTACTGTTTAGTCAGACTATACTTAGAGCCATAGAGTGGTTTGGGTTGGAAGGGATCTTACAGATCCTCTTGTTCCAACCCCCCTGTCATGGGCAGGGACACCTTCCACTATCCCAGGTTGCTCCAAGCCCTGCCCAGCCTGGCCTTGGACACCTCCAGGGATGGGGCAGCCATCTGGGCAGCCTGTGCCAGGGCCTCACCACCTCAGAGGGAAGAATTTCTCCTTACCATCAAATCTAAACCTGTTCTCAGTTTGAAGCCATTCCTCCCTGCCCTGCCACTCTGGTGCCTGACAAAGGCTCTCTCTCTGGCTCCCTTGCAGGCCCCCTTTGGTTATTGAAGGTCACTGTGGGGTCTCCACAAAAGCTTCTCCAGGCTGAGCAGCCCCAGCTCTCCCAGCCTGTCCCCATAGGGGAGGTGCTCCTGTCCCTGGAGCAACTTCATGGCCTCCTCTGGACCTGCTCCAGCTCTACCATGTCCTGACACTGGCTCCCAGGGCTGGAGGCAGCTCTGCAGGTGGGGTCTCACCTCCCAGCTCATGCCGAGTTTTTGTCAACACTTGTGTTAGATGTTACTACGTAAAATTTTGTCAGCTATTCCCAGTGCTTTTAATACAAGTATTTGCCAGAGTCAGGCATCTCACTAGAGACTTCTATCAAAATCAGATTTTTCTAAAAATAAAAATATGCTTTCACATGTTTATTTTTGTGGAAGTGTTCGGGGAACTTCTTCAGGGATCCATCGTACTTCCAGCTCCTACGCTTTGGGTCTTTTGAGCTGTGGCTTCTGGAAAGGCACAGGGAGAAAGGCAAAACTCTTGTTAACAACACAATAATCAGCAATTAAATACATACAGGAACATGCATCGTGCAATTTTGCTTGGATATAATTAAAATTTAAATGGAGATTTTGCTGCCTGGAATTTTACCAGATTACAGTGTCACTTTGCTTAGGCCTTGGGAATGTTTACTGGGGGCACTGTCAGGTTCGTGCCTGTGTAAGTCTGTCAGTGCCATCCATGGAGATCAATGATTATCAGATTTTTTAAAATGTAACCTGGCTGAGTCCTACTGATCCCTGACAGGAGTAGGGACACAGACAGCCTTGGAATATCTTTCCCTGTACTCACCAGGACATCATTCTTCTGAAGTATTAATGCAATTATAGACTACATTCTTCTAGAAATGTGTTAAATATTTAACTAAGCCAGAACACATCTGGAACGAAGTATTAAGCATCAATCTTGTAGCATATGGGGTATTTTAGCTTGGATGTTTATACCCAAAAGGAAAAATCATGGCATATCATGTCAGTTCTTGTGGTTGTGTGGTAGCTGGAGATATTAACAGAGAAACCCTTGTAGGTTTACCAATACCACAACTACAATTGTTTCCTTTCTTTTTAGGGCTGCAGCAGAGCCTCTTTGATGTGTCCTGTATTTTTGACAGCTTTGGAGTTAGACAGGTATTCAAACACTGCCTTAAATTGCTTGAATGACAAATTCAGAAGGACTGATCATTCACAAAAGACTTTTCTTTCTTGCAATGCATGCAATCAACCAGTCATTAATTGCAGCAGGGAAGCATTTGTGGTGTGCAAAGCAGCAGGCATGAGGTGGTTGTATTTGAGAAGTACCTGCAGGAGGTTTGCTCAGTGTTTTCTGCAGTACAGTTTGTTCACACAACACTTAAGTTCACAGCTTCCCCTGTCTTTAGTCAGAGTTTTTGTCCTGAAGTTTCTATTTCAATAATGAAAGAAAACTAGTAAAGTCTCTTTCCTTTTAGCTTGGCTGTGCCCTGCTTTAGCTTTGTACCTGCCTGGTCCAAGGAAGCCAGCCTTAGATCTGCTGAAATTACCCCAAAAACTTCACACGGGGTGCTCCGTTCATGGGTCTGCTGCGTCCAGAGGGGTGTGAACAGAGCAGCAGAGCCTGGCTCTGACAGCCCGAGATCATTCAGGTGTAGGATCTTAAACTGGAGTGCTTAGGAAATCTGTCCAACCACATTTGGATGCTGGTAGATGTCAATGCTTCCAGCTGCAGGTGATGATGGAGCTTGGGCTTGCCAGATCTATTTCTTGGATTTAGGCCCAGTTTCTGTCCTGAACAGCACTCCCTGAATCTCTTTCTAAATTACTTTGTAGCTGAATGCAGATGTTTGGCGGACACAAGAGTGACCAGCGCACCTTGACAGCAAATTTTTATTTTAAATTTCTGAAGCCGCTCACTGATTTGATCTTTCTTTCCAAGAACAATAGTAAGTATAACCATAAACAATGCAAACTCATGACCACTTCACTACAGTGGGCAAACTCTAACCTGACTGACAGAGGTGGGATGGGGGTTGTGCTGTGTGTGTTAACAATTATTTTGAGAATTATTTAACGTTCTCCCCGAGAAATTCCTCCATTTCCATTCAGCATGCCAAGATATATCTGCAAGCCTTTAAATAATTTCACCTGATGATTTTCCTCCCTTCCTGGAATCAGATTTGGCATTTACATATTGGATCAATCCAATAGCTGGAGCCTGCTTCAAAGTCCGTGGAGTTGATAAGGCTGTCATTTACTTCAATTGAGTTGGATTCAGGTACCTGGGAAAGCCAAGGGGACTAAATTATAACAGCTGGGTGTCTCATTCATACCCGGCAGATAACAGAAATCATGAGCTCGAGGTAAGGGGGAAACTCCTCGAAGGCACAGGAGGTTCCCTGTGAGAAATCCAACAGAGCTGGAGCCAGCTCCTCCAAACATGGCAAATCTCCAGAGAAATAAGCAGTGTGTAACACTGTAATTAGTCACTGCAGCCTGCAGTGGCCAAGACACACCAGAGTTCTCTGGCTGCCTTAAAAAGAGACTTCCAGCGCCAACAGAAGCATCCTGTCTTTGCCTGTTGCTGCTTGTTTGGCTTTTGCACCCTTGTTTGCTGAGACAAGCATTGGGGCAGCACATTTGGGTTAAAATACGTTAATCCAGTTTGACTGTCCAATCCCCCGTACAGGGCAGACATGAGTTGGGCCATGTTTCTAGGTAGGAAGTGCAAGTGAAGGTGGAAGTGGGACAGAATAGTGTGTCCAAGGAGGGGCAATGAAGCTAGGGAAGGGTCTGGAGCACAAAGGAGCAGCTGAGAGTGCTGAGGGGGGCTCAGCCTGGAGAAAAGGAGGCTCAGGGGGACCTTCTGGCTCTCTACAAATCCCTGACAGGAGGGTGTGGCCAGGTGGAGTCAGGCTCTTCTCCCTGGTAACCAGTGACAGGGCAAGAGGAAATGGCCTCAAATTGCACCAAGGGAGATTTAGATTGGATATTAGAAAAAGTTTCTTCACTGAAAGGGTGGTCAGGCATTGGAACAGGCTGCATAAGGAAGTGGTGGACCCACCACCCCTGAACGTGTTCAAAAACCATGCAGATGTGGTGCTTAGAGATGTGGTTTAGTGTTGGGCTTGGCAGTGCTGGGTTAATGTTTGGACTGGATGATCTCAGACATCTTTTCTGACCTTAATGATTCTGTGATTGCTTCTGTCAGAGGATGTCTGCCTAAAATGAGTGTGAAACATGGGCTGCGGTGCTCCAAGGCCAGTAGCTGACATGAGGTAACTACCCACAATTAGGTCTTCTGACAGACTCAGCTGGATCTGTGCCCCTGATGAAAACGCTGGAGATTCATTGTTTTTTGTCATCATGGCCTGAACATAGATTTCTAAATAAAATGCATCAAAACCCATGTCTGAACTTTTGTTTTGGCTGCAAACTTGCTAACAGTATCATAAACCAGTGTGTGAACTTTGGCTTGCCTTCAGTATCCTCGCTCACTGATGTTGCTGGAGAAGAGAGATTATTGTGGTCTGGACTTAATCTGCCTCACATTCATCTCTGGAATCCAGCTTGCTGTTATCTTCCATAATGTGGGTTCAAAGCAACACCTGTCTCCCAAGCAGGATTTAAAAGTGGAGTATCAAATAGCATTTCCCCCATTTTCCTAGCTGAGTGAAAAGCACACTGAAAAATAGCCAGATACTCATCTAAAGGCAAAGTGTCCTGTAACCAATTCCAGACCTGTGCTCTCTGCCTTTCCAGGGCTCCAGCTGCTACCTTTCCTTACCAACAAAAAATACCTGGTTCTGCTGATCTTGAAGACTTGCACTGACATTAGGAGTGAGATCAGACCCTGAAAAAGACTTCAAGAGACACATTTGACCCATATCTAAGCCAGTGCAGCCCTGTATCTCCACTAAGTACACACAGTTGTCTCACCTGTTAAAAGTTCCGCACTAAGCACTTTCAAGGCTATAATAACTTTGAAGCAAAGGGGAGTAGCAGTGGATAAAAAAAGAGGAGCTTCACTTTTTTGGTTGCACGAAGGCCTTTAGGTGAGTCATCTCCCCCTCCAGCAAGCCTCATTAGCTTTTTTATGTATTTAAATGAGGTGGCTTTAACCAATTCCTGCTGCCTCAGGCACGACTGTGATGCACACAGTAGGTGAGAAGGTGAAAGAAGTGGGTATGAGCAGCGTTTTACAGCATCACTTCTGCTGCTAGTGTGATTACTCATATTGGGTTCGATTGTTTGCCAGTTGTTGGGGGGTGTTGTCTGGGTTTACTGTAGTTTATTGAGAGACGCCTTAGTGTCAGGGTTAGAAAAGTCTTGCTTTCAACTCAAAGGTTTTTCACAGATCAGATTAGACAGGGTCTGCCTCATGCAATGACTTTCAGGTTTCCAAGTTACAACCGTGGTGCTGATGTGTTTGGATTCCTCAAGGATTCCTCAAAGGAAACGCAAGTACGTCGTTTAGGATCATTTATGTGCATCGAAAGCATTTACGAATTGCGATGCAAGGGAACACAGACTATTTTATTATTTATTCACGTCATACATCAGATCTTCTGCCAAGTACATGCTACTGGTAAATGCTTCACAGGATCAGACAGATGTGTGTGTTAGGTTCCCCTCTTCTCCTCCTGCTCCCTCTCCCTTCCCAGGACAGAAATGTGGGGTCTGTTTTGTATAATTATCAGGCCAGTAGCATTTTTGAGTGTGTTATGCATCTTAGGTGAGACTGTGGCCCCAGTGAATTCGATGGGAGATTTGGCTTCAGCTTCAATGGAGCTGAGATTTCCTTTCCTCTCCTCTCCTGTCTGTATTTGATGAGCCCTTCTGACAGGAGAAGAAAGAGATCCTCCTTTGAAAAATAGTCATGAATGCTTAATAAAGTTGGATGAGCCAGCCAGGATTACGTTTTTAGCTCTATAGCCAGCAAAATCTATTCCAGAACTAATTCTGATTAAAAGAATCCACTGGTTGAACCTCAGACACAAAGGCACCCCTGGAGTAATTCAACTGTATGATATATTTATTTTTTAAAAAACCTAATTATTGCATTGATCTTTGTAATATCTGGCTCTTGTGTAAAACATTGATTTCAAAGCTGTCTCTCTTATCTATAATTGTTCATGAATTATCTTAGGGCTTGGGCTTGGACCATCACTGTAACTGGGTCTTTAAAAAAAGTGAGTTTACTGACCACATTAATTAAGCTCCATGGCAGACCATAAAATAACTATAAATAGAAGTTAAATTATTCCTTAGATTGTGTTCCCCCACTTTTTTTTTTCTGAATTCTGACTCAACCAAATCAATCTCTAGCACAGAACAGGCTTATCCCTTCTTGATCTCTGCTCCTGCCAAACACTTCCAAGGGTCTGGGAAGAGTCAGGGTCTTTCATTAGACCATATAGGTGGAGAATACAGATATTTACAAAGTCCTGAACTCTGAAACTCACCTCCCTGTTCCAGATGGTTTATTCAAAGATATTCTCACTTCAAACTGCTGCTTCTACATCCTTAGCTCATCCTGGCTCCAACAGTGACCTCGAGGATTTTTGTTCCCCATTTTCCTGGGGCTTCAGCTGAAAAGAGACAGTGCTGGTCATCTTGCTTCAAGTTTAGAGGAAAACAAAACAAAAGCAGGAGCAGCAGCTTGATGGGAGCATCCATGAGGTGTTTTCACCCTGCATAATAAATGGTTGGTCATTGCTCTAGAGGGCCCTGAGCAGTTTCTGTCCCCGTTGTAGCAGTTGTTTAGACACACAACTGTGTCATTTCACTATGACAAAGTGCCTGTCTGGGGGAGATGCCAAACTTTCAGCCCTGTCATGGATTGGAATGTCTGGACCTTCGGTCACGCTTTTGCCAGTCCCAGAGATCAACCACCTGGCATTGCTCTGTTGCCTGGAAAGCACCCAAAATCTGGTGAAGGCAGAATTTTTTGGCTCTGGCTTCCTGCCTGGTCCCTAGATAGGAAGGGGGAAGTAGCTGGCCATTCTCTACCTCATGGAAGGATTATACAGCAGGGAAAAAAAACCAGTATTTTATGTATTTCACGCTTGTTATAGCACATCCTGTGGATTTTATAGAATCATAGAATTGTTAAGTTTGGAAGAAACCTCTAAGATCATCAAGTCCAGCCATCAACCCTGCACCACAATCACATTCACCACTAAACCATGTCCCTAAGTGCCACATCCACACAATTTTTGAACATTTCCAGGGACGGTGACTCCACCACTTCCCTAGGCAGCCTGTTCCAGTGTTTGACCACCCTTTCTATGAAGAAATTTTTCCAAATGTCTAATCTAAACCTCCCCTGCAGTGCAACTTGAGGTCATTTTATTCTGTCATTCTTAATAATGGCCATGTTACCAAAGTCCAGGAAAGAAAAAGGGGTCCTTGAACCTACAATCAATATAAAATATCCCACCTAATCCTAAATCACATTAAGATGGGGGTGAACTTAATCATGTGGGCGAGGATAGAACAGTGAATTTTATTTCCTAGCAGGTTCTGTAATGTGTTGTTAGCAGCAAAACAACCCCTCCAGCTCTGTATTTAACTTCCTTTCACTGCAGATGCCTTTTGGTTAACAGCAAGGATCTGATTTAATTTTACAGTTACCCGGTGACCACAGGACGGGGATTGTGCATCACCAGAGAATGCACAAACGTCTGCCTGCCTCCCCTTCTTCCAGCAGGAACGAGGCAGGGCAGGAGCGCGGCCAAGCCCATGTGGCTGTGACTGTAATTGAAAAAACTGCTGAATCAGACAGAAGGACAAGGGTTCACGCAGGAACTTGGGCCAAGCAGACACATGGCCTTGGAAGCGCCAAGCAAGAAGTGGCCACAAATAGTGGTGTGGCCAGGAGAGGTCAAGAGATGTCAGCTGGGTGGGAGGCACCTTCCTACCCTCGAGGATGGTGGTTTACATCTTCCTCAGGAGAGGAAGAGGAGGGGCAGGCATTGATCTCCTCACTGGTAACCAGTGACAGGACCCGAGGGAATGGCCTGAAGCTGTGTCAGGGGAGGTTTAGGTTGGACACTGGGAGAAGGTTCCTCACCCAGAGGGTGGCTGGGCACTGAACAGGCTCCCCAGGGAAGTGGTCACAGCACCAAACCGGACAGAGCTCAAGGAGAATTTGGACAACGCTCTCAGGCACAGGGTGGGCTCCAAACCCAGCTCAGGCAACTGCTTCAGAAGTCAGTCTGCAGCACAGATCAGCCTTTCCCCACCCATCCCTCGGTTCAGGGAGCAGGAGCCCGGGAACAGCTGCACAGCGGCTGAGAGCCTGTCACAGCACACAGCTGGAAGCAGTTTTCCTGCAGAGGCTGAGTGCAGCTTCCAAGCCCCAGGGTGGAAGGAGGATACTGCAGGGAAGCGGGGCAAGGCAGAGGAAGGGAGGGAGACAAGGAGCTGTAATGAAGTGCACACATGTGCATGTGTGAAGGAACGACCTGACATGCAAGACGTGTGCCAGTAAAATTTATAAAAAATAATAAAAAGTGAGTCCTGGTGCATGTAACACGTGCAGGGCTGACCTCAGATGCCTTCTGTCTGGCATCACCACAGTCCCAGAGATGATGGGACTCAGGTGACGTATTTGGTCTTTGGCCATCTCTGGCTCAAGCTCCTCAACAGAGAACTTGGCCCAATAAAAAACAAGGGAAGGGACAGGCACAGCCAGAAGAGAATCATCATCATCATAATTCTCTGCTGCTGAGCAGTGCCTGGACCAAGAGCTGCCCAATTTTGCACTGTAGCAACAAGGCACTCAACTCTTCACCCCTTCCCAGGCCAGGCAGACAGGAGCACTTCAAGGCAGAGGTTGGGCGACTCCAGTCGGGTTTGTCTTTGTTTATTATATCCACTCCCTGTTAAATGAAAAGTATCTGAGCAGTCCTCGGGCCTGGGTGTGGAGTCCAGAGCTGCTCCCTGCTTGCTGGCTGTCCCTCTGAGGTCACAGGGAGCTCTGTGCAGGGCATGGCCATGTCTGGAGCAGCTGAGGGCACTTGGTCTGTTCAGCCCTGGGAAGAGGAGACTGAGGGGACACCTCACTGCAGTTACAACTTCCTCGTAAGGGGAAGAGGAGGGGCAGGCACTGATGTTTTCTCTGTGGTAACCAGTGACAGGACCCGAGGGAATGGCCTGAAGCTGAGTCAGGGGAGGTTTAGGTTGGACATTAGGAAAAGGTTCTTTGCCCAGAGGGTGGCTGGGCACTGGAATAGGCTCCCCAGGGAAATGGTCACAGCACCAAACCTGACAGAGCTCTAGGAGCATTTGGACAATGCTCTCAGGCACAGGGTGGGATTGTTGGGTTTGTCCTGTGAAGGGATGAAAGCTGGACTCAATGATCCTTGTGGTCCTCTTCCAACTCAGGATATTCTATGATTCTATGATTCTGTGATCTGTGCCAGGAAATTAAACCACACCTATCCCTGTCTCTTGCATGGAGTATGTCAAAAATTTTCCCTAGTCCCTGCTAACATCTGAGGAAAGCTTAGGAATCCATGCTGCAAAGGCAGCACACATCACAGACCCTGGCTCCAGCATACTGGTGACACATGTATGTCATGTTTACGTATTTCATGCTTGTTATAGCACATCCTGTGGATTTTATGAAACCATAGAATCATTAAGGCTGGAAAAGACCTGTAAGATCCTCAAGTCCAACCATCAACCCCACAATCGTGTTCACCACTAAACCACGTCCCTAAGTGCCACTTCCACACAATTTCTGAACACTTCCAGGGGTGGTGGCTACACCACTTCCCTAGGCAGCCTGTTCCAGTGTTTGACCACCCTTTCTATGAAGAAATTTTTCCAAATGTCTAATCTAAACCACCTCTGTGGTGCAACTTGAGGTCATTTCCTCCTGCCCTGTCCCTTGTTCCCTGGGAGCAGAGCCTGACCCCAGAGGGCTGCACCCTCCTGTCAGGGAGTTGTGCAGAACCAACAGATCCCCCCTGAGCCTCCTTTTCTCCAGGCTGAGCTCCCCCAGCTCCCTCAGCTGCTCCCCATCAGACTTGTGCTCCAGACCCTTCCCAGCTCCATTCCCTTCTCTGGATGCACTCCAGCCCCTCAATGTCTTTCTTGTCATGAGGGGCCCAAACTGGACCCAGGATTCAAGGCGTGGCCTCACTCCACAGCCTACAGCAGGACACCCTCCCCTGAACCTCGTCTGCGTGTCCCTAAAGGCAGTGCCGGGCGCTGCCTTCCCTGGCTATGCAAACATCACAGAGGGACTAAAGATAGCATCAGGTCATTTCTCAAATGCACATCTCTTCTGCTATGCTGAGGCTAGAAAATGGCAAATAGGATGCAGGATTTGGCTTCACAGTGTTCACTGTTGTCATGACTCATGAGTTATTTTTATCTTTTCTGTAAGAGACCAAATGGCTGCAGTAATTAATCCCTGTCTGTTCTGACAATGGCCTGGCCAAAACACATTATGTTTTTGCAGACAGTGTAAGAAGAGAAGCACAAAAACATCATGTGTGTGAGTCAGTATTTTAAATATTTTCCTTAGGTTTGCTTTTTTACATGCGTTAAAATATGCTTATGTACTGCGTCCAATGTATTAAATGAAGTTAAAAGGAGCAACAAGTGCTGTTACACAGGTTAGCTGCACAGATATAAATCTCTGTTTTGAAGCTCAACCACACGTGAAACAAGATCTAATCAAATCATGGCAACGGCAGAATTAATTTGAGTCTTTTCAAGAGGATCCAGTCCCAGTGGAGGATTTTACTCTGCCAAGCTCCTTCCAACTTTATTGGATGATAATTATTTCTGTAGAAAGAAATGTTGCAATCAAACGCTCTCCCAACAGTACTTTTGTTTTCTGCAGAGTTGGTTGAGCAATGAAAAGATTTATTAGTGGAGAATGTATTAATGAGGAATTTGTGGAGAAACAACCAAAAAAACTAGTGAGTGGAATTTCCACGAAATATTTCCAGGGTGTGAGTTTGCCAAGCACACAGTTTGCAGATGCCCAGCGCTCCCTGTGGAGTAACAACCATACCCAAAACTCTGTAAACAAGTATTTTTGCCACCCAGAATGCCTAAGGGGGAATACCAGTTTAGAGTAGTGTCACAGAACCACAGAATGATTTGGATTGGAAGGGACCTTAAAGATCATCTCATTCCAACCCCTGCCATGGGCAAGGACACCTTCCACTAGACCAGGTTGCTCCAAGCCCTGTTCAATCCGGCCTTGAATAATCCAGACCTACAGACCCCAATTCATCTGTGAGCCCAAAGGAGCAAGAATTTCATCCTCTGATTTCAGTCTGCCCCTAACTGTTGGCTGAACTAAAAAACTGCTCATCCCATAAGCGTAAATTATGGTTTCTTGTCCCTTCCTAGGAAGCTCCACGTTCTCATGGTCAAGAGAATGTGAGCCAGACGAGCCTGTCTTGTAAACTTGCCGCTTGTGACAGTCTCTCGTGGGACTTACATAAACACATACTAAAATAAGAAAGAACCATTTTCTATACCCATTACTCACTATTCCCCTACTATCTGAACAGTCCTGCCATGCTCCTATTTAATGGAGTTTTCCTTGCCATGATCCATGAGATAAGACAACAATTAGGCTTGTCCTTGATCACTCGAAGTCTGTTGCCCAATAGGACATTTATGTAACACCATCATTTTTGAGATCTCGGGGAAAAAATCCTCCAAGTCTCTTGTAGCAGCAAATGTGCTGCTTTTGCTTCCTTCAGACTTTGTAAAAGTGAGAGGAAAGCTTGTTTACAGCATTAATTAAGCCTTTCATTTTTGTTCATCAAATCAAATAATCTTTTCTGAAGTTGTCTTTTTTTCCCACCTTTGGGAAAAAAATGCAGGCTACATATCCAGGTTCTTCCAGTACTGGGGTATCTGTATTTGTCTTGAAGATAAACAGTGACAAATTTCTCTTCTTTCCAATTTACAGAGAGCTTGGACTGATGTATTTTCTCGAGTTTTATGGAACTGGTTTTTTTTGATAGAATTCAGGAGATATTTTTGAACCATTAAAGAAAAATACACAAGTATTTCCTGAATTTGTTTTTTCTTATCCCATAGTTTACATGAACTGTTCAGCAAAGGGAAGCAAAAGCTGAGCTTCAACCAAACCCAGACCAAAGCAGAGCTTCTGGTAGAAACCATGTTGGGATTAAATGATTTCCTTTGGTTTCCATCCAAAACCAAGCTGAACGTGGATTTCTGGGTTGAGTTTCACTTTGAATTTTTGGTTTTATTCAGTTACGAAGAATTAAGTGAAACTTGGGAGGTTCAAACCCTCATTGAATGATCCTGAAAAACTATCTGCAAAACCCCTTGCTATGGAGTCCAGTTTCATACCTTTGATCTCTGTGGATGCTGGGAGCACCACCAGTGTCTCTTCCAACCTATAAAAAACAGGCCAGTGAAGCCACTACATTTTTTTTGTGTAGAGACTTAACTATCCAAGAGACAACATCCAATCCCAGTCATCACCCTGGGCCAACTGGAAAGCAGGAAATCCCAGAATTTGCCCCTCTCCCAGACATAGTCCACCAAAGCCAGTAGGTACCACCCTAGGCATGCCAAGAGCCTACTGACAAATGCAGAGAGGAGCACAACTAATGGTCTTACTGAGTTTTTCCCTGGGAAGAAGAAAGCATTTACCTTCCTCAGGTCCCAGCTTGTGCTGGAATCACAGGCATTGCTCTTTGGGCTCCCCATCATGGTCAGGATGCTCCATGAGATCCCAGTTATGTGGTGTAGCTGTCACTGAGCAGCCCATCCCACCTGACAGGAGCAAGAGAGCAACCACTGAGCTGGTGGCCATCTAAGTAATGAGCATTTTATTTCTGTTTACCCACCTACATATTGGGGTGTAGTCCCATGTGTGCCAGCTTTGGCAGGAGAAATGGTGCAAGAACTTCCTGCCCCATCATTTTGAATCTTCACAGCTTGTTTTTTAATTGGAGTCATTTACATGATCCAACTTCAGTCCTGACCCACACGAGGAGGTATGATGGAATTGAGGAGGGGGATAATTGCATCACAAGCTGAGAAGCTTTTGGGGAAGAAGCAGCCTTTGAAGCTACTGTCTCTACCAAAATACCCTCAGGTACTCCGGTTGGACCTTCCTTACGGATGTGTGACATATGTCTCCCACTTAAGTCATCTTTATGGAGCACGTATTTCCTGCTCCCTCATATTTTTATTTTCTTCTCCCCCTTCAAATACTTCCTGCCTTTGGCTGTCTGTGACTGAACTCCCTGGAGCCTTAATAGTCTTGGAATCTCTCCACTCCTATAACTTGATTTTACTGTTTAGGAGAAAGTTTGATTCATTTCCCCAAAACCAGAAAGAGAATAAAGGGGGGAAAAAAGTCCTATTCACTCACCAGCAAAGGAGCAAGATACGAAAAGACAAGATTATTCTCATTCAGCTATTCCTGGCTTTGGAGTGCATTTCATTTTGCTGTCTGCACAGGCCTTTGTAGCCACCATCTGATTGAACATTACTTATACTGCATATTATAGGCACTAATGAGAAAATGATTCTAAATTGCCCCTAGGGATGGTTATGATTAAACTATTTGCCTTTGCTTCCTCTAGTAAATTAAAGCAACCAAAAGAAAGAGAGGAAAAAAAAAAGAGGCTTAATCTGGAAAGCAGTCAGAATTTTGGTAAAGTTTCTGAATTCCTAGGAACATTTTTACCCCTAACCTGGTGATGGGCTGTGTATTTCATGCTGCAATTTGAAGCTAAATCTGTGACAAATATGTGACACAGGGAGGCATTTTAGAGGGCTGAACTGGGCAGGATTTTCTGTGTTGTCAACCAGTTTGAAGCCCTGATCAGCATTAATTGCAGCCGACTGAAGCCACTAAACCCCTCTCTGCCACCGAGGAGCTCCTCCAAGGCGTCAGGCGTCTGTCTCTTAAAAAGAGCATTTCAGAGCCTCACATACACGGAGCCTCATTCAGACGTTTTATTTAAACTCTTAAATCTTTTGAGCTTCAGATGAATAAACAAGTCCCTGAAATGGAATCCATTCTTGCCGGTCAGGGTTTTGCAAGTGTTTTTCACGGGGAAGAAACAAAATGTCATTTGTGTTTCCTTTGGCCATTTTAAGCACAGCGGGATTTGGGGGGCCAGGAGCCGTGTTCCATTAGATGCACCTGGGCTTGTGTGCGCTCACGCACTGGGACTTCAGTGGGCCTTTTACCCATGATTGTCCACGGCTGTTGGATTACCTGATGAATTAATTAAATATGTGCAAACTCTGTGCGGCGAATTGCCAGGTCACACAGCTTCTGCTTAAACACTGGGTAAAACATCAGCACTGACGGGCCCCAAACAGGAGCCCGCGCCTCTCTGGTGGTCCCCAAGTCTCTGCAAGGTGGTCCCCATCATCTTCACACTCTCTATCCCGAACAGTCTCACTTCCATCACCCAACCCAACATGCTGGAGTCAATTACTCCTTGTGGTTTGTGGGTTTGGTACCAGTGACCAGGAAAAACCCTGAGTTGACCTGTCTGCCAACACCCTAAAGCACCTCAGCGTCTGTGCTACAACCTGACACATGCACAGCCCCCCTGCAAGAGCTTGTCTCAACAAGCCCTGCAGATGCCTTGGGGGCTCCTCAAAAGATAATGAGGTGCAGAGCTTAGAGACCCAACAGAACAACCAAATGCTGCATTGTTGAGATTTACTGTAGTGTTACTCATGATTCTACATCCCAGCTTTCAAGAGTGTGCCCTGGGTTTACTCTTTATATTTCACAGGGACATGAAAAAAAATTATTGTGAGATTATCTGCATGTTACCTGAGGTCACATGGAGCTTCAATATCTCGGGATGAGAGGAACCTGCTCTTCCTTTCCTTTGACCACAAACAAGAGATCACGGAGAAATTCAGGTGCAGTTGTGTGTACCAGCAACATCTGAAGCTGGAGGAGTTTTATGGATAAGCTCCATTTTCCTGGGGTAATGGAGACAACTCCTGGCTCAAATGGTCTCTGAAGTGCCAGGCAAGATCTTGGCCCAGAGCTTGTGTCAACTCAAGCACGAAATGGTCACTGATATTTGTTTATACAGCTTAATTTGGGGTCCGCATCACTGTGCCCCAGTCTGTGCCAAGGCTATAGGTGTCTAATTAATTGGTTCCCTCGAAGCAGGACCTTTCTGTCCACATACAATCAGTGGTGAGAGTAAAAAAACCAAACCAGCTTTGAAGGTTTTGTGGGGAACACAAATACCCAACCTACCTGCTCATAGTTTGCAGGCTTTTCCCTTTAGAGGCTCTCTAAGGTGCTCCCCGTTAACTACCCAAAGAAATGTGGATCTTGGTGGCAGAAACATCTCAAATTTTGTCATTAGTTAAATGCCCCAATAAGACAGGATTTGGGCTGCCTGTCATGTTCCAGTGCTTCACCAGCCCTCAGAGGATGGTGAGACACTGGCACAGGTTGCTCAGAGAAGCTGTGGCTGCCACATCCATAAAAGTGTTCAAGGCCAAGTTGGACAGGGCTTGGAACGACCTGGTCGAGTGGAAGGGGTCCCTGACCATGGAAGAGGGTTGGAATGAGCTGATATTTCAAGTCCCTTTAATCCAAACCATTCTATGAATTTACGGCTCTTGGTTAGCATGGATAAAATCTAATTTCATGTATTTGACTGATACAGGTATCTGCACCACCAGGTCACTGCTGTGGAATCTGGACATGTGTGTTTCTGTGCATGAGTGCAGTGGGGTGGAATGAGAGAGAGGAGGAGACAAGACTCTTGTGGACATTGTCATAACAACCCAGAGCTGTCACTTCAATGTCCTGTCCCCTTGTGCAGAAGGATTGTGGCAGAAATACATTTCCAGCTGACCCCAGGCTGAAACCTGAAGGCAGAGTGTTCTTTGTTTCCTCCCCACACTGCTCCCTCCCTACAACTGGAAGGTTATGTGTTTCTTAGCTACTGGTCAGACTGGTGGTGCCTGCCAAGAAGCTTTCAGGGAATTTCCTCACTATGTAACAAATTTATGAGTCATATGAAAATCTGGGAAATGATTCAACCAGCTGTCTTTCGTTGACTCAAAGATTTTTACAACACCTCAGTGCCTCATCTTTGATTTGAGCCAGCAGAATGGTTTATTGTAACATCAAATGGTCTTATGTTCACTGGAAGGATGCTTCCTACTACCAAAAAAAAAAAGGCAAAAAAAAAGCTGTAAAACTTTTGAAGGCAGCCTGTCGTTAGGTGAGGGATGCACAGAGCAACTGTGGTCATTCCCTATGAACTGATAAATGTGGCTGAATTGCTGCTTCCCTGCAGGATGGCTGCAGAGGTGGCTGTCACTGAGCAGTGTGGCTCAGCTTCCACAGGTACAGCCTTTCTGCACGGCAGGAATCAGGCTTGCTGAAAATTTTGTTCATATTTGGGTTTAAATGGTTATTTCAGGGAATTTTAGCAAATCCCGACTGAGCAGAGCACTGCTAAAGCCAAGGAATGTTGTTCTTGTTATGCTGCCTTTCCAGGTGGGAGAGGCAGAAAGTGGACCAGAACCTTTCATCACCACGGAAGATGCTCCCTGTAGGACATAGTCATAAAGAACATTCTTTCCATCTCCTTTTTTTGGATAAAAGCACTCGAAGCTGTGCTTTGCTGTGCTGGAATCGCTGGCAGCCCTAAGCAGAGATGCGACGGGCAGCCCCATCTTACAGGCAATCCTGTGCTTTTTAAAAGCCATGTAGGGGGATAAATCCATGGCACTAGAGCTAATCAGTGAGTGGGAAGCAGAAGAAGAACAGAAATGGGTCTTCCAGTAAGAGTTAAATTGCTGCAAACAGGAGAAAAACTGGAATTTACTATTACAAAGCTAAACTGACACTCTACGTAAAATATCCAAATGAATTAAATTATTAGAACCATCTTTCCAGCATGAGTTTCCATGTCCATGAAAGCAATCTGCCACACAAAGAACTGCTCACAGTAGCCTCAAATCCTTTGTTTTAGACACTCAATTTCCCTGACAAAATCATAGAACGATTTGGGTTGGAAGGGACTTTAAGGATCATCAATTTCCAATCCCCTGCCGTGGGCAGGAACACCTTCCACTAGACTAGGCAGCTTGAAGCCTCATCCAACCTGGCTGTGAACACTTCCAGAGATGGGGCATCCACAGCTTCTTTGGGCAACCTCTGCCAGGGCCTCACTGCCGTCACAGTAAAGAATTTCTTCCTAATGTCTAAATCTAAATCTACGTAACTTCTGCTCAAAGCCATTCCTCACAAATGTCTGTAGCCAGCAGCTCTGAGCAGAGCTGGAACAAATGCACCTCTCACAGCTGTCACCCAGCACTTTGCAGGTGTGTAATGTGGCTTACAAATCTCAAAATGCCTTGTGTCAGCACCTGGAGAATCCGCTGTAGCAACTGGGGAAGGCAAATAAAATACACTTGAAACAGACAGGACAAGAAAGCATTCAGAGGAGAGCAGTATTATTTTGATTTATTGAGGGTCACAGCTTGTATTCAGTGAACTGAACTTCTCAGTCCAGGGGCTTAATGCAGCTCTACTCATTGGTATGCAGGTAAGCAGCATAAACCCTGGTCAAAGCTTTTATCCATATTACAAATAGACATAGACTTGCTTGCATGAAACTCCTGTTTCTATCCATTTCCAAAGGATACAAACCTGGGAATGGTGGAGGATGAAGGAAATAGAAATTCAGGGCAAAGGAAAAGAAATCCTAAATGGTGATATTGTCTCTTGACTATTTTCTGGTTGAGAATTCCCCTTTCATCTTTCCATCCCCTTCCCATTAAGCAGCATTGTGGCTTCCATTTGTAACAGGCAGAGAGTGCAAAAATATCTGACTTCGGGGGATTTGGCAAAGGTTCTGGCCTTGAACCCAACAGCAGATACAGAACACTTGTAACATTCAAAACAGGCCCTCTCTTTCTTGACCTCTGTGATTTTTATTGCTTATCTGGGTATACATAATCATTTTAAGATGTCTCCCCTTACCATAAAATAACCATGAATTATTTTTAAAAAGGTAGATAATAAACTTCAGAATAACTCTTAAATGTACCCAAGCAGACAAGGGGAATGTGAGGTTGCTGTCATGAAGGATAGCTTCTGGCAACTGATCTGAGGGAGCCACTAATGATTTTAATTAGTTTTTGGAAGCACAATCCACCCATTCTGAAGCCAGTGCCCTGCTGGCAGCGACGACGCTTTGGAAGATCGACAGCATAAAACATTTTCTGTAATGAGACTTCGTACAGCTCCATGTGTCAAGCAAGGAGAGATCTGTCTCCAGCAGAATTGCAGTAGGAAAGCTGTAGCTGGAAGGTTTTCCAGCTGTGGACTTCCAGCAGGTAACACACATGCTTCCCTGGGGAACGGGGGATTAATGACCAGGCACCGAGACCTGGCGCCATCAGGTGCAAATCCAAAAATCAGCTTTTCCTCCTGGCAAATCACTTCACCTCCTAATTTATTTCATCTATTTAGGTTATAGGCTTCTCAGAGGGATGTTAATCTCTGCCTACATGTTTGTACAGAGTTTAGGATGTAGTAAGGGATTAATCACTGTTGGGGCTATCATCCTGCGGGAACAGGAACAGTGAAGTAGCAATAAATTGGGCAAAGCAGCAGTAGATGCTGATGCCTTGGAGGTGGTTGGAATAAGGACCAAAGCTGGATCACAGTGCAGCCAGGAGCAGGGAATCTGTTCTAGTGAGGAAACTGCAATAGGAAAAGATATTTAAGCTATTAAAAAATAAATTTAAACCTACATGAAAGACCTATACCTACATAGCTTTAAGATGAAGGAGGGTAGATTTAGATTAGATATTAGGAAGAAATTCTTTAATCAGAGGGTGGTGAGACCCTGGCACAGGTTTTCCAGAGAATCTGTGGCTACCCCATCCTTGGAATTGTTCAAAGCCAGGTTGGACACGACTTTAAGGAACTTGGGCTAGTGGAAGGTGTCCCTGCCCGTGGCAGGAGGTTGGAATAGATGGACTTTGAGGCCTGTCCCAACCCAAACCATTCCATGATTCTATATTGTTGTGCTCAACAGGTAACAGCTGCTGCCCTCTCAGCCTCTGGGGTATTTGAAGTATTTCAGAAGAGAGAAGGAGGAATCAGTAGGTGTTGAGGTGTAGTCATCAAGAATTTTGAGCTCAGCATGAATTTATGCTTGGATGATAGAATAATAGATAGGCAGATATTGGACGTATTATTTAAAACAAATCAGATCAAAGAAAAGAGGGACTGATCAGAATTGTCACTAAAAATTCAAATGAAATCTGGGCTTAGTTTTTTCTACAACTTAGAAAAAATCTGGGTTCCTTTTATACTTTATATTATAAATCATCAGTCCCAGAGCACATGTTTAACTACTTTGTTGAATCAGGGTCATTATGAATAAGAGCCTGGCAATGCTCCTCTGTTAATGAGCTTTCAGGAAATGTACAATTGTTTTTAGAAGAAGTCTAATGAAGACGGATTTGTAGATCTCATTTGATGCAGCCAGAAAACCCAAACTCATCAACCAAACAAAAGCACGGGAGTAATTTTTTTGTGTGTGTGTGTCTGATTATCCTTCCAGGAGTGCTGGTGTGTAACGCTTTCAAACTTTCATTGAACTTTACTCTCTCGCTCCAGGCGATTATTTTTCCTTGATGTCTGATGTTGAATGATATACGTGCACCTGTGTGATAATGGCTGGTTGGATATATCTTTACTGAGCTGGGAAAACCCAGGACCTCACCTCCACACTTAACCATTTGATTTCTTTTATGGCTCTGGTACGGATCCCTGCACTAAAAGCTACCGGTGGAGCTTACATTTGTCAGGGGAAATGTGGGTGTTTTATCATACCAGCTGTTTAAAGTCTCCTACAACTTTGCAAACTGCTTTAAGAGCCCTTGCTTTTATCACTGCTCAAACTTCCAGGCAGTCACCAGAACAAAGGAAGGAACAGCTGGGAAGTTTTAAAAGCAGCAATGTTTGCTGTTGCACTCAGGTTTAAGTACGATAATTAATAAAACTTGCCCTCCTCTTCCACATCATCTCAGTGCACAATCATTTTGGAACAGGACTTCTCACTGGCCCCTTCTGCTGAGTTTCAGCTGTTATAATTCCCTTTTCCAAACCAGCACTTTTTATAATTATTATCATTATCATGGTACATCCATATTGCTCTAGTGTCCTGCATCAACCTGCTAAGAGGCAACATGCTCGGGGCAATTCTGTATTAAGCAAAAGCAGATCTTCTGGAATTTCATTCATCTGAATCAGAAATGCTGCAGACAGTCAGGAATACAGCACCCATGGCCAGGGGAGGTGAGGAACATCTCCCTCCACTACAGCCATCGAGAAATTTGGAATCTCACAGGGGTGAATTGTATGGGCTCCACCTACAGAGCTGCGCCTTCGAAGGGTGATTTATCCTGGCTGCCTCAGACACCTCTCCTAGCATGGGATGAATAATCCTCTGACCCCCTCCCAGTCTCTCCACCAACTAGAAAAAAGATATCTGGCATCAGCCAAGCTTGGAGGCAGCTGCAGTTAGGTTGGGTGAGTCCCACCTGGGCAGTGCAGTGGTCTGTCCAGCCTGGTTTCCTGTCAGCCTGTCCATCACTGGGTGGTGATGGATGCTCCTCAAGGATGCAAAACAAAGAACAGCACCGAGATCTGTGAGGATGGGGCTGCACAGTAATAAAGTGTGAAGAAAATTGTTTCCTTCCCCTCTGTGGTGATTAGCGTCAGCTCTGGAGTATGAGCACTGGATTGATGGCTGCTGTAATTTTATCCAAACTGAAGCTGCTGGAGTAGATTTGAGGGGTGGAAATAGTGCTGCTGATCCCTGCAAGATGGAGCTGGGCCCTCTGAAAATACCCAGAGGCTTGAAACAGTGATTGCAGAGAAACCAGACTGTGGGATTTTAGCAGAAATAGCAGTGATCATGTTTTCACACAGTCCGTGCTTGGGGAGGTAACAGCACTAACTACAATTCTGAGTATTTCCCAAGGTCACTTAGAAGTCCTACTTCCCACTAAATACAAATGTAGAGATTGAAATGACTAATCTTTTCCTTTCTCTGGCAGTTAATGCCAGAATTTGTGGCTTTGGCTCCCAGTTCAGGGCATCCCCATGGCAACTATTCACCACCCCAGCAGGATCCTCTCTGTGCCACGATTTGAGTTCCCCCTCCGACAGGTGAGATGTGTCCTTTATTCACACAGTAGCATGTCCAGCTGTGGTGGCAGCAGGGATCTGCCAGGGATTGTCCTTGCTCAGAAATGACCTGGTGATTTCCCTGAGAGGTTCACCTCCCCAGATCCCAGGGCAATGCCATCTGCTGCCCACGCTTACATCCCGTATGACACCAGAGAAACGGATGTGTGGATGTAGCACAAGACCATGGCCATTCAGCAGAGCATCATTTCACTGTGGCCACACAGGCTCGGGGCACTGACAGGCATTATTGGAAAGGAAAACACTCAAAGCACCTCAGCACACACAAGGTGCCTGTGTTTCCCAGCAGAGCCTTTTCCAACATAGAGGCAGCGACACTTCCGACAGACAGCGTTTACAAATCATTATTAACCAAACAAAGCTCTTTAAAGAGAGTCACCCCAGGGCACTCTGGCCTCCGTTAAAACAGACTTTTCAAAAACATTTATGGACTTAAATAAAACTCATTTCAGAACGCCAGCGAAATTGCCTCCAGGTTGCACTCTGGCTTTGCTACCAGTCTAGTCCTAAAATTATTCACCAGGAAAGGGAAAGATTTTTTTTTTTCCCCAGCTAAAGGGTTCCCGTGTGTGCTGCTCAGCTGTGAGAGTCCTGCCAGAATGCAGCTGGCCAGATGCGGGTGGCTGTGATTTCGTGCAGTGTATATACCAGATTATTATTGTTGTTGTTGTTGTTGTTGTTGTTGTTGTTGTTATTATTATTATTATTATTATTATTATTATTATTATTATTATTATTATTATTATTATTATTATTATTATTATTATTATTATTATTATTATTATTATTATGTGTATTACAGCCTTGCCTGTAATTTTGCATAGGCAAAGGATAGGAGTTAGAAATGTTGTAGCTGAGGGACTGAGGCACAGTGAGATCAAATAACTTGCCCTGGGGCACACAGGAGGTTGGTGTCAGAGCTGGGAAATAAGCTCACATTTCCTAGAACCAAACCAACCTTTTCAGGTCTTACTACAACATTTTCAAGGTGTCCATCACACTGACATCGAAGAGCCAACCTACACAGAAACTACTGTGCTCTGGAAGCTGTTCTTTATCCTTCTGCCAGTAAATGCAAAAGCCTCATCAATAAGGGCAGAAGAAATGTTTGCAGAAATGCATTTGCTGGTAACTTTCACTCTCTAGCTCATATTGTTAACACACACGACTCCAAATGCTGGTTGGCAGATGGAAATACTCATTGGTCTGATGGATTTATGGATGTCTGAAGCCTTGTGGCAGTACATATTGCCTTCAGAACAACATTTTCTTCACAGTGAGCCAAGTCCTGGTGCAGCTGAAGTTATTGGAAGTTTTGCCACCAACATTAATGAGATCAGGATTTGGATTTGTGTCTGCAGAGACAAAAATAACACACTGTTGCAAACTGGAAAGTAAGACTTGAATTAAATGGGGTGACATTGAGAAAAAGAGAGAGAGAGACTGATGCTCTGGTAAGACTTAGGATGGAGTTTTGCCCCATCTCTGTGTCTCCTTGTTCTGAAGGAGGCAGTCCCACAACCACACAGATTAGCATTTGGCCAAGGAAAAAATGTTGTTTTATCTCCCAGCAATGAGATGGACCCCCAGCCCCTACCACTGGTGACCAAAAGCTGTCACTGGTGTGGCATTTGCCTGGTGCCCTGTGTGAAACCAGGTGGTGTTCTCTGCCTTGCTTACACCATGTAAAAATTCTTAAATCCAAATATAAGATGGACTCACTGCCAGATCATTCTCTTCCAGGTAACAAGCAACAGGAAAAGAGGAAACAGCCTTAAGCTGTGCCAGGGGAGGTTTAGATTGGATATCAGGAAATATTTCTTCACTGAAAGTGTGGTCAAGCACTCACAGGTCAGGCTGCCCAGAGAAGTGGTGGAAACACCATCCCTGAAATTTTTCAAAACACGTGTGGATGTGGCACCTGGGGACATGGTTTAGTGGGGAACTCGTTAGTGCTGGGGTAATCGTTGGACTCGATCTTAGCGGGCTTTTCCAACTTTCATGATTCTGTGACTCTAAGATATAGCAGGGGACTGAACTGAACTTTGCCCTAAGAACAGCCCAAACACTCTTTGAAATAAATATGTAGGAGAGATAAGAGAGAGAAGCAGAGACAAATGACCAAAGAGTCAGACCCTGCCTGACTCACCTGGAAGAGCTGCCCTGAGGAGCATTGCTTACTGTGAGCACTTCTGACTTCTGGGCAAATAACAGGGAGCACAAGGCATTTCAGACAACTGACCCTTCTGGGGTGGTTTCTAGCCAATTTGGTATAAAAGCATGGTTGTAAAACTCACAGCAATCTAAACTGGTATCCTGCTGGCAGACAGGCAGAGGAGGATGCTGCTTTGGTGAAGGTGGGTTTCATCGGCAAAGCAAACCAACAGGAGCTGAGAACCGCTGGACCCAGCTCCTGACAGTGCCCTGGTGATTTTGGGTCTGCTCTGAAACCAGCAGAAAAGTTCCAGCTGCATTTGGTGGGGTCAGGGTGGTGTGTCACTTCCTGCAAGTCACCCCCAGCCCCTCCCAGGGAAGAAGGACACTTTGCCTAAAAAATGTCAGAAGCTGAAGCAAAGACCAAAGACCACCAAGTTCACTGAGCACCTTCAGTCTAGCTGGAGAGGAAAACCCATCGAGTGCAAGTCTTTTCTCAGGTCTGCCTTGAAAGGAGAGACAAAATCCTCCCTCCCGAGCTGCTGGGCTCGGCTAGCTCCAGCTGTGAGCTCGCAGCCGCTCTCGTCCCGGGCAGAGGGAGACAGCGATGCGGAAATCCTGCCTGAGGCCGATCACACGGGGCAAGTGTGATGCCAAGAACGTCGTCACCTCCCTCACTTGCCAAGTACCTGGGTGCAGCGTGAGCAATCACATCCTGCGGATAGCTCCTTCAGCGATGAGCGCATCCCCCTTGGAGATAGGACGGCTGGACATGCAAACTAATGTGCCTGTGAGCCTTTCATGTGCAGAGCTGTAACAGATGTTCAAAGATCATCCTCTGGCACTGGGAAAGTGTCTAGGAGGCCCTGGGTAGGAGTTTTCTTGGCACACTTTTTTTTTTTTTTTTTTTTCAGATGAGCTGAAGGGGAAAAGTTCCTGTTAGTGATTATTTTCTGTCTGTGAGCAAAGCGCTTACGATGAGTGTCCCAGCTCATACATCAGGAAATGCCAACCAGATAAATGCAGCTTTCCTCTTCCCTGTGGGTCCCTATCTCTCCCAAGGCTTTATAAAGACCCAGAAGACATTCTTTTTGGTGACAATAGCAACTAAAAACCTGGAGCTCAAGCACCTCCCACTTTTTCTGACACAAAACTGAATGTCACTGCAAAACTGTGAATCACAGGTGATGTTCACAAGAATCTCAGACAAAAACAGTGGGATGCCCCATGGAGCAGGACCTGTCCTCAGAGCTTGTCAGGGATAAAAACACAGAATCATTAAAGTTGGAAAAGACCTCTAAAATCATTGAGTCGAAATGGAGACCATGACCCATTTGTAAGTGAGGGCAGAGCACCTGAGAACCACCTTTCTGTGACACTGGTGGCCAGAGATGACCACTTCAAGTCGCTGAGGCTTCAGAAAACATGGCCACTTATAGGAACACCTAAAGGGTGAATGTCACTTGTGCTGCCTGTGGAGCTCCTTGCACATCTGGCTGGATGTTCTTCCGACCCTTTATCCATGTGCAGAGGGGGGATGCCCACAGCTCTTCTCTTAGAATCACAGAACTGTTGGATCATTAAGGTTGGAAAAGACCTTGAAGATCATCAAGTCCAACTGTCAACCCAGCACTGCCAAGCCCACCATTAAACCATGTCCCTGATGCCACATCCACATTTCCAGGGGTGGTGATTCTACCACTTCCCTGGATGGCCTGTTCCAATGCCTGCACAACCTTTCAGTGAAGAAATTGTTCCTCATATCCAGAATAAATCTTGTCTGGCACAACTTGAGGCCATTTCATCCTGTTCCTTGTTTCCTGGGAGCAGAGCCCGACTGCCTCCTGGCTGCACCCCCGTGTCAGGGAGTTGTGGAGAGCCAGAAGGTCCCCCTAGCCTCCTTTTCTCCAGGCTGAGCCCCTTTCCCAGCTCCCTCAGCTGCTCCTCATCAGACTTGTGCTCAGGTTGGTCTTGCCCATCTCCTTCCATCCTCCAGAGCGTGGGCTCTCTCCAGCTGTGGATATATTTGATTTGTGGGTTGATGAGGCTTTGAAGCCCCTATTTACTTTTTCAACCGAGTAGTCAAATGCCTGGCACAAGCAATCAGGATCACATCCAGCCTCTGTATTCCTGCTGTGAAACCCTGTATCAACCATTTCAGCTGCCTTCTCGAGGACTTCCCATCCCACCATGGGATAATGCCTGCAGGGCACAGCCGCATCCTGCAAAACCTATGGAAGCAAGTCCTGTTTAATTAATGAGGGCTTTTTTGTAGGGCAGGTAAAACGTCTTTGGCTCACTCAGTGAGTTTGGCCAGCTTACTGCTGAGCTACCTGACTTTAAACTAACTAAAAAGAAGGAGAATTTATCCTCAGGGTCTGAGCTGGAGCCACTGAAAAGCACGAGGAGCCTTTTAACTGATTACACAGAGCTGGGAACAGCCCTGACTGACTGCTGAAAAATGTAGACCTTTCTCATGCTGTTTTTGAGTAGAGACAGAGAAGACACAGACACAGATAAATAGGGCATAAAAGATATTTTTTTCTAGTACAGATCAGAACACCATGGGGAAAACTCACCCACTCCTCCTTCCTTTATCAGTGGTGTGTTTTGAACACCATTTTGGTAAAGGGATATTTCACTACTAAGATGTAAGGGGAAACCTAGCATTGAATGGACATCAAAGTTAAAGGGAGTTTTGTCCCAGGTGTCTAAAGAAGGACAGAGCCACACAATAGGCCTTTTATAACTTCTAATAAAAGCTGGGGCAGTTTCTCTCAGTTTGGGCTGGCAAAACAGTGATTTCTCTCCCACTCTTCTGGATTTTATTTCTAGCAATGGGGCTGTAGCACTGTAAACTGGTTTGCAGCCTCAATGAACATGAAGTTTAATTAATTAATGTTTATAAATTGCTTTAAGATCTGCAGCTGGATAAGTGCTAAATAGTCTTATTGCTGTAATACAGATGAATTTGCTTATCTCCCATGTAAATCAGCTTAAAACATTGCCCTGAAATTAACAGCTCTGGGGTTAACAATGGGCTCAACCACACACTCAACTGCAGCACTTATCATATCACAACATTACCCTTATTAATTACACGCCCTGCTGTGGTTTTTGGACCAAAATCAGCTACACTTCAGATACGGGCAGCCGGACAGCATGGGGAGGAAAGTGTTTGTAACTGCATGACACACACGTTAATCGTGAAATTAAACAGATGGCCCACTCACTCATCAGTGAAAGTCCACCAGGGGCTGTAAGAAAGAAGGAGATTTCCTATGTAACATAACAATTTGGACATCAGAAGGTTTCGGGTTACAAGGTTTTTCTTTATCCTCCACCTGAAACATTTAAGGGGTAACATCAGGGAATTCCATCCGGGCTTCAGATACTAATCCCTTTTTATGCTGGTTTGATCTGTCTGCTGGGAGCTGGCAGCCGGCTCCTCTGACTCCACGTAAGTGAACACCGTGCAGCAGATGGACCAGCCCTCTGCAGCCACTGAGGAGTGTCTGGGGCTCACAAATCCTCCCTGTCTCCTGAAATCCTCACATGTGATGAGCTCATAAAGGAGCCAGACCCAGCACTCACTGCATCACATGCTGGCAGGATGGGTTTAGGGGCTGAGATGCAGGGCAGCTGGAGCAAATATTCACTTGTTCCTCATTATGCATCTCCACTGAAGCCACGAGTGTCAGATCTGGTATTAAACCTGGTTTCAGGCTGTGTAACCACCAAGATCACACCAAACTCACTCTGCAAGTTTTGCTTACTCTGAGCAGGGAGCACAAGTAATACCTGCTGCCCGATTGCCTGAAATAAAACCTTAAAAACAAGATAATGGGACAACTTAAGATTAAAAGTCAGTTTGTAGAATCATAGAATTATAGAATTATTTCGGTTGGAAGAGACCCTTAGGATCATCAAATTCAACTGTTAACGCAGAACTGCAAAGTCCACCACTAAACCATGACCTCTAAACCCCACCTGCAGTGCTGCATCCAGGTCTGGGGCCCCCAAATCCAGAAAGACATGGAACTGTTGGAACAAGTCCAGAGGAGGCCACTGAGTTCATCAGGGGGCTGGAACTCCTCTCCTCTGGAGCCAGGCTGGGAGACTGGGATTGTTCAGCCTAGAGAAGAGAAGGCTTCAGGGAGAACTTGGAGCCTCTTCCAGTAGCTTATGGGGCTCCCAGAGAGTTAGAGAGGGACTTTGGACAAGGGCCTGGAGGAACAGGACAGGACAGGACAAGGACAAATGGCTTCAGACTGGCAGAGGGCAGGGTTCGATGGGATATTAGGAAGAAATTCTTTACTCAGAGGGTGATGAGCCACTGGAACAGGTTATACATATAATTATTTGTTTCTATCCTGGTATTTAAATGCCTAATAGTGTTTTGAAATCTTGACATCTAATTCTCTTTGAAAAGCTGTTCCAGATTTACAGAAGGGGTCAGCTCTCCCAGCTGGAGTTCTGTTTTCAAAAGAGCTCAGTTGCTGAGGGGAGGTCACTGAGACAAGGGACAGGTTTTCAGAAGTGCCCAGTGTGGGGCTTTGAGATGTTTTGGAAAAGGGGAATAAGAGTCTAAACATGAACTTAGGGTATGAAAATCCAGATTTACATGTCCTTTATCAGTGCAGCCTGAGATTATATGTTTGGACTTAATAAAAAGTCTTTCTATTAAGAAATTATTCATTTATTTTCATATATTCAATTAACCAAGCATCTACCATCTTCCTCTTCTGCAACACAAAAAGCCATGGATAGTCTTTTCTTCCCATGACATTAAGTTTCCTACACAGAACAGTTTGGGGGAAATGTGAGAGTTTTTGTCTCACTGTTTAATATTTACAGATTTTTCTTTTCTTTTCTTTTCTTTTCTTTTCTTTTCTTTTCTTTTCTTTTCTTTTCTTTTCTTTTCTTTTCTTTTCTTTTCTTTTCTTTTCTTTTCTTTCCTTCTGAATCCTGAACATTTTCACTTATCTACATTCCTTTTAAAACTGACTGGGATTTAATGAAAGCCTTAGAGTTTCTGTTACAAAAATATCAATGAGTATGAAAAAATGTTTATTTTACTTGTATTTTCTGGGTGTGATAAAATGATTTCTTGATAAGCCCAAATTTGGAAAATGGAGCTGCAAAATGCAGAAGACACATCTGTGTGGATATTTTTCACACACCTGCTAAAGGCACAATATTGATTTGAATTTTTACTGTATTTCTTTCAAGTAGAACAAGAGAGAAAATGAACAAATCAGATGTTCAGCACAAATCTTATGCTGAAATGACTCGCACCATAAGAAATATTCCCCCTTCAGTTATCACAGAATCAATCATAAATGGCTTGGGTTGGAAGGAATCTGAAAGACCATTTACTTCCATGCCTGGCCATGGGCAGGGACACCCTCCACTATCCCAGGTTGCTCCAAGCCTCGTCCAACCTGACCTCGGACACTTCTAGGGATGGGGGAGCCACACCTTCTCTGGGCAGCCTGTGCCAGTGTCTCACTACCCTCACAGGGAAGCATTTATCCCTTTATCTAATCTAAATATCCTGTCATTTAGTTTGAAACCCTTCCCCCTTGTCCTGTTGCTCTATGCTTTTGATAAAATTCCCTCTCTTTAGCCCATTTAGGCACTGAAGGGGCTCTAAAATCTCCTCAGAGCCTTCTTTTCTCCAGGTGAACACCCCCAGCTCTCCCAGCCTGGCTCCAGAGCAGAGGGGCTCCAGCCCTTGGAGAATTTCCATGGACCGACATAGGTGTTACACCTTCACCTGAGTGCCAGCAGAGAGGGAACAACAATGGGGCATGCACTGAGTCAGCATCACTGCAGCTTTTGTTAAGCACTTTATATTTTCTCCTCCCTTCCCTCTCCTTCCTCATTTTTAGCTTGCAACACCAAAAGGTGTTGGAACAAAGGCTCTCTGATGTCGTCTCGTGGCAGAGGGTCAGATAAGATGATCCCACAAGGTCCACCCTGTCCATTTATCCTCCAGTTCTGTGATACAATTCAATTTCCTGGGGATTAAAGACCAGGTGGGGTTAATGGTGCTCAGCTGCAGCAGTAAGCCCCCAGCTCCTTTCAGATGGTCAGTGTTCATCCCTGCATATCAACCATAACTTCTGGCCGCTGGGTTTAAGAGCCCTTAAAAAGCCATCAGGTTTTTCCATGGCCACCTGGGTACACATCCTGCCCCAGAAAAGGGCTGGGAACAAAGCCCAGAGGTAATGACTTCTGGACAAGCACTGCTGCATGTGGCTCCTTTATGTTTTGCCCTGCTAAGCAAGGGGTTAATCAAAGCCCAAGTGCTGCAGTCATGGGCACCTTGCAAAGAATTTCTTGTTGATCAGGGAGGTCTTCATCCACTGCTTGTTCCTGGGGCATGCTGAGACTGCAGGTGCCAAGCAATCCTTTCTCAGCACAGGGAACTCTTCCTGGCCCTCACCATCTGCTGAAGGCAGGGCTTGGCTTTCTCTGCACCCAGAGCTGTCCAGGCCATCAGCACAGCCTGGTGCCAGGCTGCCAGCACGGGAGTCCTGAAACGCCTGTGCCTGCAGCTGTCACTGGATGGGGACACAGGGGGATTGCTCTGGCAAAGCTGGGATGTGGGGATGGAGCACATGGACAAAATGCCCAGGAGGCTGCAGGGATCTCATAACACAGGGGAAGACAACACACCTCAGCAGTCCTCAGCAGTCCAGCCTGGAGATAAACTTCACTAGATCTGCCTCAGCCTGACCTGGAACTAAATAAAACATTTACTGCGCCCAAACCCGTTATTTATCAGGGTCCAGGGTGCTGCCCTCATCCTGGGAATATGTGTTCCTACCTTGTCCTTGCCCTCCAGTCCTGCAAAGGGCATCCATCAGTGCTGAAAGATTTTCCAGCAGAGAATCAGAGAATGGTTTGGGTTGGAAGGGACTTTGAAAGGTCACCTAGTCCAACCCCTCTGCAGTGAACAGGGACATCTTCAGCTAGGCCAGGTTGCTCAGAACCCCATCCAAGCATCCCACTCACCTCCTGCTCTGGGAGCTGGTCCCAGCAGGAGACAGGAGCTGAGCTGCGAAGGGGCTTTCCTGCAGCAGGAAAACCAGGAAAAGCAGAGTCTGTGCCAGCCCCCAGCAAGCCACAGGCACAATTTCTGATCTTCATGAAATCATCAACCCTCTGTCCTGGGAATAGGGGCTCAGATAAACTGCCCAGAGGACCTGCTGTGCAAACAGCAGGGAGGGGGAATTTCTCCCCCTTAGTAGGCAAATTATATAGTTTATAAGAAAGATTATTTACCTAAAGGGATTTAGCTATTTCAAACCTTGAGATGTGGAGCATCTGGGCCATGGAGCCCCATTGCCCTGCATGCAGGCAGGGGGCACGGGCAGAGACACCCCCCAGACGCTACCACAGCTCCTGCAAGGCAGGACAGCTGCACATAAATGTGCAACTCATAAAGCTGGAGGGGCTCTGCAAGCTATTAGGTAATTAGACAAAGTGAGGGCTCGGAGGGCCCGGCTGCTCCTTCCAGCCCATGGCTGCTCTGCCTTTGGAGTCTGATTGGATAAAGGATTTTTATTAACTTCATATTTTTGCTTCTAATTTTCCTCTCTTTGCCTTTCATATTGCAGGCCTGGAGCTCCTCTGGTCTTGTGGTGATGTTTATTGGCACTGGCAGGTTGCAACACCCCTGCAGGCTTCCCACAGACAGATCCCAGAGTGCAGACCATGAACTGAGGCAACTTCATATGCTGCCTCTGCTGTGAAATTGCTCAGGCACTTCCCTCATGGTTTTCCTCTCACCCTCCCTACCTTCCCAGCTGGAGCCTCCTCCCCCAAGCTGCGCCTCTCCTTTTCCAGAAGAAGAGGCAGCAGGCCCAGAAAAGCAGCTGGTTCACAGGGCCAAATTCATCTTTTTGCTGCTCCTTGAGGCTATGGCTGGAAGTAGAAAAGAGTCCCTGTGGGCTGCAGTGGCCACCACCTCTGTGCAGGGCGGGACAGACTCCAGACAAGGGAGGGATGGAGGGAGGGGGGCTTTGAAGCATCAGCAAAAGGCTTGGGCATCTGCTTCTGACTGTACCATGCTTCATCTTCAGGGTCATGTGAGTCCTGGCACCAAAAGGAGTGGTGGTTGCCCCATCCCTGAAGACATTCAAGGCCAGGTTGGACAGGGCTCTGAGCAACCTGATCTGATGGAAAATGTCCCTGCTCATTGCTGGGGCTTGGACTGGATGATCTTTAAGTGTCCCTTCCAACCCAAACCATTCTATGATTCTATGATTTTTCAGTCAACCCCATCCAACCTGGATACATGGGCAACTTCACCTTGATCCCTTAAATGCACTTTTCACTCCCATTATCTTCCAAGGGAGCTTAAAAATGTGAAGGTTTATTTTTGCTGCCGTAGTGCCAGAGTTTGAGCACCTACTATTTGCTCAGAGAGCTCCGCAGCCTCCCTTTGCAGCAATAAGCACCTTTCTGGAAGCTTTTCCCAGCCTGAAATTGTTGTGCCCTGGGATTTATTTAACCTCCTGCAGTTGCTTGTTGTGCCCCAAAGAACAATGGGCTCCGCTTTGCAAGGAGGCTGGATCGGCTAAGTTGGCTTTTTCTGTGATGCTCACAGGCACATCTGGTAGCAACAGCTGGCTGCCAGCCCAGCCTCCCCTTTTTAATATAACCTCGGGGTTTTACTGGTAGTGTCTCTGGACAGTAGGAGGCAAAGAAAGAAGCGACAAACCCCCAGAGTGCCACCAGTGAATCCCAATAAACGGCAAGCGGGAAAGCGCCTGTTTGACGAGCACGGTGCCCGGGTTTGGTGGCCCTCCAGCTGCTTACTATAATAGCAGGGGAGTGGCTGGGTCACTTGATGATTTATTCCAGCCCCTTGTCCTGGTTGGAAGGAAACATAAAAGATGCTTTGTTTCCACGAGCAGGACATGGGGAGCGCTCCAGCCTCCAAACCTCCCGCCTGCCAACAGAGCCCGATGCACTCTGCCCATGTGGGATCCATTTGCGCCTGAAAACTTGACAAGGAATGCCATAGCAACACCAGGATGTTCCCCCATCCAGCACAGCAGTGGCTGCTTATTTGTGCAGCTCTCGGCTGCTGTGCACAATCAGTGCAACGCGGGGCGTGCGACGGGCTCTAAAGACGTGCGGGTAATCTCTGGCTGTGCCGAAAGGATGGGCTGTCCACAGGGAGTGCTTTTGGAGCCACACTCAGCATTGTTTAAGCTCCCTGGCATCTTGTCTGGCTCTCACAAGCCCTCATCCCTCCCAAGCACTTGTAAAACTTTCAAGCCAAGCCATTTCCACCCTTTTGGGGCTGCTGCCGTGTTCAGTGGGAGAGCCCCAGCCCAGACTCAGCAGCCTCTTTAGGTTCCTGCCTTCTTAACAGACTGTATTTAGGACCCAAAAGGTGATGCTGGGTCTTGACTGACACATCCGTGATTATCTGTTGATTTGTTATACATTTTAAAGCCCCTGCTCTTTATGGCTGCAAATAAAAGGAGCACAGAGAGACACAACCAATGCCTTTGGCAGTTTGGGAGCAGCCTGGAGCAGTAGTTCTGAGCAGCAGTGGCTGCTGCCTTCACCCAGGGAAGCAGACAGGTTCATCTCTGGAGAAGGGTTTATCCAGGGCCCCTTTCAGCACACCTGTGCTGTGGCACGGGCACTTAGAGCAGCCACAGATGGTTAAAAGCCTATGCAGTTATTATAAATTTAGTTAAAAGAAGTTTGTCTATATGCAGGGCATTTGCCAGGAGAAATTCAGTGTTTGGGGGTCTGTTAGAGGATGTGCACTGGTAGCAGTCTCCTTTATTGTAAATAAATGAGTATAAATAATTCAAATAATTTTTAAAGTTTATTGGAAATGGCAGAGATCTGTGTATCAGGGTCTGACTTGGGTTTTGTTTCCAGTGTCACTGCTTTATTCTGAAGAGGCACTGGGTGTGGTGTGAAATAATTCTGAAATATGGAGTTACCTCAAGACAGTAATAAGTTATTATTTAAAACTCTTTCTACACAGTCCTTTGCAATTTCTGGACATTGATACTGTTCTCTCTGATCTGCAAATTACTTCGGGGGGCATTTCCTGCATTTACTGAGACTACCTGGTATTGTTACTCACACTTTCCAAATGCAAAAGCCCGGACAGGTCAAAAGCCCTACCCCAGTCAGGTAGATGAAGAGTTCAGAATTGAATTTCAGGTTCTGGACTTAGGAGAAAACCCCAGAATCAATAAATACATATTGAAGGACTAAAGTGATATGTTTACCTGCCTGATCTTTTCCCTATGCAATCCATCCACTTGTTTCTGCCATAGTGAGGGTCACTGCAGTGAGAGGTTTCTCTTACCTGCTGGAAGAAACTTTTCTTCTGGAAGAAGAGAAAAGGCTTCATCATGTTACAGGGCAGCCTCCAAAGGAATGGGGAAAAGAATAGTTGGGTCAGTGAAAAGCTCTGCTCAGAAATGACTCAGTCCGTGCTGGAGAAACCAAAACTGAGTTTCAGTGACTTTTCTTTGCCCTGTAATGCTAATTTGTCTCAGGATGTCATTTAGGATTCCAGGCTGGATGAGGCCCCAAGCACCCAGGTCTAGTGGAAGGTGTCCCTGGCCATGGCAGGGGTCTGGAACAAGATGGTCCCTTGCAACCTAAACCATTCTAGGATTCCATGTTTCTATGATTTGTCAGGCTGGCCAGACTCAAGGGACATCCAAATCCTTCCTCCATCCTTGTTCCAGGACAGCACCGGACACTGATGGGCCGGAGTGCCCGAAAGGATCTCAGCTTTTCAGGATTTTGTTTTCTAGTGGAAAAGGAGCCGCAGTATTCCCGTGGTAGCAGGGATCAGGTAGTGGATCACCAGCCATCACAGATGGTCCCAGCACCACTGGCATTTCAAAGGGGCACCACTGCTCGGTGGGATTTCCTGAGTTGCTGTTTATCCTCTCTCTGCTGCTGCCCTTCTTGGTCACAACTTCTGCCACTGCCACCAAGGCTCTTTGTCCAAGTAGCGGGTTTTTTTGCTCAGACTATAGAAAAATCCTTGCTGGTTTTGGCACTCCCTACACCTGCAGACAGTCAAGCCCAAGCTCCAAATGACCTCACCACGCCCATCTAAGTTGTCCTGCAGCTCCCTTCCCCATGGATATTTCCACCTCTGAGAAACTGCCGCCCTCTGACAAGTAGTGACTCAAATGAGCTTTAATGACAACGGGAAGACCCCCAACTTTAAAAACACCTTTTTACTGTTGCTGTTTCCTTTAGTGTTTGCATGTTCCTAAACTACCAGCTGGCGCAGTCCAAGGATGCTGTGTGACTGCCTGGAATGTGCTGAGCTCTCTGGAAGCACGGCCATTAACAACCAATAAATGTCAAGATAAACTCCGTAATTGCCGATTGTTGCATCCAGACCTGAAAACTCCCTGGACTGCTTTACCTTTAAGCAAAACCACCACCTAGCTGGATTGACACATTTTTTTAGGGCCAGGAGGCACTATTAGATTTTGAAATTCAACCTCAAGGGACAGATTCCAGGCAGAGAACATCTAATATCCATGGCAGGCTTGATGGAAAGCGGTGGAGGGCAGGGTTTGATGCATTACTATGAGCTGCCTACGTTCATGAGCTGATCACCATCACGAGGTGACTTTGGAATCCTGGTCACCTGCTGGTCCCGTTAAATTATGGACATCTGTGAAATATGAGCCAAGAGACTCCCCACATCCTTGTGGCACACCAGTTGTGTTTTATAGTGATTCCAAAACAGCTCTGAGTGAAAATAAGCCACCCGGCACAAGAGCTAATGCAGACAGGGTGCAGAGCTGGAAAAGAACTGGAAAAAATTAACTTCTGGTATATATTTCCTATAATTCCTTTCAGTTAACTCACTGCAATGCTTGAAATGCTTCCTTGCCCTATGAATCTGCTGTGGTGTATTTAGCATATTACCAGTATAAAGTGATGCAAGTGCGAGCTTCTTTTATCAGCAAAGTCCAAACTACTTCCCTCCCTCTAAACCAGGGATGGAGCTGAACCAAAACCACAGATCTGATCACTCCCCGAACATTTGGGCAAGTCTGGATCTTCAACCTAGCATCATGTGCATTCCTAACTTGTTAATAGGTCCACACCTAGGTCCTAAATCCAAATATTTTTGGATGCGGAGTTTATTCCTTTCAACAAAAGTGATCCATAAATTCATTTATAGGAGACAGGGTATGAGGGAGTTTGGTTCTGACAGAAAGCTCATTACTTTCTCTAAACAAAACAGAAAGGAGAAGCTGGAATTTTACCCCTCTTGTGTTTGGACAGAGATTTCATTTTGTTCCAAAATTCTACTGGCAAACGCCATAGTTTGGGGCAAACCAGTGAAATTTTACAAGGTGAGGAAATTATATGTCTTTGGGGATTTGTCCTAAAAGGATTTAGGATTTTTTTTTTTTTAAATGAAAGAAATTGTACCAGGGTTGGATTTATTTCTGGCAGGTACAACCATTTTCTATTGGTTTTGATGTCAGCATAGTGAGTACTAATGGACAGAGATAAATTTTCACAGGACAGTTTGCTCTTTACCTTGGTCATATTAGGGACAACCAGGTCCTTGGGCAGACCTCCCTGATGATGTTCCCTGTCATGATACCAGAGTGGCCCTTGCCAGGCTGCCTTGCCTCTCCCACTGCTCCCAAGGACAGTGCAGGAACAGGCACACTCCTGGGACCACTTCCAATAGATGGCTGGATGCAGTTTTGAAGCTGACAGAGTTTAATAGGGTGGAGGTAACCAGAGTGTCAGTTTCCAAGCACAGGAATGACTCCTGGCAGTGTTTGTTTTATTAATAGAGACGTAACCTTTGAGGTCAATGAGACAAACCAGAGAGATGAAGGCTGGAAGAAGATAAAAGTCTGGTCTATAAATCCTCTGGTTTTTTACTATGTGGGATTAACATAGCAGCATCACTTAATGCTGTAGCACTAACCCAGAATCATAATTCTGAGCAAGATACTGAGTTTTCCCTCTGAGAACACCTTCAGCCTCTCAGATCCAGTCATTTGCTCTTTGTGCCAATGTTGTCAATGAGACTCATCCAAAGCTATGGAAATCCCTAAACTCTGAAAGGGAACAAGTCAAAAACATGCCACACAGTCTGGCAAAAGAGGCACAGATCCTTTCTGTCTGCCATGCCTTGCTGTGATCATAGAGCCATGGAATCACAGAGTCACGGAATCATGGAGTCATGGAGTCACAGAATCATGGAATGGTTTCAGCTGGAAGGGACCTGAAAGATCATCTTGCTCCACCCCCTGCTATGGGCAGGGACACCTTCCACTATCCCAGGCTGCTCAGAGACCCATCCAACCTGGCCTTGGACACTTCCAGGAGCAGGGCAGCCACAGCTTCTCTGGGCAACCTGTTCCAGGGCCTCCTCACCCTCACATGGAAGGATTTCTTCCTAACATTTAATCTAAATCTCTTCTCTTTTACTTTAAACCCTTCCCCCTTGTCCTATACAGTCTGTGTAAAAGTGAGTCAGTTTGTACTGACTCACGAAAATGAGCTGCCTGGGGACGAGGACAGACAGCTGGAAGAGCAATATTTTAAACCTCCTTACACAGCTTCCCAGAATAACCTTGTAAGGCTCTAATCCTTTTGATTTAAAGCTCAGAGGAACTTCTCACATCAGAACGCCTTCTGCTCATGTTTGCAGTACTCAGAACCACTGTGGGTTTCCAACAGGTTCCACAGAAGCCAGGGAGCAGCTTTTTTCCGTGACAGGTTATTTTTGTGCATCTATTTGGCAGTACGGACACGCTCCTATGAAGAACCTTACCTATGCCTGGAAATCATGATTTTGTAGACCTTATGGCTTCAAGTCTGTGGGATTTATGTGCACCCAGAGCCCACTGGAAGAGGATGCTCAGCTTCTGATGGTGGATTGGACCCTCTTTGGATCCTCTACATGGAAACCAGACTTCAGAGGGGTACCCTGACCCACTTTCAGAGTTCCTCCTCATCTGTTCCATCTCACATCTATAAGACTGAGACAAAACAGGGAGGAGACTTTAAAACCAATCCTGAGTAAGACAGCATTACTGTTATTTTAAGTTCCTCACTGTGCTCCTCGTGGTAAACCCTTCTGTGTCAATAAAATGTCACCAGCCTCCCCAGGGCCCGTACAGACAGAGGCATCTCGCTGTGTGAAGGTCACCAAGGCATTGCTGCTAGCATTTTTGTTGGATTTTTTGGTTGTTCCTTCTTTTCCCCCTCCAAGTTCCCCTCTTGTTTTAGACCGCTTTCATCTCCCTCTGTCTCTTGAGCACTGTCTCACTGTGCATCTGTTTTCCCTTTGCATGCTCTCCCTTCCCCTTCTGTTTACTTTTATAAGCAGACTGTTGTTTTTATTCAATTCCCCTTGGTTTTCTTTGAGTTTTTCAGTTCTTCCAATCTTCTCTGCAGCTCTCCCATTCTCTCCACCTACCTTCCAATCCAGACTGCTGCTGGGGGGGCCTGTTTCCAATTAGATCTGTTTTGTCTTGTTTACTGGAGTTTCCTTCTCCCCTATGTTGTACAGGAGCCACCTTTTTTATATATCTCTTTTTCCACTTGCTGATCGGAAGCCAGGACACTACTACTTCTTCACTGCTGTTGGTTTTATTCATTTAGGTATTTTTTGTTCCTCAAGAAACAGAGTAGATGGCTGTTTAAAAATGTGTAGACTCTCATTGTAGCAACTTCTGTGGAAATTACTTTCAAATATATTAAATTTGGTAAAAAAGTCCATCTTGATATTCTCTCATTATCTTTTTTACCTCAAAGAACATCATCAATTATAGACCCAATCCTTTTTGCCACCAGATTTCCTTTCTGAAAGACCCACAGACTGTGGTCACTGAGCACCATGTTCCTCATCAAGCCTTCTTGAATCTGCAACTGAAAAGTCAGAAGCATCCTTCTGAGCCAAAAGAAAATACACAAATTTCCAGTGCAACTTCTTGTTTATGTCTCCTGCAAGATTTGCCAAAACCAAACCACCTCCAGGAGCCATTCAGATAGGAGCAAACCTGCCTTTCCTGGCAGAAAAATTATCTGAGGGGAGAATTTCTCACTGGATCTGGTTCATAGTCAGTGTTACCTTGTCCTGGGTAGCACAGCAGGGAAAAGTGAGCATCACAAGGGAAGGAAAATTTCATTAAAAAGAAAAAACTGAGGCAGCAATGTGCATTTCATCTGCTCATTTCCTTTTATTTTCAAGGAAAAGGAAACAAAACAGAGGTTTCTGCACTTGGCAGTCTTCTGTCCCCTTAGAGCTTAAGGGCTCTTTTTAGCCTTAGGGGTAAAAGTGAGGCTGACCAAGATGCATAATGGTAACAGAATCAGATTCTGCAGTAATAAAATTTGTGGGGAAAATTATCCACCAGCTTAGACAATTCCAGCAGTGCTCAAAGCCATAAATGTTTGGCAACACAAGGCATTCAAGAAATCTGAATGGGTGATGTTGGGCTTGGTTCTTTGAAAGCTTTCCTTCTCACTCCCCTTTGTTATGTTCTTTTTGTGCTTGATTCTTGTGAGCAGAAGTGGTTAACTCAGGAGTTTATGAAACAAGAAACTTGGCTTCCATTCCTGGCTCTTGCATTCACTTTCTTCCTACTCTTGGAAAAGTCACTTAAAACTAGATCTGTGTGCAGACTCGGGCTGTTCCAGACATCAGGCACTCAGGATCTCTGTAAGCAGATTACATGAATGTACAGGATTAGCCCAAAAAAGAAAGGAGAGCTTAAAAATACCTGGGGAAACCAGTAGAAATTAGGAAGATGGGCAAGACTCAGGGCTCCAAGATTCCTGGTCCTGGATGAAGGAAGGCATGGTGTTCAAAAGTGAAATGTTCAAAACCAGAAAAAATTAGATGTGGCATTTTGTGATATGGTTTAGTGTTCCTGGTGGGATTTGGTTGAAGGTCAGACTTGGTGACCTTGGAGGTCCTTTCCAGCCTTAATGATTCTGTGATTCTATAATTCTATGGCTATCTGGGAGTCCTTAGCTGGGATTTTCAGCTCTGAATCTTTTTCTAGGTTAGGTACCTATGTCACATTAGCCCAGTTTTATGGAAACCTGAAGGATGATGAATTGTTTTTCGACAGTGAAAGAGAAACGTGGAGAGTTGTCTTCTCAGACATCCTCTACACTCATTTGAGGAACTTCAACCCACACCTTGACTTTTGGGGTAGTTTTTTGAGAGTGTCTTCAGTGGGGTAGGCAAACAAGCAGGAAACCTGTCCAGTTCAGTCACTGGCCTGTGGGATATAGTGGAGCACTCGTGGCAACATCAGAAAGTTCCATTACTACCCTCTGGATGGGGCAAAGCCAAGCATAACAACTGTGCCCAGAGAAGTACAATAACTGTTCAAAGTACAACATTCCCTGGAGCAGGTCCTCAAGGAAGGAGCAGCCTGAGAGTTCTGCTTTGCCTCAGATGTGGCACAGAGGGCTCAGCAGGATGACAGCTTCAAGGCTGGTGTAGTTTCTCTGGTGGAGATTTGAGGCCCATGGGGCTTTGCCAGCAGTAATGTGAATGTTCGTAGCCCTCAGCCACAGGAATTTGAAGGATCCCTGTAAAATACCAAGTTGGAAGTAGCACTCAGGTCCTTTTGTAGCTTTAGCTCAGAAGCCTGATTCTGTGATCTGTCTGCACTCCTGACTGCTGGACTGCTTTATGCAAGATGTGGATATTCATACAATCCAGTTGTGTTCAGGAGGTGAGCTGGAGTCAACCAGTTGTGTAGTGTGTGTGTGTTTAATTATTTCCTCAGAAGTTTGTTTTGGAAAGGCAAAAAAGAACAGCTCAATGTTAATAAATAATCCTATCAAATGTTTATGATGCCAAAACCATAATATAAATCAATATGTTTAGATTTGAGTATGATAAATATACCTTAAAACAAATGAGTTGGAAATAATTTCCTTATTTCCTTACCTGCCAATTTTTCTGTAGAAAGGCCTTTGCTTCTCCAGCTACGCCTGATAACATCAGAGCCACCTGAAACAGCTCTTGGAGCAGCCCTCAGAAGCAATCCAGACCTCATGAATCACACAGACACGTGTGCACTGTGAGAATGGGCTGTGCTAAAATGCTGACTAGTAACAACCATTATTGTTTCTAACTGGTTAAGGAACAGGGATATGTGTGTCGTCCACTGATTGGGTGACATGCCCAAAATCTTGGCAACCAGCAGTGCACAGGCTTGTTTATTCTGCTTGACTCCCTGCAATGGGGTGAGGATAAAATAAGAAAAAAAAAAAAGGAGAATGGAAAAAGCAAGTGTTTCCCAGTGACTGGTAAAACAATTAAAGGTGAAACAGTTAAATCAAAATGAAGTGGTGCCTTGCCTCAACATTAGGGGGCTTGTTGTCTGCTTTGCTACTTTCTCACACAGTTTGCTTTTGTCTCTGGGTAGAGACCCACGGCTACGTGGCATCCCCAGCCAAAACTGCCCCAAGGTGACACCTGTCATCTGCCAGGGCAGCAGTGGGGATACAGGAGAAGACACCAAATGTAGACCTCAGTTTTGTGAGGAAACCTTCTATAATTGTATTTTTGCAGTCCACACCCCAATTCTGCCACATAATGCCAATGGTGGGGTTTCTTCCAGTCATCCTTGTCGTACGGTCATTGATTGCTTGGCTCAGAGACCTGCTCCTTCCTGTCTGAAAGCATTGCTAGACTAGAATGACTCCTGCTTTTCCAGGATGAGAAGCAGATGAAGTTCATGTCCTAAAGCTATGATGGCTTTTCCTTGTTTTAAAAACATCCAAAGGGCAGATATTTTGCTCACAGTGTATTTTAGCTACTGGCAAATGTGTGTAGCCATGCTCGAGAGCTGATCATATCCCTCTCAAGCTTCCAATTTGGATGAAAAAAAGTCCTAGAAACAGTTGCTAGCAAAACATTCTGGAATGGATTTGTTGATAGAAGACGACTGCTGTGCTTTCAGAAGGAAAATTAAACTGAAGAACAAGTATATTTAAGCATAATTGCTTTAAAAACAGAACACATGCTGTATTGTAATCTGTACTCCACTGGAAAATGGAATAATCCAAAAGGCTGAATTCTGTATGGTGCACTGGAAATGTTAACTTGCAATGAGTCCTGCTTGCTGGTTTTTATCAGAATATGTACATAAAATGCCTCAGCACCACCAGAGAACATTCTGCTTGGACTTTGATAGCACAGTGCAGTAAGATTTAGATGCAACTTTCAAGAACATAATTTCACAGCTCAAGATAATCTTACCAAAACCTGTTTTTTAAACAGGATCCAATTCCTTTTGGTGGCTGGATAACTTAAAAGTGACCTGTGTGCTCCAGACTCACCACTAATGACTTTGCATGGTGTAGCCTGTCCTCACTGGGCTCTCTTAGCCATGACACACTATTAGAGTTGTAATAAATGCTAATAGCAAATCTTCCCTGGTGAAGTTTTCATTTTCCATCTGAGATGAGATAATCTCTGAGTCACCACCAATTTTCTTCAATTCAGATACTCAAAAGGAGAGTTTTCATTTAGGAAAATTGGGGCTTCCCCAGTTTCTACATGAAATACAGGCAGACTCACACAAGTCCATTTGTCTGACAGGTCTGAGCCCTGAAACTCTCAATAAATGGCTCAGGCATCCATGAGCCTAAATATTGTTTCAAACCTCCAAATGCTCACTGATTGTATAACTCAGAAACTATTTACTTTAGCAAACAAGTAAATAAACCATGTTTAAAAACAGGTTTTTGCTTGCATTTTCCAGTTACTTTTTTCCCCCTTTCCTCTCCTTATTCTTCAGCATATGGTCCTTGTGAGAAACGAGGCTACCCCACAGGAATGGACATTATAACAACTCTCAGTGCTCTTGTAGGTCAGAATTAGCACTTTCTAAACAGCAAAACCAGATGTAAGGCATGACAGCAACAGCAAACTCCGTTATGGACCCGAGTGCTGGAGATGCCAGCAGGTAAATGGGCCTGTGTTGGTCAGACTTCACCACACCGCAGCCTCACTGTGCTAAAAGTAAGCTTTTTCAATGAAATGTCAAAAGATACCAAATCATGAGCAATTCCAGCCTTCTTGTAGCTCTGAAGGAAGGAAATAATCCATCTCAAGATGCATTGAGCCTTCTTGTGTATAATAATCTATGTCAAGTCTCTTTGGAGCTTGTAAACCAGGGAAGAATAATAAACAAGCGGAAGCTGAAAGGGGTTAGAAGGAACCTGGTGTATATAACAGGAATTCAGCTTTGCTGCCACCAGGGTTTCAGCAGGCCTCTCATGACAGCCTTACACTTACAGCTCATTTCTTCTCAGTCCAGTGAGTTTTGAACAATTTTCCAAAATTCTCAAGGACGTAATTTTTGAAAGGTGTTTTAACAGAGCATAGCATACATCACGCTATGCGTTCCCACAAAGAACTGCAAATGTTCAGGGCCAGGTTGGAGTGGGCTCTGAGCAACCTGGTCTGGCTGAAAATGTCCCTGTTCTTTTGCAGGGGCGGGGTTGGACTAGTTGTCCCTTGGAGATCCATTTCAGCTCAAATTATTCTATGATTCTAAGTGCATAATTTTTTTTACCACCCATGGAAACATCCTGAGAACATCACGATACTCAGGGAAATCAGTGCACCAGCTATCTTGGGCAGGGCTGTCAGTGAAACTGGGACTGCTCCCTGGGGAGTGGGGGGCTCAGTCTCTGCTTAGGGACAGTGATGCTGGGCTGGCAGTAGGTGAAGTGTGCTCCTTTGGGACTACAATGGCTTAGGGAAATGTTTGATTCACAGCTTTCCCCAGTGTTAGATTTAGATGGCAGCCCTGTATTCTGTGCTGCATCAAAAGGCCAGCAGGTCGAGGAGAGGATTCTCCCTCTCTATTACATTCTCCTGAGACCATGCCTGGAGTATTGAATCCAGCTCTGGGATCCCCAGAATGTGAAGGACATGGATCTGTTGGAGTGAGTCCAGAGGAAGCCACAAAGATGTTCCAAGGCCTGGAGCCCCTCCGCTCTGGAGCCAGGCTGAGAGAGCTGGGGGTGGTCACCTGGAGAAGAGAAGGATCCAGGGAGACCCTAGAGCCCCTTCCAGTGCCTAAAGGGGCTCCAAGAGAGCTGGAGAGGGACTTTGGACAAGGGCTTCAAACTGACAGGACAAGGGGAAATGGCTTCAAACCGGCAGGGTTAGATATTAGGATGAAATTCTTCCTTATATGGGTGGTGAGGCACAGGCTGCCCAGAGAAGCTGTGGCTGCCGCATCCCTGGAAGTGTTCAAGGCCAGGCTGGACAGGGCTTGGAGCAACCTGGAGTATGTCCCTGCCCATTGCAGGGGGTTGGAGTTAGATGATCTTTAAGGCCTTTTCCAATTCAAACCATTCTGTGATTCTCTGACTCTATTCTTATTTGGTGGAACTCCACCAACATTTTGTGAGCACTCAGAGGTATTTCATCCACGACCCCAGGGTGTTCACTGTGTTGAGAAGCTTTGTTTCAATTACCTGCTAATGATGTTTAAGACAATGAGGGAATACAGGAGCTGAAACGCTTAGGCAGTCATTAGCATGTTAATTAGACCCAGGAAGCTGTGTTGGCTGTGCATAATAGCATCGAATTAGAGTGATGGGTAAACTGAGGCACAGAATAGTGACTGGGCTTGCTGGTGCCACTCAAGAGGCTGGACCTGCACCAGGATCTTTCTTGCAGCTGATCACTGCTGCCTGGCCCTACAAGTTATAGCAGGGAAGAACTCTGTTGCCAGCAGCAAATATCCCAAGGGTGATAAGATTATTACTGTCAGACGTCTCTTACACTCCCTGTGTATAGAACCCTTGTCCAGCAAGACCAGTGATTATTTTGATAAGCAGCTGGTCTCAGCCAATATTAGTTTGTGGGAAAGTTTCTTGGATGTAGCAAGTCTTCTCTACAAGGCTCATTAAATTGCATTTTGCTACATTTACTTCACGTGAGCAGTTTCCCTCATATGGATTGACTGTTTATGCTCATTTCTCAGCTGTGTTTATTGGTTAAGTTTCATAGCCTTAATCACAAATGCATAACATCCCTAACCAATACAGAGCACCCACCATTTCTAATAACATATGGTCTGACCACTCGATAGTTTGGATGCCATGGTTCATTAATTCTCCACAGGAGTAATAAGCATTTGGTATCGTCTTGTATTTTAAGCCGATTTATTGTTCCAGAGGGACAAGAAAAAAGGACCTGTTATAATCTGAGTTTAAACCGCCCCTTGCTTTGCTTTTCCAGATCTGTGCTGCTGTGTGACAGTGAAATCAGAGCCACAGGACTTTTGTCTTGGTTGAATAAATGTCACTCCCAATTGATTGAAAGCCTCCAGAGGCAGGACTCTGGTTAATCTCTAATGTCATTCTGATGTGGTTCTTTCCCTCATCCTATTTTGGAGAAGCCCCATCCTTAGCAGGAAGACACAAGAAAGAAAGAATTGGAAATTTAACTACACTTAAATTAATTGCTGCACCACACCAAAAGCTTGGGAATCTCTCCCTGTTTGAAATAAAAAACTCAGCATGGTTGAACCTGAACTCATGAGCTTTATCAGGTTCCTAGAGGTACGGAAGGAAGATTTTTTATGGAGAGGAGCACTGACCACATGAGTGGACAAAAGAAGGACGCTAAATGTTATCTTTCTGCACTTCTGAAAAGCCTTGATGTTCTTACACATCTCTTATCAGTTCAGTGAGGTTTGAACAATTTTCCAAAATTCTAGAAGACCTGACTTTTGAAGAAAGTTTTCACAGAACTAAGCACTTATTATGCCCTTTGTTTCCACAAAGAACTGCAGAACTGGAAACATTCGGGGAATGGCTTTAAACTGAGAGAGGATAGGTTTAGATTAGAGAAGAAGATATGAGAAAGAAATTCTTCCCTGTGAGGGTGGTGAGGCCCTGGCACAGGCTGCCCAGAGAAGCTGTGGCTGCCCCATCCCTGAAAGTGTTCAAGACCAGGTTGGAAAGGGCTTGGAGCAACCTGGGACAGTGGAAGGTGTCCCTGCCCATGGCAGAGGTTTGGAACGAGATGATTTTTAAGGTCCCTTACAACCCAAACCATTTTGTGGTTCTATGATATTAGTATTCTAATCAGGCTTCCTCAGGGAATCGGTTGATTCTGGCAAACTTGAAGAGGCATTTCACAGCACAGCAATTATTACACAGCCAACAAGGTGTAAGAGGGAGGGGTATGTCCTCCTGTGACACTTCAGTGACTGAGACTGAACAGCCAACCTGATCCACTGGCAGTGGGGTGGGCGCAAGCCATCAGCCGAGCTGTTCAGTACTTGGGGCTATTTGGCTGGCTCATTGTCAATTTTCTGCAGTTGCTTCTCATCCTCCAAGGACACCTCCCACCATAAACCCAGCGGTGCAGTCTCCTTTGCAAATGCTTTCATGTGGGGAAGTTAATTCAGGCACAGACCAAGAAGATGAGACATTATATGGGCTGTAGGCCACGCTTCCAGGTCAGCCCACAAGATATGCAGGAGTGCAGCCAACTTATCCTTAAAGAGAATACTATTGTTTGGGTTTCCTAAATTAATTCCTGAAATGTAAGGTACCAAGAGAAGTGTGGTGATGGAGAATGACGTCTGGTGGCTCCAGTCCACTGCAGTCTTTAATTGACTCCAGTCTGAGTCTTTCTCTGCTGGGCTTTGTTTTTTGAAATACCCACTTGTGCTGCCCCTGGTGGGAGCAGCAGTGAGAGCAAACATTCAGTATTCGAGCAAGTTACTCACAACAACCAGAATGTTTAGCCCTGATGAGGGTGAGGTTGCCTAGGAAGGGAGGTAATGGGTGGTAGCAGGTTCATAATGATGCTTAGACCTCTTCTGTCTGCAGTGTAACCTCAGTATTTCTTTCAAGTGATTCATAGGAATTCTTAGGGACAGGCACTGGGCAGAGTTGTTAACTAGATCGCCCAGTTATAGAGGTATGATATCTTCCTTTTTTTTTTCCCTAACTTGTGAGGAAACAGCTGGTAAAATTGAAGTCTATTTGTTCTTCAGCCTTCTACTGGCTGACCACAAGGAAAAACACCCAAATGACAGCAGATCAGAACTGAGAGGAATAAAAGACAAGGAGAGTTAATTTTTACGTCAAACCCTCTTGTCCAGACCTAACTGACACTTTTGAAAAAGCCATTTCTCTGTCTTGACAACAGTTAAAGCCCTTGTATGAAAGACAACTTTGTTCACTCAATTTGTCTCAAGTTATGTTCCATCTGGCCATAAAAAGAGCTGTTGTCTTCCCTTGAGAGGTGTGAATAAGGTGAGATGGTTGTTGCTGTCTCTGTGCTGCAGGACTTGACGGAGTACCTGAGTCCCCTCTGAACTCTTTACCTGCACAACATCCCTCACCAGAGCAACATCCCAAATCTCTCATTTCCCCTCTCATGGCAAGTTTGTACTAGAAAAGCAACCTGAGCACATGGTTGAAGGACACGAGATGTTGCATCCAAGCCTTGAGCCCACTGTGCCCCATTTCTGCTATTAAATAATGGATGAGAATAGAATCATGGAATTGTGGAATCATGGAATGGTTTGGATTGGAAGGAACCTTAAGGATCTTCTTGTTCCACCCCCTGCCATGGGCAGAGACACCTTCCGCTATCCCAGGTTGCTCCAAGCCTCATCCAGCCTGGCCTTGAACACTTTCAGGGACGGGGCAGCCACAGCTTCTCTGGGCAGCCTGTGCCAGGGCCTCCCCAGCCTCACAGGGAAGAATTTCTTCCCAATATCCCATCTAATCTAAACAGGACAGCCTGGACAGGCTGACAGATGTGGACCTGCCTGTAGCATGACCTCTCAACCTTCTCAAAGGGATGCTGGATGTATCCTGTCTTTTGGACAAGGTGCCTGCAAGGTCCTGGTTACAGGCCATGGAGGGTCACTGTTTGGACACTGTCACTGGCCCCAACCAGGAGCAGGCAAGGCAAGTTCCAGCAGTGCAATGAAGAGATGATTGCACTCCCAGGTGCCTTTTGGATGGCTGGTACCCTCAGGGTACCAGTCTGTGCAGTCTGTGGTGGGATATACCCACCCTGCATTCTCCATATTGCCCTGAGGGCTGATAAAAATCAGAGCAAATCACTTCTGTGGAAAATCCTACTTGAGGAAATAGGACTTTCATGAAGTGATGAGTTCCTCTTTAGTGCATAATTTCTAGGGGCTGTGCTGGAGATAAAGCAGAGGAGGCAATTTTCAGGGAAAGTATGCTCAGCACTCTGAGTTTGGATGCCTGGGAAATGGGTTGGTTTTGGCCTCAGTAAACTGGAAAACTCAATATCACCCTTGAAAACCCTAGCTGAAGGTCTGCCTCCAAGTTTTCTCCAGTTTTCAAATACAGAGTGAGTGGCTGTGATAAAACATCTGCACGGTGATCTCAAACAGGCTAAGATGGTATTCCACAAAGAAGGAGGGAGACAAGGGGGCAAACTGTTATTGTTTTGTAACAAAATACTAAGACAAGTGAGAAAAGTTAGGGTTAAAGCCCTGAGAAGATACTCTGGTACTTCAAATTCTTACACACGTTGGCATAACTCTACAGTACCATTGTATCACTGTAGAGCTTGTTGATCTCTGAAATGTGTGTTTCTAAATATTAATGCACTTTGATTGGGCTGCCAGTTCTTTTTTAAATGCTGCATAGTGAACCACAGTGTGAAAAGAGTTACCTTTCTACACTAAAGGTTTCTCATGGTGGAATCCCCGTAATATTTGACCCTTCCTCTTGGCCAGTGAGAAAAAGCATGCAATGCGTGTTTCTTGTTCACATGAACATTCAAGCCTTTAAAAATATCTCTCTGACTATATTCAACTCTATCTCAATGATTTCCTGTGGCAGGGAATTCCTTAGGGTGATTATACGCTTTAAACAGAAGTATTTCTTTGTATCCATTTTGACTTTCTTGCCTGTGAAATGGACCCAGAAAAATCCTCTGGTTCTTGGTTTATGGGGTTGGAGCAGAGAAACTTCAGGGTGGTTTTTACACAAACCAGCCATTATTTTTTATTCCAGCATTATTTATATATAAATATAAACACACAAAAGAAACACACAACAACAACAACAACAATAACAACAACTTGCTTATATAAACAGGAAAATCTAAAAGTTTTTCCAGAATCTTTCCAGTCACTTACATGCAAGGAAGAAAGAAAACTCCAGAAAATTACCTCAGAATGTTATGCGCATCAAGTATACACAGTAAATGGGCAAAAACCTGATGGTTTTCCCCTCTTTTTTTTTTTTCTCTTTCAGCTGGAAGTGTATTTGTCTGGGCATCTTACTGTTGCACTGAGAGAACTGGCCCTCAGGCCTCTCTTGCCCTCTGTGGGTCTCTCCCAAGCCCTGCCACCACCAACAGTGAGGTTGCTGTTGGAGTAACAAGCTTAGGGAGAGCTCCAGTAGCCCACCTCTGCGATCGTATTTTCATGTCAAGATGGTCAAAGAGGTTAATAAATTACTCAGCAGTGGAGTCACAAACAGAGCTGACGTCCTCCACCTCTCAGCCTGCTCTGTAAACCTGGTTGCTGATTGTGGTTAACAACTGAGTGATGAATTTTACTTCTATAGATACTGTGGAAGTCAGTATGTGGGTGAGAGAGGGTTGGGTGGGTGGGATATGGGCCAGGAAATGGATGGGAAAAGACCTGTGTGAAACGAGTCCTGCTTTACCTTTACTAAAGCTTTTAGCTTCACTCCAGACCACAGAGACTCCTTAAAGGAAATGCTGGGAATCTACTGAGGAAATAAAAATTATGAAGCAGGAACATCTGACTTCCTCATCAAGAAACATATAATCACATCCTTCCATGGGGCCACTCTGGAAGATCCATGAAGTTGTGCTGGAGAGGGCTGGCCTGTTGTGCCAAACAGAAACAGTAAACACATGGTTACAGAGTTAGAATGGACTGGGGTTTAGTAAAGGACTACTATCCCCCAATTCACCTTTCATGAAGGAAAATGTCTATCATCCCAAATCAGGGATTTCAAAAGACTTAGCAACTGGGAAGTCTTTCTTCACAGTCTCTTCCAAGCTGGTCCCAAAGGTTTTGTGTTTGAAAATCAGAGCCTTTACAGGAAAAAAAAAAAAAGTATTTTTAGCCTCATTCAGTAGCTCAGCTGAACAAGAACCCATCGGTTCTCTGAAGACCTCAGAGCTTCAGGATCAGCCTTGTGTCAACCCTTGGGATGCGGAAGCTTCCCAAAGGCTACCATGCCATACTTGCATCAGCATATATGTGTTTAATCAGGCTCTTGACAGGTAAAGACTGTGAAAAGAGGACAGTTTGTTCTCCCAAACTTTTTGCTCTCTAAGCCCCCTGTTTATTTTGGAGGTGAATGAATAACATTGTGCTAGGAAAGGAAATTAAAAAAGCAGGGTTGTAATTTACAGTAGAGAGAAGAACAGATTTAGGGTCCTTTTTTTTTCCCTCCTCCTTCTCCCTCCTCCTTTCCCCCTCTATTCACTGCTCTGGTTCCAAACATCCAAACGTGCTACAGCTGAAAAAGAGGACCTCAAGATTTCCTTACTGCTGGCAACAAGAAGTGAGTTACAATTGCCAGTCTCTGTATTCTTGCCAAGAGAACAAACTGCTTCAAGGCAAAATAAAATAAAAAAAAAAAAAAAGGAGGTTTATCAAAACCAAATGCCACTGGAAATCCTAACGCTGCGAAGCCCGATTCAAGATGTACGTTGAAACCTATCCCCAGCCATTTAAGGAAAAAGAAGAAAATGGATTCTTTAATAGAATATTTAAAATATAACAATTGCTTTGGAGTGAGGAATTCTACTCTCTCTGGTTCTTATAAAAGCTCTAAATTTTTTTCTTCATCTCTAAGTAAACTCCCAGCAGTTTTCTTTGAAAGTGGATCCTAGGCAGGCACCTCTTTTCCAAAGAGCTCAGCGTTGTTCTAATGAGATGTGATAGGTGGTTTGGAGCAGGAGCTGGTCCAAGGAGCGGAGGTATCGCTTTATTGTGTGTTTGTTTTTCTTTTAAAATTCTGTGATCTGGCTACTCTTCATTTTCACTTTAATGCTTCTTATTATTTTGTTTCTAACCTGCTCCCTGGATCCAAATCAGATCCAGTCTCCTTCCCCCTTCCAAGCATTCACTGCAGAATGAAAAGGAGGGAAATTCAAGGCTTTTTATTTTTAGACTAGTCACAGTTTTGAAGACCAGAGGGAATGAGCCATTCGGACCATCTATTCAGATTGCTGGACACCAGAGACCATAGAATTTCATACAGTGATTTGTCCATTTTGTATGGGAACTGGAAAACACTTTCTGGGAAACCACCCAAGCATCCAATCTTGCAGGAGCCATCACAGCCTTGGGCATACAGACCTAATGGATGAGTCTCACCCCGACAAGTTGTGCCAAGTTTTTGCCTAGAACACTTTCAGGTCCCAATTCAAGACATTCCAGCTTGCCATAACTTTAGAACATACTCTGTGATGTGCTGTGCTTGTCCCAAGTGGTACCTGCAGACCGTGGTTGGGGCTGTGGCTCCTGCATCTCATTGGAGAAAACATTTGAGCTGGCCTGTTATCTTAAGAATCTACAAATGTCAGCTGAGAGGCAGGTGGCTTTGGCTCACAGGGACACAGCAATCACTATCAGATGCTACCTTCGAGCTGAGACCCGAGTCTGCAGCCAGACCAGCTGACAGAAACATCCCAAACTGTGCACAGAGGCAGAAACTGCAGAGTCAGGCTCTAATTTCAGGTGAGAAACGGGGGTTCCTGGTGCTTCTCTGCATGAAAGCCTTTCCCACCTTACTCCTGCCCATAGAGAGGAGTGTGTGATTTTAACCCAGCCACAACCAACAGCACCATTCCCCATCAGGAATCACAGCAGGGAAAAGGCAGCTGAAAGAGGCAAAGCAGCAGAGAGTCACTTCCCAGGCTGGCTGCGAGCTCAGAAGCCATTGCCCATGTCTCATGTCAGAGCTCAGGGCAGCAGGCTGAACCTGCTGGCTGAATCTCAGAGGGCTTCCCATCTTTGGCTACAGGCATGGAGGCCTAACAGAGGACACATGGCAAAAGCCCAGGGTGAGAGAGGCCAGCTCCACCATGCAGACACAGTTTAAATCCCTCCCTAGTTTCCCCACAGACAGAGAAAGCAGCTTCACTATCAGAACCATTTCTCAGTCCTGAATGACTTATATAATTTTTTTCTAAATCTTTCCTATTTACCCCGTGTCTTCCTTGAAGGTCACCAGACCTGCAAGGCAGCAACAGCCCCTCCTGATACAAATACAGATGCAAGACCACCTCCTACACATTATTTTCCTTCTCGTTGCTGAGAATTTTCCTGATGGGTGCAGGCACATCGTTTTTCTGTGGCATTTCAATTGATGTCCACTATCCATGCAACACCTTTGATGTGTGGATGCACTCATTTTTCCATTATCTCGTTGAGGTTAATTGAGTATCAGATCACCTGTTTCAAAACCTTTCTGATTGGTGCTGAAGTCTAATTTACTCCAACCCTTCACCATACAAGTGTGTGTCTCCAGAGATTGCTCTGCACATGTTGCCTCTCCCAGCAGAAACACAAGGAAGCCATCACAGTGCTTTCCTCCACCACCCAGCCTCATGGCTCTGATGGGGAGAATGCAGTTGAGACCCAGAGAGGAGAGTGCCAGAGGAAATAAGAGGTTCTGGATGCAATCTTGGGGCTTCGTACGTTGACATGAGTTCCAAGTTTTGCTTCCTCTGTAATTGTTACCCTGATGTTTATATTTTCACTTATTAAATCTGTGTCACGTAATAAAATGTGCTATAAATTAAAGGCAGAGTAGGGGCTTTTTCATCTGCTCCGTGTCAGCATCAGGATGTTGCATTATGGAGCCTTTCCTGGTTCACCAAGCCTCCTGCTCCATTATGTCAAAAGCGAAACTGGTGAAACACTCCCTTGTTATTAACTGTTAATGTCTGATTTTTTTAAAAAAAAAAATTTTTTTTTAACACACAATGCCCTGAAATTTGAATCGGAGCTGCAGCACATTAGCAGCTGTTAACACATCTCCCTGAGCTTGTCCACCAGCCATGGAGCACCAATTCCTTCTGCTCCGCAGCGGAGCCACCCGGCTCTGTTTCAAATGAAAGTACCGCTCAACTTCAAAGTGGGCATCCAGAGCAAAGCTTCCTCGGCATCATAAGTGTGGACAGGCCCTCACCAAGAGGCACATCACTCTTGACATGCAGATCCCAGAGAGGTTTCCCTAGGAGCTGATCAGGATTTGCACGAAAGCAAGCAATCAAGGGAAAGGCTTGCCGGGATTTATGTGCTGGATTTGAGCATTATCTGTGGATTTAGCACAGATTTCCACCCTTAGGTCCTGACTGGTTTTCCCCAGATTTATGGAAATAGGACCTGAGGGAAGGACATGAAGCTGTGTAAGGGGAGGTTTAGGTTGGAAATTAGGAAAGGATTCTTCACCCAGAGGGTGATCGGGCACTGAACAGGCTCCCCAGGACAGTGGTCACAGCTCCAAACCTGCCAGGACAATGCTCCCAGGGCACAGGGTGGGATTCTTGGGGCCATCCTGTGCAGGGCCAGGAGCTGGACTAGATGATCCTTGTGAATCCCATCTGAGTCAGGATATTCTGTGATTCTGTGATTCTATGACCAACACAAACATTGCCCATGTCTGTGGGTGCCCCATGGATGTGGTGTGGAAGGGTGGCTGGCTTGGGTGGCACCTTGGGATGGGGGCTGTCTCCTCAGAAACTTCCATAGTGAACCAATTGTTGGTATTTGAACATTCCTATATCCCCACTAGAATCTCTACAGTGTTTAAACATGGTCCCAGCAGCAGAATTTCTTCAGGAGTAGAATAAAGTTGCCAGCTACCTTTAGGGAACTCAGGAGACAGTGGAAATAAGTATTAGGATATCCTTGGTGTCATCTCAATAAAGATTTTTTATATGCTTAGACTTCATGTCTTGCCTGGATCCAAATTCAGATCTGAGTTCTGATCAGACTGTGGAAGTCCTAAATCCACACTGCAACAGGTCTCTGCCTGGGTTGTGAAACCCTCAAGCCCTTGGGAAAGTTGACTTGCTTCTCATGTTCAGTTTAAAGCAGAGGTGCATTACAGCTGAGAGGGGCTTGGGAAGCTGCTGCCAATGATTTCTTGGCTGCTGTCCCTCAGTAGATACCAAGATCCAGGAATGATGGGGAGAGAAAAGGAAACGATCTTCTCTCCACTTTGACCTGTTCTCAGGGCCCAGCTTTAGGTGATGGTGACACCAAGACCTAGAAATACAGGGAAGAAGGACGAGGATTTATCTTTTCTTCATCTTTCACATCTCTGAGCTCTATTGCAGCAGCACGGCTGATACCAGAAGCCAAGGCTGCAGGGAGGTATCACCACAAAGTGTGGGTCTGAGCTGGGCAGCTGGGACCTGTGCCTCACTGCACAGGAAAGATCAGTAAATTCATTGATAACTTAATAGTTTCACAGTGAAATTTGATATATGGAAAAGCTGAGTCCATTCCACATCACCTCTGAAGACGCAGCAATCTATACCATCCCTGGAGGACAGTGTTGTTCTTCTCTGCCTGGTCTTGAGCACTTCCAGGGATGGAGCATCCACAGCTTCTCTGGACAGCCTGTTCCAGCATCTCACTACCCTCACAAATGATAATTTGTTCCTAATATCCAATCTAAACTTGATTCCGATCTGAAAAGCCACTGAGCAGCAAAGGGTCACAGGATGCGTGTTTATTCACCTGCAGTCTCCTGTCACATACACACGCTATGCAGAATGATTTTTTTCTTTTCTATTCCAGCAGATGTAGTTTTGGATCTGAGATGCAAGGAGTTGCCTCCTTTCCTGTAGCATTACTTTCCAAAGGGATCCTATAGAATAAATGATACCCTTATTTGCTACGTACCTCATGGCCATAGAATGAGACTTTCAGGGAAGTGTCCAACTCATTAAACTCCAGTGGGTTTGATTAGAAACAAGTGAAGGGAAAATGAATAATTTTATTGACTGCACAGGGAGTGAGAGGCAGCTGAGTCTGTCTTAAATATGCTTGTTCTGCAAGCCTTGGAAGACTGGAAGCCAGTGGCTCTGCATACGTACAGGATGAGGAATTCAGGCTAAGAAAATGCCATTTCCTATTAGCTTTTCAGTGTAAGAATCACAGCATGGGAGAAAAATATCTGCCTCTAAATCAGCAGAAAGAATTCCATTGGAACTTAAAATGAATCTGAGCTGTGAATCTGGGATGCTGGGTATGGAGGAAGAAGAGGTTATATAAGAATTTATATTAAAGCCAGTTAAATGTGTCTTCCAGTGCCCAGACTGTAATCAGGAGCGCATGGTTTTAAATTTGTGACAGAAAATTCAGCAGGTACTGCTATAATCAGAGTCTGGGTTTAAGCATCGCTATATTTATGCACAGCAGAAGTGTGGTGTTTCCAGGTAAAGTTTAACAATACTTAAAAGAACAGGAGACAAAGCTGACCAGTTAGTTAGAGACACTAGCGGAGACACAGGGAAGTCAAAGGCTTTTTTTTCTGTTCCTTTTGGTGCGTTATTTTTCAACCATAAAAAATAGTAGAGAAATTCCTCCTCTCAGGGAATTTTTATGGAGAAATCTGAATGTGGTCATGAAAGAAGCTCCAAGGTTCAAAAAAAAAAAAGAGAAGGGGAAACCTGAGAAGGTAAGGGCAGTAAATCAACAGGAGCTGATGATCTTCACCCAAGGGAATAGAAGGAAATGAAGTGTGAAATAGCAGAGATCTGAGTTTATGAAATAAGGGACCATTCCAGAAGCCACTGAAATCAAAGGAAAGATCCTCCATATTTGTCTGAAAACTGGATCAGACCTTCCCAGCTTAATTCAGAAAAACAATGAGTACCCACAGGAAGTTGTCCCTCACCCCATCAGCCCAGATGTGGGAAGCACAGTGGGGTGAGGAGGGCTGTGTTGAGCAGGATCAGCCAGACAAGGAGCAGGCCAGACCACATGGAAAGCTCCCAGTAATTAGAGAGTTCCAGCTTGGCCAGTGCAGCTCTGTGGGAGCTGGCCCCGTAATATGGGCAATGACACGTGACACGGTGAGCATCACACCAAATCCTACCACCCACGTGGCTCCCTGGATGCCCTCAGGCCCTGGCCCATCCCGGTGGCACCACCGTGTTTGCAGGACCACAGGCTCTTCCAGCTCGGCTGCACTCCATGGCTTGCGAGATGGGGTAGATCTGAAAGCTGTTCTTTCTTCTCCAAAATCACCTCTGGCTATCATTTGTCACAGCTAAGGACAACATCTCCTGCTGCTTGGCGATAGGGCCTCTGCACAGGCGATGCCTTATGGACAACTTCAAGTTTCCAAAACAGCGTGAGTGCGGAGCACAGGCCAGAGCTCCCTTTGCAGACACCGGGAAGCAAACACTCCCAGCTGCCAAGGATTTTACTTTATTGTCATTTAAGTTGGCTCCTTCTGCACAAGTCGCTGGCGGTCTCACAGTAGCAGGAGTTGAGTAATAATAGTATTTCCAGTGTGCTCACCTCCAAGCAATGCTTTAGACTGCTGGGAGAACAGGATGAAGACAGTTTGTATTGGCTGTTTCTTCTCTCTTTCTCATCAGACTGCGATTCAAACAGGCATCAAACTACAAACTCCATCACTCACATCCCCCCTGTGGATTTTCCATGTTGGCTCCTCAGCAAGTGGGACTAGACTGCCATTCATCAGCCCTCAGAGGTGCTGAGAGGGTCTTCTCATCTTGGAAATTTTGAAACAAAGTCATCCACCAGCTTTTCAACAGTCCCATGACTTTGCTACACAGGGGCTGGGAATTGATGTGTTTTTCCCTGAGAAGATTTCTTCAGGAAGTTTGCAAAACCAAGACTCACCAGGCTTCTCTCAGCTAAATACAGGACACTCCCTCTTCCTGAAATTTTCCCCATACTCAGAGATACACAGAACAAATCAAGGCAAGTGTCTGGAAACGGGATAATGTTACAGAGTTCCAAAATCACCCCCAGAGTCATCAATGTACTGTTTAAAACTACCTCTAAATATATTGTTAATGTAGCCCCTGACTGCAGAGATCCTGACTGGAGAAGAGTGCTCTTCTCCATTTGCCTATTTGAGAATGCCCGGACATCCTCCCCCACCATGCTCTTTGTTAACATTGGCCTCCACATTTCCAAAATACTCCTTTTTCTAATTTGGAGGCAAAATCATGCCATTGTAGAGCAAGAAGGTTTTCTTACTTTTCTGGGAGCAGGAGTCTTTATCTGGAATTAAATCAAGTTGTCTTGCATTTAATTTCATAGACTGTTCTAAAAAGTAAAGAGAAAATGAGGCATTTCTTATGGTAAGTAATACTTCAGTCAATACCTTATCCTGATTAGGCATCAATCCACACAACTTGTTGAAGAGAACTTGGAGAGGAGGAAAGGACTTATCATTGCTGCCCCAGTTTTTTCTTTTGTGGCTGGAAATAGTTTTATGAGACAGTGGAATGAAAGATCAGTTATTGCCTTGTTAGTTTGATGACCGTTTTCTGCCTCGTAACAAAAAGAGGTAATGAAAATTTACACCACTAGACACAGATTTGAAGTTTCCAGGATTTTTTGGACAAAATTAGTGAGCCTGTTTGATGAGAAAGAAAGAACTTCATGCAGTCCATTGGAACTTAGGATGAAATCTTTACAGTGTTGTTTTGGGTCTGGCTGAGCCGCAGTTCATTTTCCCACAGCAGCCCTGCCAGTGCTGTGCTTTGCATTGGGAGCTGGAAAGGTACTGAGAACACACCAGAGTTTTGGCTATTGCTGGGCAGGGCTGGCACAGCATCAGCTCTGTCTTCCCATCGTTCCTCCCATCAAGAGTCTGGTAGTGGGCAAGATCCTGAGGGAACACAAACAGGCCAGGGGACCCAAATTATCCAAAGGGATATTCCATACCATAGGACGTCAGCTCAGATATAAAAGCTAAGAAAAGGAGGAAAGGGGTGAATTAATTTACTGTGTTTGCCTTCAGGAGCAACTGCGCCATGTGCTGAAGCCCTGCTTTCCAGGAAGTGTCTGAACATCGCTCACCGATGGGAAGTAGAGAATAAAATTATTTGGTTTCCTCTTTGCTTGTGCATGCTCAAAATGTTGCTTTTGCTTCAGTAAACTGCCTTATTTCAACCTATGAGACATTTTCCATCTTATTTTCTCTCCTCTGTCCAGCTGGGGAGGGGAGTGATAAGTGCAGCTTGGTGGGCTAATGTCCAGCCACCCCAAGTGTGTTTCTGGATCTGCAGAAATTTGTCTCCCCCCTGGTTTGTAATGAGAGTGGTGTGCAGTGTGCAGTTGGTAGTGTGATGTTTCCCACCTCTGGAGTGGGATACCTGGATCCACCTACAACCACAGTCTTCAGAGCTTCAGGCCCACCCATCCCACCTCCCAGAACAGATCCCTGGTCTGCAGGCTCTCATCTGCACCGTGCCACAGAGATGAGCCAGAGCCAGAGCTCTCTGCTACGAGAGACAGCCCAAGATTTCATGCACTGGCTCTTCTGGCACTAAGGAGCAATTCAAATTCATCCAGAGAGCTTTCCAAGAGGGACAGCCCCCACATAGACCCACCAAGATCAAATACTCATAGAAAGCTTTCCAGGTAGGACAGCCCCTGGACAGACCCACCAGGAAGATTTCCCCAAAGCCAAGGTCTTCAGCGTTACAGGGTCTGTAGCTGTAGGGCAGGGAGTGATGCCAAAATTTCCAGACAGTCTCTCCTGGAGCCAAGAGCCTGGAAGAGTAGATATAATCTGGGCTCAGCTCCCAGGTCCACAGCAGGGAACCTGGAAGCTGGAGAAACCTGGCCAGAGCCAGAGCTCTCCAAGCACTCTGGTTCCTTGCTGCAAGGCTGTGACTCAGAGCCTGAGCAAGGGGGACAGTCTCTAAGGGTGGGGAAACATCCCAAATGCCAGCTGTCCTCATCTGGACCTAGCTGGACCAGATCATGGCTTAGGGAGCTGTGTGCCAGCAGGATGGAGACTGTTGTAGTAGCAGGGCTTCAAGTGGTCTTTTCTCTTAGCACTTGCTGGGACAAGGGAAATCTCTGTGTCAAAAAATCCCATTTCTGTTCAGAACCATCATGTTTCGGGAGCGCTGCAAGTAGAAATTTATTAGAATTTCAAAATACATTTTGGGTTATGTCCAGCTTAGCTGGAAATCAAATTTAAAAGATAAATAAATAAAAATTGGAATTGAGAAAGAGAAAAATATCCTTAAAATTTTGAAGCATTACCTTTTGCCAGAACAGTATCTGCTCTAGGCCTTGATGGAAGGCATTGACTAATTTGAACAAAACAGCTTTTTTCCTACATGTTTCTAAATGAACTGATACAGCAATCCAAAGACAGAAATGTGGGCTGGGTTCCTCACCAGTATGTGAGTCCAGTTCCACTGACTTCTGGCAGGATTTCCTCAAAGCAAGTTATTCAAGAATGAGCCCAAAACCCACCAGCCGAGTTATTCACAACTACAGTCCCTGCTTTATTAGACTGTTGGGGAAAAAAAAAAGAGAAAAAGAATAATTTATTTTGACTAATCACAAATTCAAATCACTTTTCTAGAAAATGATATGCAAACAGCTCTAGTCAGCTTAATAAGGTTTGGGAGGGAAGCCAGGCATTGATTTGGCCTCTTGCAGCTCTGATATCATGCTGGCCACAGTGCAATGATTGAGGAGTCAGAGAAGCAGCAAGCTGGTGTTTTTAGAAATCCCTGCCAGTGGAGACAGCTGCCTTTTGGACTGACAAGCCCTGAAGTCTCACTCACACAGAGGAGTGTGTATTCACTTGATAAGTGGATGTGTTCACACTCTCCCCACTTGCTGCATTGGCTCTGACACGTTGTTGTGTGGACACAGTGCTCAGCAAGCTGCAAAAAGTGCCTTTCAGATAAGGTGAGTGCTTCCTGCTAAGCTCTGTATGGATCTGGAGACTCTTCCCTTCACTCAGCAAGGAGGGATTAGTGGTAGTGACTAATGCAAGGTGGGCAGGGCAGGCTTCCCTTCGTGTTTTGCTGTTTAGAAGCTTTTCCTTCCCACTCTTTGACAGGTCTCCACCACAGTGAAAAATTGTACATTTAATGGAAATGCGGGCTCCACCAACAGAAAAGAAAGGAGATCTTGTGGGACAAACACAATTCTAGGAGGCAGGAGATGTTAGTTCACGTTCTGGCTCTCCTACAACCCGCCTGTAGGATCTCTAACAATTCATCCCATACCTCTGTGCTTCTGTTCTCCCGGTAAATGAGAAAAACAAATTGCAGACTTCCTTCCTCTCTTCAATCTGTTTAGCCTGCAAGACTCCTTGGAGCAGCCCGTGTCTCCTGTTACACATTGATGCAGGGCCTTCCCCAACAGGTTGCGGACTCAGAGAAGATTCCTAAGTGCTACCGTAATAATGAGTCATTTATCCCCAAACTCCCTTAACAGGTTATTGTAGATAATAAATAAGGGAAAGATTGACCTTTACTGAAAGCTGAAAACTTTTCGAAGGTTTAAAAATCAGAGCATGCCGGGACAGGAATGTCAATTCAGCTCCCTGCAGAAAGAAAGACAATTATCTCCACTTCAGAGATCGAAAACTGGACAGCAAGAACAAATGATGGTTTCCCAGTTCCCAATCCCCTGTGAGGTTTCTGAGAATTAACCATAAATCTCTGTTACAAAGCTCTTAATAACTGGTTTTCTTCTTTGTATTTCAAAACAAAAAAAGCCAAACATTTCCCCCAGGTTCCCAGCAAATTCAGAGTGAGAGGGTGAAGTGTTTTTTCCAGTCCTTCAATTATTTTTTTATTGAGAAATATTTACAAATTCTAAATTCAGTTAATCATGGGTCATTTTTTATTAAGAAAATGCTAATGTATCAACCACAGGGCTGCTCTCCTATTACTCAATGAGATTGTGATTAACAGAAATGCAGTTTAAAGCCTTTTACCTCACAGTACAGGCTGTGCAGAGAATGGATTGCAACCAGCCCTGCCAAGGAGGACTTGGGGGTGTTAGTGGATGAGAAGCTCGACATGAGCTGGGAATGTGCACTGGCAACCCAAAAAGTCCATCCTCTCCTGGGCTGTGTCAAAAGAAGCGTGGGCAGCAGGTCAAGGAAGAGACTTCTGCCCCTCTACTTGTGTCTGGTGAGGTTCCACCTGGAGATTTTCATCCGACTCTGGGGTATGCAGAACGTACAGAGGAGGCCATGAAAATGCTCTGAAGACTGGAGCACCTCTGCTCTGGAGACAGACTGAGATTTGGGATTATTCAGGCTGGAGAAGAAAGGGCTCAGGGAAGACCTTAGAGCCCCTTCCTAAAGGGGCTCCAAGAGGGCTGGAGAGGGACTTTTTGCAATGGTATAGGGAAAAAGGGGAGATGGCTTTCAGCTGACAGAGGGCAGGGTTAGATGGGCTATTAGGGGAAAATTCTTCCCTGTGGTTAGGGTGGTGAGGCCCTGGCACAGGGTGCCCAGAGAAGCTGTGGCTGCCCCATCCCTGGAAGTGTCCAAGGTCAGGTTGAATGGGGCTTGGAGCAACCTGGGACAGTGGAAAGTGTCCCTGACCATGGCAGGGGGTTGGAATGGGTTGGTCTTTAAAGTCCCTTCCAACCCACATCATTCTGTGATTCTGTGATCCTGATTCTATATTTGTGAATTTCAATGCATGTCTATACATACAGTGATACACTTATATACTCTGGATTGCAAATGTTTATCAAGCACACTAAATATTGTAAATGAGAACAGCTGCAGCATTCTTCCCAGATACATGAATAGCCCTTGCAGAATAATATATATGAATCTTGCCTGTGTGCTCAGGCTTCTCCTGTATATTAATTTCCTGAATAGGGCATCATCTCTGTAGGAGTCATAAGGCATCTTTTACACTGCTAGGTTCCACCACTATAATGTGGTCAGGAACTATGAATTTTTTAGGTACCATTCAGGGGGCATTTTATATGCATATTTCATGAGAAGAGGAGGTGGGAATAATGTTTTTGGCAGACACTTGCCAGGATATGGATTGGATTCAGGAGAAGATGACTTTTCATACAAGTAGTCAACTCCACTCAATTTAAATCATGGCTCTAGGGAAGCGTTTAAAACACAGAGCTTTAATGTAAGCAGTACAGAGCAAACTGTCCAGAGTGTGTGTGTATATATAAATATATATCTATATTTACATACAGCCAGATGCTCAAGGTCAAAGGCACAGAGGTAGCCCCTTGGGGACTGGAGCTATGAAGCAGTCTGCTGAGACAACTGGCTGTTCGGAGCTCTGTGCCCCTGAGAGGCTGCTCCAAACTAGAATTTGCCCTTGGGGTGAACTACAGGCTCTAAAACGCTGCCACAGCACCCGTGGCAAGGCACATCTGAGGAGCCCAGGCAGCAGATGCAAAGAAAACAGTGGTGCAAATTGCTTGGGGATTAAAGTGTAAAGCCAGCTATCCCTGTACAGCTGCTCAGGACCTTTCACACCAGGACACCTCCTTCCCAAGGAGCTACAAAGCTCTGATCCTTACAAATGGTGCACACACAGCTACATGCTCAGCATAAGTGCAATAATCCATCTGTGTCTCAAGGCAGCACCTCGTGAGCAAAACTGGGGGAGAAAAACCCCTCATGAAAGAGGCGTGGTGCTCAGTGAGAGCCCTCAGGAGTACCTGGTGCAAGGCATCAGACAGGACTTGGGAATGGCATCAAGAGCTGGTGGGGCTCAACCTGGAGAAAAAGAGGCTGAGAGGAGACCTCATTGCTCTCTGCAACTCCCTGAAAGGAAGGTGTAGTGAGGGTCTGTCCCTTTGTCTCTTCTCCCCGGTAACAAGTGACAGGATGAGAGGAAATGGCCTCAAGCTGCACCAGAGGAGGCTCAGATTAAGTATCAGGGAAAATTTCTTCATACAAAGGGTTGTAAAGCATTGGAAAGGGCTTCCCAGGGCAGTGGTGGAGCCACCATGCCTGGAAGTGTAAGCTTTGAGATTGGCTTGGTTGATCAGAGCATGGTGCTGATAACACCAAGGTATGGGTGCAATTCCCCCATGGGAATATATTCACCTAAGAGCTGGACTCAATGATCCTTGTGGGTCCCTTCCAACTCAGAATATTCTGTGATTCTGTGAAAAATGTGTAGACGTGACACTTTTGGATGTGGTTTAATGGTGAACATGATGGTGGGGCTGGTTTGACAGTGGACCTTGATGGTGTTGGAGGTCATTTCCAGCCTTGGGGGTTCTTTTACTCCATGGAAGCTGAAATCAGTCTTGTCTCCTTAAGGTAGTCAGTGGAAACCAGCAGGATGGAGAGGCACATATATTACATCACCAAAACTGAGGGAAGGACTCCTCAGGATACTGCAAGGCTACAGGAATTCTCATAATCCAATCCTGACCTCCATGTCCAGACAGATTCCTATCTGCCCCAGGCACTGGGCTTTTGGCCTGGCCCTGAGCAGACTCAGCTTTGCCTTTCAGAACATTTACTACACAGTCAAAAGGACAGAAATGAAACAGCTTGGCAGTCTGAATACATTATTAAGAGACTTTGGAAATAAGTAATCTGAATATAGTTCCAAAGCCTGTATTTGCCCTGCCTAACTTTAGGCACACAGTGTAGCCACAAAAATTAGTAGCATAATTGCCTTCAGCTCCTCTCTAATTGAAGAGACAAACACTAACAGAAGTGATGTGGCTCTTAACTGGGCTGGAGGTTTTTGCTGTCTTCTTTTCTTCTACAGTGGAGCATTTTAAATGATCTTTCTGTGATCATTCCTGATTTCAGCCTTCTTGAACTTCCCCAGTCCTGCCAGAAAGCACATCTTGGATGGTCTGGGCATTCTTTTGAGATTTGTCTCTCTTAAACATTTGGATTTATTTTCACCTCTTCTCCAATCATCACCTTTACTTCATTAAAGCTCTAGATCCAACCCAACCCTTTCCTAACTCTGAGCAAATCCAGTTTAACCTCTGTTATCAAATCCAACCGTAATTTCTGTGTGGGACAGTAATGGTTTGGTAAACCTTTGTCTGGGTGACTTCCCTGAAAGGACTGGGAATTAAAATTCTCCATTACTACAAGGTCAGATACACTGCAGGTCAGCCGCATATCCTTGCCTTGTGGGGCTTTTTTTTTGTTTGTCTTTTTCACAATTTCACTCTTGAAAGATGGTGAAAGCAAGTCCATGGGAAGAGAACAGATAAGAGTATTATTAAAATGAACTAAAGTTAAGATTAATGCTGTACAACTTCAGCTTGTTGGTGAGATCTCCCACCAGCCCCTCCAGGAGCAGTCAGAAACCAGAAAGCATCTGCCTCGGGACCAGTCAGTCATGTCTCCATCTGATCCTGGCGCCTGTCCTGCTGAGAAAGGGGGCTTGTCTTCGCTAATTTCATGATGTCACCATTAGAGGAGTAACTCGCACTATTTCCATGAATAATAATATGCCATGAAGGGCAGTCAGTGCTTAAGAACAATGTCCTTGATCGCTGTCCAGCCAAGCAACCCAAAGAGCTCTCTCCTCACTGTGCAGGAAAACGAGTTATTGATTTGCACATTGTTGCAAAGGGCAGTTCTTAATCATAATTAGGCCGCTGTGAAAAGTCAAAGCATTCAAATCATGCGAGGGCTTTCACCGTTGCAATCTGGCATCCATATGTTCAATGGCAACTCAAACAGACTGCTTTAATTTTTCTGTAGGTTTTTTTTCCTCTGAAGACTCAGTATCATTTACCCCTTTAAATATGTCAGTACTGTGATTTTGGATATGTGGGCCCGTATTGTCTTCCAGAAGGCTAAGTTAAAACACAGGACTCTATTTTGATGCGTTGTACAATAAGAAATCATCTCTTTAAGAAAAATAAGGCATGACAGTCACCATTGTGCTGTGAGATATGCCCACAAACTTCCATATTTCAATCTCAATATGGGTTGCTTCAGAACCTGACCAAGTTGTTTAAGTAAATTCTGAATAAAAGTAAGAGGAGCCAAAAATACTTTTAGCTGATTGCTGATCTAGGGCACTGAATACATCCTTCAGGTATTTCCAGGCATCACTCAAATATTTCTAGCTGAAAGGTTTAGTGTTCATATTCATCTTGGGTTTGGTTAAGAAAATTTGAAAAAAAGAGTCCAACTAAAATCTCCTCCTGAAAGGAGTCTAAAAGCAGTTGAATTTTGGCCGTGAGGATCAGTCCCTCTTACCAAGGAAAAAGAGCTAATGAGTGAAAGAAGGGGTTCAGGTGCAAATGGGCTTCTCCTGGCCTGAAGTGTATTTACTCTAAAAATTAGATGCTTTTTTTCAAATTTTCAGATAGCCAATGTCTGAAACTGTCTTACAGTGAGAATGGTAGCAAAATACTTTGGTGGTTTTTAGGGTGGAGGATGATCATTTTATGAAAGGGTTAAGACTCTTCCTGACAGAAGGAGCAGGATCCCTGGAACCCTGCACCCCAAGTGGTGGCTGCCTCCGTGTGCAGGCCCTGGGAATGAAGGAGCTCCTCCAGCTGCTCCTCACAGCCTAAAGAAATGTCTAAACCAGGCCTCAGAAATCACTTCCTGGACACACCAGCTTCTTTCCACTGTCTGTAAAGTGATCCCAGTGTGTCTAGGTTAGATCCAAAGCCAGAGGAGTTGGATGATCTGAATCCCATCAATGGGGCAATATTTAATTTCTCTCTATCGGACATATCAACTCTTTATCCAAATCTAAAATTTGAACAAAGCTCCAGGACTTTTTCAGTGATCTGGAGTACAAAGCAGAACTGAAGATGACATTGTGTGTTACACGTATTACAGGGGAAAATGTGTCTTAACTTGCCCGAAAATCACTGGAATACATCAAATTCATCAGTTCTGCTTTGGGCCTTTCTGCCCTGCTTTCCTTCAGCTCCCAAATACCTCCCTAAGTGTCCTGCAGAGCACGTACCCCAGGTCCCTTGCTTGCAGAGCTAGCCAGCTTTTCCTCAGCAGCACATCACTCAGCAAATCCAGTAAGAAATAGGAAAACAAATGTCTTTTTTTTTGTATATGCTGTTGAATCCCATCCCAATGAGGATCTTCTATTGCCTCTATGAGCCATATGAGCAAGGCTGAAACAGGGTCATTGAAAGGATAAAAAAATAGAGATTATTAACTTATGCCAGCCTAAAAGCCCCATAAATTTTATTTAAAAATGCTAAAATGTGAGGAGGTCAGGGACACATTTTCAATGCAAGAGAATGTTTAGTGATCTAAAGTCTTAATTAACAACAGAGGGGGGAGTTTTAAATCATCTCAGATTCCATTTGAAAGGGCAAAATATTAAAAATTTGCCACATTCACTATCAGTTCCTTAGAAAGCAAAAATGGGAAATTTCAGCAATGTGAGAGCCTGGGGCCACTGAAGGATTGAAGAGCCCTGAACTTAAAAAACTTAAAACCTAAAACTCAGTTCCTCGGGTAGGACTCATGGCAGTGAATGTTTAGAGAGTGATTCTACGTGACATCTCCCCAGCACATCTCCAACTCTTCACGGTGATGAACTGCACCAAATAAAACCTTCTCCCCTGGCACAAAAAGGAGATAGCACTAAACATAACCACACAAATTCCTGTGTTTATGGTGGTGCCAGCCTGACTTAGATGATGTCTTCACGGCGCCCCAGCAGCTGTCAGACCATGTGTTTCACCACAAGAGCCCTTTACAGCAGTGTACTGGCATGACAGAATTTTCCAGGACAGATTGGAAGCACCACCTTTTTCATAAGGCCTCAGCCTTGCACACACTGGAAAGGCAAAGCTGAAAATGCCTTGTTTTCCTGAAATCCCTAAGCGTATAACATTATGTGCTACTCCAGCAGGGATAACCAAATTGCATTCCTGATTTCCTCGTGTGAAGCCCAACCAATCCATGGAAATAGAAAAGACTCCTCCTGTGTTTTCATAATGAATTACATTTGTTAAGCCTCCTTTAGCAAATTAATTTATTTTATATGACTTAGAAGGACATTTTCCATTTTCTTTTGGCATTTTACCACCATGCTGCCACATCTGAAAGACTCACAGAGGGCAGAGGAGTTAAAATGAAGGACAGTGGAACTGGCTGGTCCTCTGGCTTACCATTCCCTGTAAAAACAAGAACCATTCTGCATGGCAGAGTCCCCTGTCTCACCCCCAGCCCAAAACTCTATGAATAAGGACCACAGTTCTCTGTTCACTCAGGAATGCCAGATATGAAACCACAATCAAGCTTCGATCTCTTCAGCACAGCATGCTCCACATGCCAATCTACATGTTTGTTGAAAAAAAATAGATTCTGCTGGAATAAGTTCCTGTTATAAGCTCTCACTGTGTACATTTTTTGGAGTTAGTATATAATTCTTGCAGCAGAAACCAATATCTTTTCTGTTTTACAACTGCACATAAATACAACTGCCTCCCATCTAAAAAAAATAAATATTCACAATGTCTGTTCAGTTTGCCTTCTCGCAGCATCTCTCTCCCTCTGCCCAAATATAATCACACTTTCTAACCCCAATCACTCATGGCGGGGGGAGAGCCAAACAAATCTCACATTCATAAACTCAGATGACAGCCACCCTGAGCCATAGGAATGGCACGGAATTTATTGGAGCCGTTAGCCCAGTACAAAGCAACTGGAGTAAACAGCGACTTCCAAAGGAGGCAAAGTTATTTGGAGCAGCTCCAGCATGCAAATGGTAGAGACATCAATAGCTGAGGCAATTATTATTTCCTTTCCCCACACCCTTTTCCTTTTTACAGCTTGGCCAAATGAGTTTTTCTGCAAATGCTGGAGGCACTGGAATCTGATTAAAACTATGGAGTTTTCTATGGTTGCCCTCAAGTTGTCAATACAAGAATGAAAAAAATTTCCAGCTTGCCCATCACCATGAATTCACAGTGGGAATAGTGTTTACCCCAATAATAATTCACTGGATCTTGGTTTCTTCTTGGAGTGGTGAAGCAGGTTGTCTGACCAAATGATTTGTCTGTGTGGAGCAAATAGGAAAAGGGCCATTTTTAAAAAAGTATATGAGCATCCATAAATAAGAGCTGAACCCAGATGAGTCCAAGGTTAAAGCGCAGATTTGAAAAATAGGATAATTATTACCATTGGTAACATTATTACTGTTCTCAGCAGCCTCACACCCACATCAGAAAGCTGTTACAATGAGAGTTGTGCAAAAACTGAACAGGAAAATAGTTCTTGTCCCAAATAACACAATCTTATGCAAGAGACTAACAGGGAAAGTTCAGGGACATGGGGAGCAGTTGGTAGCCTGAATGAGATGAAATGAGGGGGACTCCAGAGTCACCTTCTTTTCCTGTCTGGTTTCTTCCCCCTAACAGACCTCTGGGTCAGGGAATCTCCCTTTCCAAGCATTCACACAGTTCCAAGCATCACCTCTGCTCTGACGGCAAATTTGGGGAGGCTTTCAGCAAGTTTCTAAGTGAAAGGTATGCAAGTGGATAAGACAGACAGCCTGGCCTTATTTGTGCTCTTTATTCTTGTGTTGAATTCATATGAACAGGGGATTGTGCCATGTGTTTCCAGTCAGCCCTCGGACATGGGATTCTATGTGGGCAGGGAAGATACGCCGAGCGAGTGAGCGGTTTCAGCAGCAAAGGGTGCTGCAGCAGATCCTTCTGGCTTCACTGCTGAAATTGTTGGGTTTCTTTTGTGCTGGGAAGAGGAAGAAAGCTGGCCTGGCAGGAAAAGCTGAAAAATTCTTTGGTTTGATGTTTTGGACACAAATCTGAGTGTGAACCATGACCTGAGCATTGAACCATGACTGAGCATTGAACCATGACCTGCCTGATGCTGTTTCAGTTTCAAGCTCTTGTTGATATCTTTTAGGAAGTTTGGGAATACACATGCACATTCCTAGGGTGTTTTGCCCTACCTGGTACTTCTGCTTGTCACCACACTCTGTAGTCTTGCTGCAAGCCAGACATCCCAAACACAAGATCTGTTACACAGCTGGAATCTTTCAAAGATTTTTGGGCCAGACACAATTATACAATTTCATCATGGATCAAAGAGCTAATATGCATTTATTATTCCCTTTGTAATGCATTATTAACTAACAGCCTAAAAATTATCCCACACAGAACAGCAAAATAATCTCATTCCTAAAACCATCATAGAAGGTATATGACAGCACACAATCCTACAAGAGATTTACTTAAAGCAGTGTGAACTCACAGGGTAACTTAATGGACATTGTGGTCATAATTAGTAACTCCACAGTATGCTGCAGTGCCAGCCCTGGTCTTGCACCAAAGATTTATAAAGACCAGACTGTTACATTTTTCCAGGATAAAGGCCAGTGTTGTGCAATCCAGTACCTACAGGGGTGATGCAGTTGATGGAGGCAGAACAGAACATTTCTACATCAAAAGAGTTGTCAGCACCTGAGCAATTGTCATGCACTCAGCTTCTTTTATACTTTTTCCAGGTCCAAATTTTATATTGTTTATCTTCTGGCAGCAGGAATTTCAGCTTCAAAATCAAACTGATCTCTTCTGAAGGGGTCAGCTAGGAATCCAGTTCAACTCACCATCAACTCACCACTGGTTTCATTTGCATTTTAAAACTGGCCTTAAATGTATTCCGACAGGATTTGTGACTTCAGGGGAGCTTTTCAGCATAGAAAGCTGCTGTCTGTAATTCTCAAAGCTATATCAGCTAGATAAAAGCCAGAAATATGACATGCAGTGTCATCTGGAGATATTGGTATGTTGGAAGTCTTCTGGAATCATCCTTGTGGGCTGCAGCAACAGCTGATAGCAAAAACCACAAAAAATCTCCACCTAACAAGGAGAAAGACTTACAGTGACTGATGAATAACTTCAGATGAGATTATGCCTTTCAAGCACCTATTTTATCTCCTGAGGCTGCAGTGGGAACTTGGCTCAGATGCCAACATTCCCACTGTGGAGCTAAATAGATGAAACGAATTCCAGGATGAGGGTCAGGCTGTCTCATTTTTTGTCATGAGCCCCTGAGGGACCTCTGAAGGCTGGGAGTTATCAGCCATGACAATGTGGACTCCTATGAAACCAGGACATTCTCAGATGGGTTAATGAGCCTGGACATCTTCAGCACAGTCAGCAGATCTGAGTCCCCGCTGGCACATCCAAGCCAGCTCCTTTCACATCCCTGGGTACTTATTCCCTACATCTCCTGTACACAGTCCCAGTCTACACTCTCAACAGTTTATGCCTCAGGCTCAAGCCATTCCTAATTCCTTTCAGGGCTCTTGGTCCCAGTTTCCTGGAAGTCATAGAATGAAATTCTTGGGTTGGAAGGGACCTTAAAAATCATCTCATTCCAACACCCTGCCATTGGCAGGGACACCTTCCACTATCCCAGGTTGCTTCAAGCCCTGGCCAATCTGGCCTTGGACACTTCCAAGGGATGGGGCAGTCACAGCTTCTCTGGGCACCCTGTGCCAGGGCCTCACCACCCTCAAGTATTCACAGTTATGTTCCTGGGAGGCCCTAAATCTTCTTAATCAGTAAGGTTCTGAATTTCTCTACTCAGCTCCTCTACTATATATCTGGTTTGGGGTTTTTTCCACCTAAAACCTTCATTCCTCCCCTGCCTTCATGTCAGATCCCCATTGGATCTCAAACTCAGTGTTTTCCATATCTAAAATTCTTGTATTAATCTGTTTTTCATCTCTTCATTTGGTCCTAGATTATATTCTCTTTTCAGTCTTACATGATAGCCTCCTTGCTAAGCCTGAATTTCACACAAACATTTTCTCTCTTTACTTCCACTTCTTCTCTATTTACTTTCAGAAATACAAGAAATATTTTTGACAAAGCTTAAAAAAGAGATTTCAGAATTTCAAGAGGTGAAGCATGAACAAAGCACCATAAAGCAAGGCCATGAAAGTCAGTCAGCTCAGGAGTCATGGTATTCATCCTAACGCACCCCTAAGGATTGTAACACACATACACAAAGCCTGGCTTTGCTCAACAAGCTTAGAAAAGGTAGCTGAAAACAACCTGACTGGCTCTTGTCCTGCAGGTGGTTCAGGCACTGTTTTAAAGCCACCTTTTACACACTTGCAAGGGGAACTGTTTTAATCAGACCAATACTGCAAGAAATAAACACGTCCTTTAACCACTAAAAGGTGTCTGTGCAGTTTGTTAAAGTCACCAGCACCTTGAAACCATTTGAAACTCAGCCTTCATCACGTTTCCCCTTCAGCAAAGTAGTTGCTGAGTTAATGGGCAAGATTGAATCCAGTCTGGGCTAGCGGGGTGGGAAGTACGAGGAGCTACTCCTCAGTCAGCAGGAAACAGATCTTCCCTTGTATCTCAGGTGAGACTTCTACTGAAAATTCCAGTCTCCATATTTATAATCTCCATGTGCTGTGACTCCATTTACAAGTTTTAAATTCTTCACTCATATTAAAAAAAATTCCTTTCACAAACATCAGTGATTTTATTATAATTTTGTACTGGTTTTATTGTCTTGTTCCTGGCACTAATGTCCCTATAGCTTAGAAGCCATTAAAATCTGCACAATAAATGAATTTATCCTCACTTCAAGGGAAAACTCTTGCAAGCAGGAGTAGAAAAGATGAACTGCACTTGTTTCTAGATAAATCTTTGTAGCAGACTGTTAGGAAACTTTGTTCTTTTGATAACAAGCTCTGTTATTACATCTTCCTTTCTCATTTCCAGGAGCCCATGACTCCTACTGATAAATTCCTCACAACCACAAATGTTTGGGCTCAGTGAAGGAATAACCAAGCAAAGTCCTGAAAATCATTTATGTTGAACTATTCTTCAGGATTTCCACAGGAAAGAGACAATGTGGAACAAGTATGTTCCCATCTCTCAGCTTCCATACATATTTAGAGCCAAACTCTCATGAAACAGTAAATTCCTTATCCAAATATTCCCTTAGGTTGATTCCAACTGAATGTCATCCCTACTTTCTACTTTCCAGCCATTTTCCCCATTTTAATGTTATCCATGACCTTGCTGAGGCAATCCCTGTCCTGTCTCCAAAGCCATAAATGACAGCGATCATCATTATCAGTCCCGCTATTGATCCCAGAAGAAAAATGCCAGCAACTGGTCACCAACATTGCACATCCTGCTGATGACCACTGCTCCACAAGGTCAGTGGTCCAGTTTTTCCACTGACTTTGCCTGCCATCCATCCATCCATCCATCCAGTTCACATCTCTCTGAACTCACAATCATCTCACCGCAGCGTCACTGCTTCCTTTTGTTGTCCATTTTTGTATTGCTTTAAGAGAACTGGAAAACTGAGCTCTGAGGTGAAACAAACCAAAGCAGCAACAGTTGGTTCAGCTCACATCCAGACTTCTGAAGCATCAGAAGCTGTCAGATACCTTGCCTGTTGTAAAGATGCTTGGCGTCCTAGGAAGTCACCAGCTGGCTTTAGATGACTTGGGGTGTCTTTACCTCTGGAGTTTTCTGTTGTGATTCCAGATGTGCATCTGATAAGCATTAGCTCATATTTTCATACCTGTCAGTCTCAAGGCCTGGCACTGAGTTGTGCCGGAAGAAAGCTGTTCTGCACTTTTTTCAGTCCAACTCAGAATTCTGGGGAGCACTGAAGAAAGAAGTCATCCCAGCAGCCCTTTGGCCAGACAAGATGATGCTCCAGGTCCAAAATGCAGCTTGGGACAGCATCCTTTGCTTAGTTAAACCCAAAGTTCAAGGACATTTTCCTATCATTTTGCAACAGCAAAAGCCTAGATCCACTTTTCCCCCTGCTGAACTAACAGCACTGAGGGTACATCTCTGTAACCTAAACACAGTGCCAGGGGACACTCTCTGACCTTGAGATTAACTGGCACACACTGTTCATACCCCTATTGCTAAATTCCCTTAACTATAAAACAAAGTGGTTGCCTATAGGAAATGGATCACAGACACAAATGTCATGAGTCAAGAGAAGTAAAAAGGCATAAATCTTTCCTTTTCGCATGGTACGTCTGTATGCACATTTTATACATGTATAAAACAACCAAAATCAAGAGTCAAGGCTTTGGATGCACCCAGCATTGCTGATGATGCAGCTGACTTCAGCAGGGGCCATTAACTTAATGCTGAGCACTTTTGCCTCAAATAAAACAGCTCAATACAACTATTTTGGGAGAAAATGCAGGCGTAGGACTCGGGCACTTTGAAAACCTATTCTAGGCTTCATCTCTTCCTGTGACAAGGAACAAATCAGAACATTATTTGATGATACTACTTTTCTACTTAGCAAGCACTATTAGTGTAATAATCTACTAAAATATATAAAGAACAGGAAAAGCGGAAAGCATTGGCAACACTATCTGCTGTTGCTATTGTTATTTTATTATATAGGTATCAATTTTGGATTTGATCCCCAGGAAATGAAATTTAGAAGTGCAGATATAAATGGCAAGACAGTTTGTCCAGTTCATTCTGGAAATTTCAAGAGCAGCAAAGTGTGAGACAACAGCTATTACGTGTTATCTTCAATAACTCCTGAAACGTAGGTGAGCTTATGGAGAGCTACATCAAATTCAGTGCCTATCTTTGAAAACGGGGGGGAAAGAAGTCTTTGACACTTGAGTTGGCTCAACATAATTCCTAGGACAACTCTTAAAATCTTTAATACTTTTTCTTCATTAAAATGAAGCCTAAGAATGGTTGTATCTCAATTTGTAAATTCACATAAAATTACAAAGCATATCTGAGAAGAATTTGCAAGAACAAATCAAGACGAATTAAATATCTGTACGTCATATCCAGTTTCATAAATTTTTGACACTGTTTTATCTGAGTTTCTCATGTATAACCTAAAACAACATGAACAGGACTACAGTAAAGTGGTTCTTCTGCTGTTCATAATCACAAAGCAGTTAGCAATTGTCACAGTCAAAGTGGAAAAATACATCCAGTAGTTTTCCTCAAGTATCTGATCTGACTCTGTACAACGTATTCATTAATGACTTGAATCCTGTACCAGGCTTGTAATTGCTAGAAAGTTTATAGTTAATCCTGGTTTGAGTTTGGGAGTGGACAGATGACCAGCTTGCTAATCTTTGCTATTCATTTCTTTACTGTAATGCAATCCAGATGACTATGGCAATGAAAAAAAATTTTAAAATAAATGTATTTTCAATAGAGTATGCAATGCTACCCAAATACAGAGTTTGGGGCTTATTTTGCAAAGTATTTGTTCTGTCCATTCATTATACCCCGAATAAACACAACTGGTTTTACATACTGCAATATTTTTCCCCTGAGATTTCCAGAGCAGTCTTCAGAGCCAGCCAGTTTTGCAAACCCTTCACAGATTTTTAAAGCTGAAGGGAACCATTTTAATTATGTAGCTTTATCTCCAGCCTAATACATGAAGTAGATGGATACATGAGAAACAGGTTCAAGACATCTGAAATTTTTTTAAAAGAGCAGAAATTATCTGGAACTCATGTATTCATCTTCCTCTCAGGCCACCACCCTGGAATCATCTTCTGCCATTTCCAATTTACTGAGCTGGGCATGGATTTAAGCCATTGCTGACCCTGGAAGAAAACCACAGCTATGCCACAGACTGGTTTAGATTTAAGCCAGGGAGTTCAGGCTCCAACTTGAAATGTGGAGGTCAAACTTCAGTAACCAGAAATAATCTTCAGAGCTTTAAAATGGCAAGGATCCAAGGATCCAGCTTTCTCCTTGGTTTGATAAATGCTGTGCTGAAATAAATCCTGGAGGATTTGTGTGCTTTTCTCATATCTAGAGGTATTCCACATCTTCGTCAGCTTCTAGCAGAAACAAGCCCTCCCTGGAACTGAGGCTGCCAAGCTGGGCATCTTCGGAGAGGTGGAGATGGGATTTAGTGCCATGTAACAGCAATGGGCGGTCTCAGGAGGCACCAGAGCCCCGTCCCTCTGTCCATTTGCCACAAGAGATTGTAAGGCACCGATCACACTCTCACATTTTCCATGTGCAGGGAAGTGGAGAGGTCTGATGGCTTTCAGCTCTCACCCCCTTTCACATCCTCATGATCACAACAGAGAAGATAAAGAAGCAGCAAGAGTATTTTATGTTTAGGGCAGGTTTTAAGTATGAAGGCAGGCAGCAGTATTTTTGGGACATCTGTGAAAAATGGGAAAAAAAAACCCTTCTGTGTGAATCCTGGTGAAGGGCAGCCTATAGCGAGAGAAATCCCTGTTCCCCGCTATTCCTCATCATTCCTCCTGCCTTCCCACAAATTTCTCCCTGGTTCAAGTGCTCGCTGCAGGCAAGCAGGGTCTCAAATTTATGTCTCATCTGAGCTGTAGCTCTTCTGAGCACGATAATGCTCAGTTAACACAATACTGTAACACTAGATCAGGTATCATCTGAGGGGGAAAACGTGCCACCTCTGGAGGCACAAATACAACTTCCTCAGCACCTGGGTGTTCTTGGAGAGCTCTTACTTACTAATTTGTTTTTTAATATACACAGCTATTCAATAAGGGGGGGGCCATGGGGTCTGGGAAGAAAATAAGAAACCTTAGCTGAGCAGAGACATGGCTTCTGAATGGATATGCAGAGTAGCATGTCACACAAGGCTCAGAAAACTCAAACTCTGCTGGGATTTGTTTTCTTCACTGACTAAATTTTGTGACATGGAGGGAGTGTCCTGCAGGAAACCTAATCGGGGGATTCCAACTTCAAGTCAAGGGGACAGCATGGAAAAACAAACCCAGATATGAGAATCCTCCTCTGTTTTCAGCTACAGATTTGAAGATACCTTGGCTCTCTCCAGCCTCTGACATGAATTGGTTTGGTTTTCTGGCTTCCTGCAGAGCTTGATATGAGACACTGTGCCTCTATCCCAAAGGAGAAGCTCTGCTCCTTGTTATTCTTGCCTCTCTCAAATCCTCGTGATGTGTGTCCATACACACTGCAGAACAGCAAATCCACTGCAGTAACCCCAAAGCACCTTCTGGGAAGATATTGATTTTTCCCATTATCCATTTCCTCTCCAGACTCAAACAAGGAAGTGAAAAACCAAGGAAAATATAAAAATCAGTCAGCCTTGCTGTGGATACACACTTGGGACTCCCCTAGCCCTAAGTGGGATGTGTGTTTGCGCATATCTGAAGCCATAATAAGATCCTGTGGTTGTTGTGAGAGGAGCTTGCACTGCAGAGCTTTAATCCAGAGTCAGTTTTGGATGTAAACCATCAAATCATCCAAATACAAAATTTTTTTGCTTTGGCTAATTACACAGCTAGAAAGCTGCTAGAAGGTTTCCAAAGTCTGGAGGTGTTTGAGGCAAGGAGCTGCTTACCTCAGTACCAGTGATGTGGGAGAAGGAAGGGAAAGCCTTGTTCTTGATTGCCTCTGGACTTCCCATTTTACCGTGACTGGAGGCAGAAATGCTGTGCTGCAAAAAATGTCCTTCACTTTCAATTCCATCTTAAAATGGGATACAGCAGCCCCCTCCAAAACACAGAGAAAAACTCAAGTGCTTTCAGCCCCCTCAAGGTTCAGTTCAAGGCTTTGACAAAGACTTTGGGTCACTTCTGATTTCATCCAACTGTATTTGACCAGCCCTAATTGTACCAGCACATCTGGAAATGCTACACTAAGGCCCTGACAGCACTTTCATTATAAACCCTCCTGTTTTCATGGGTTTGTAACTTTTCCTGAAGAAGAAAAAAATAAGAGAACAGCAGAAGGGATGAAACTTGATATAAAAACTTCTCAGCTGGGGAGCAATTTTTGTATGTGTGTTGCAATATTTCAAGGAAATCAAATCATCCCATTTTGAAAATGACAAAAGAATTTGTAGGAAGGGGTGGGAAGGTAGAAGAGCCTTTTCTTGAGTTTGCTTTTTTCCTTTATTTGAAGCACATAGAGAAAAAATATTGCAGCTATAAACCATTTCTCAACTCTGACCTGTGGCTTGGCTTAGATTAAAGGCTTTGGATGACTCTTTCAAAGGACAGAAAAGAAAAAGAATGTTTGCCCACAGCACCTGCTTAGAAATTACTCTGAGGGACACAGAACATCAGTATATCCCATTATTTGGTGCAAGGTGATGTGAATGGTTGGAAACTCTGGGAGCATCCGGGATCTCTACTGCTTAAAAAATGATATGGGCTTGTTTAGTAGCACTGTTTGACAGAGGAATCACCACAGCAAGATTCCTCCAGACATGGAGAGAAGCACTGAGCTCTCTTTCCAGACAATCCTTCCTGCGGTTTACTTCAAAGCCCCTGGCTGAGGGAAGGTCCCACTCACTGAAGCCTGCTTGTGGTGAACACTGAATATATCCACAGGGTGACACTAACTCTGAGGTTAAGATAAATACAAACACCTGTGAATAGGTCACAGGATGGCATGATAGGAAATGAAGATCTATTTCACAGCACAAAATGGATTGGCTAAACAAGGAAAACACACGGGGGCTGGGTCCTGCAGGACACTGGGAAGGCACTACTGAGGTGCTTCAGAGAACCATAAAATGGTTTGCATTGGAAGGGACCTTAAATCTATTTCCAGCCCCGTGACATGGGCAGGATACCTCAGGTGGCACTAAGCATCTGAATTACACAATGTTTATATACATTTACTACAAGCTGAAGCACTTACTGGACTTCAGTGTTACTACAACAACATTGTGCCCTCAAACTGCAGTGGGAACTCAGACACCTCCACCCAGCTACCTGGAATTGTCCCAAGCCTCCATCCAGCACTCTGCATCAGGAATCACCTAGTCAAAGAGCAATTCTCATTTCTTGGTCTCAAGAAGCACGAGAAAGGAGCACAGTATTTTTTCTGCACCCACTACACTGACACAGCACACGTTAAAACCACTTGCAGAAGTTATTACCACAGCTGACCCTTGATCCATGTATCAGGTTCAGCTCCATCAAAAACACATGAAGGTATATCTGAATTCTTGCATTGTCCTAAGTTATACAGCAGGTTGTAACCCAGATTGGATGAAGATAAGAAGCATAAGAAGTTATTTGCAAATGACCCTCTCTCTCTATTGACTATTGACAGCCCTCCTGACTTGGAGACCATGATCCAGCTGAGTATATTCTCTGTTCCATCCCTTTATGGTTGTCCAGACACACACAGAAGCTTGAATGCATGAGAGCACTAAATTTGTGTGTCTTAGCCTGGAGCTTATTAAAGTTAGTAATTTTATGGAGATGATTTCCAATCCTCATCCATGGCATCCAACAGCTTCTGCAGCATAGCATCAGCCTCTGTGTTGCATTATATCACATTTGCAGCTAACACAGCCAGCTGTGGCAGGTCAGTTGGCACATGGCAGCTTGCAAAAGCACAATGATTTGCTTCTGTCCCTGAGCCACAAGCCTTAAACAGCTTAGATGCAAATATGCAATTTGTATTCCCACCAAATCAAAGACCCTTAAATTCTAATGTAGGTTGATGAGAACTTGATGGAAGAAGAAGGTTTCTATTACAGTTTTTTAAGCCTGTCTCTTGCCTAGATGGAGCTGAAAGCACTGTGGAAGCATACTGGGAATCGTATTCATTGCACAAATCAGCCTGGCTAAAATCAGAACCTTATGGACATGTCTTCACTTGGGTGAGCCAAACTGGGGACTGTGGGTTTGGTGACAACCATTGCACAGGTACAAAACTATTTTCTTCTGGAATAATAGTCATAGTTCAGGTCATCAGCGATCAAGAAAGATGAACTGGAAACCTTAAATCTATTTCCAGCCCCGTGAGGATCATCTAAGGAATGTAGAACTTCATACACGAGAGGAGAGGCTTGTTTTAAGTATCAGAACAGAAGCTGAAAGCCGATATGACTATTTAAACTACAGGAAAATTTTGGAATGAGGACATATGGGTACTAACTGCCCATGAATAAATTTCAGATGGACATTGGAAAAGAGTTTCAAACTGTCAGAAGAGTGAGGGCTTGAAGCAGCCTTCCCATAGGAGTAGTTATGGAAAGAAATCTAACCCCTTCTATGAAGGAACACACCAAATTTATGAACAGATTACATTACGTGGGAGGCTGAGGTAGCATGTGGCTGAATTGGTTGATCCACAAGGCTCCACTCAGGCTACCTCCAAGAAAATTTTAGAATTCAATTTTCAAATGCCTTTTATACTTTCTGTGTGTAATACTGAGTGTAGAAACACTTTCAGTCTGCAGATAAGCCCTCTATTGTGTTATGTAGAACTTGGACAAATACAGGACAAATTACAGGAAGTAATTGGAAAACCACAGGAAAAGCTGATTTTGCGACATTACAGACACTCAAATAGAAAGATAAGGTAAAAGAAATCAGTCTATGTGCATTCATAGGGTGATTAACTCCCTCTGTAAGATTTTGGTGTTAGGCCCTCAGGAACACCTTATTTTTATTTTGTCTACCTAGACCCTGATCAGTGTGTGCCAGACTCACATGCTGTACACAGGGAATGAGCACAAGAATTAATGCACAATTCAAAGCATGTCAGTGACACCAAAGCAGCACAGAGAAGAAATATGCGGTAAACAATCAAATAAGGTAGTTCCAGAAATGAAGGTATTGTATCTGTATTAGCCCAGGGCTGAGCCCAGCACAGTTGTCTAGAATTAGTGCCAAATTTGTGTCAGACAACAAACCAATCCGTGTATTTTCCTAAAATCCTCATTATACAGCCCATAAGTTCATTAAATGCACTTTTATTTAATCAGAATTTTTCTGGACTGAATATATGTACCAATCAAATTCGGCTGCAATTCAAGTTCTAACCTTTCCTAAGTCTACGTGACTTTGTCTTCACCAAAATTTTCTCAAGAGGGCTTTAGTCAGAGGTAACAAAGATGGGGCAGTGTCTTGCTCTTAAGATTCCAAAAGCTGCAGTTCTAAAATCAGTTCTCTCTCTGTGGTTATGTTACGCACACCTCTTGGAGGCAGGTACTGGAATTTTTCAGCAGGAAACACACAGACTGAGCAGACTGAGTTTTGGGTTCCCCACCTACCAGGTCTTACAGAACCCTGGATCTGAGCTTTTGTCTCTACATAGCCCAGCAGCTCTCTCCACAACTGAGCATCATCTGTGGTTTTAAACAGCCCCTGCAAAAAAGTTGTTTTCAGGCTACTTGGAGACCTCAGCTCAAAGCAGCAGACTGTCCTGGGCCTGCTCACCAAGAAAACTGACACCTTTAGAAACAAAAAAGAAAGGATGATAAGCTAATTCAAAAGCATGAATGTACAAAATAGAATGGAAGAGACCATTCAGATCAGAATTGGCCTCTTGTCATTGCTCTCCAGTTTTAGTCTGCCAGCTTTGCTGCCTGAGCATTATGCAGGAACAAGATCCAGGAAGAAACATAGTCAAACTGGGTTGTGACATAAAAAACTTTTCCTTTTTAATCCGTCTCTTGTGCCACTTTGGTCTACCCTAGATCACGGTGTAAGGCTTCTATTTATTTCATGAAGATGTGCACCACCATTTATCATAGACAGCTACATCCACTGGCTGGCAAAGTGCTAAGGACCTTCATAAAACTGTGAATAACTTAGAACTCACCATGTCACTTCTCATCTGCCTCCAAAAATTCCATCCGTTTTGTCAGACACAACTTTCTGTTCCAGAAACTCTCCCCATTCCTTTATATCAGCTCATATTTTTCCAGATGTTTTGTGATCTCATCCTCTGCTAATGTCTCCAAGACCTTGCCTACTGTCAAAATCAAACTTTATTGCAAGCCTGCAACTCCGTCATTTCACCTTAGTCTTCTTCGTATGGAATGGGTTTACACTTGCATTGTTCTCGTCCCTTAGTACTCTTTCCAGTTACAAAGAGCTCCTAAGTTTTGTTTAGCTGACCAGTATCCTCTTCCATCATCTCTTTCATGAGATTCAGGTGTGACCAGCTGAGCCCTACAGCTGTCTCCTCTTCCTGGTGATTTTTTTTTTTTAAGATTGATCCTCAAATTGCTATGGCTTTCAGAATCTTTTGTTTTAATTTCTGGCACTGTATTTTGTTTCTTCCTGGAGACCTACTTATCACTGATGGTAGAGGACTAAGGCTGAAGTAATGATGATACATTAACTAAGACAATCCACAGACTGACCATTGTTTATTGAGCTTTTTATGTCCAGACAAGACTGGTAGTGATAAAAGATAATGAATATCAGGTGTCTTCTTACTGCTTTATGTGCCAGTGAAAAACTGCTCAGTTTACTGAAATTTTTATCTGGAATATCAGACCTGGCAAATTGCTCAGAAGTTCTGTGGTCATGCGCTGAAGAAGAACGTGAACATGAAGAACATGTTCATGTGGATGAGATGGTCACAACTAAGGGATCATCAGCTGCAAATCAGATAATTTGTCTGACATGAATGTGTCCAGACCTATGAGGAAACAGGATAACAGATTTGCATTGAGACATTCCCCTCTTCCTATCATGGAGATGAAAAGATTTGGGCCAGTCCTGGGGCTAGAGGAATGATTTGAGTCCAAGCTTCTTGCAGTCCTCTAGGATCCCCAAAAGATGTCACTTTGGAAACAACTTGCAGCATATTACAATAGTTAAACCCAAGGGGATACACAGCGGCTTCAAAAATGCTTAAAATTTAACAAATTTTATGGCCCATTTGTAATTCATCCTGTCAAATTTTGTGGACAAGATGTATTTCCATTTTAAGATTATGTGCAGTATTAAAAAACATAGATATAGTTACACAAAACTTATACTTTTTTTTTTTAATAGAGGAAAAAATATCTCATTTTAAAGCCAAAAGGTGGCAGTCTAGCTGTTGAGTGGGCTTATAATTCTTCAAACCAGGCAAGGACCCCTTTTCATCAGGCCAAAGAGAGGCTTTGTGCAGTGAAAATGGTTTGACTGGGTGCAGGGATCCTTGCCTAAACATTGACCAGCTAGGTGGAGGATCTGTACAAAGCTCTTCTTTTCTCTGTCCTTCTTCCTTAACTAACTGTAGGGTTTAGCTCTTCATAGGCTCAGTTTAGCATCTTTCCTCTGGTTCCAAAGATGAGTAAGTTAAAGGTGGGGAGATTGCCTTAAATATTTTCATTATTATATTGCATAAATATTTTTTATATTCAAGCACTCGATTTATTTAACAAAACCTGAATTCCTCCCTCCAAGATTTTAGTCACACATGGGTGGTTACCACTCTTTTGTCATTGCTTTGGTCTCTAAGGAGAAGAGGCTTTTGGGTCATTGGGGTCACATGGAGTCTGATGATGCAGATTCAAGTCTACCTAGCAGCAGACTTGGACAATTCACAGGGGCTGAGATCCTGCACCGGAGGATTTAGGGATCAGAACTCTCAGAGGTGTAGGACTATGTTTGATTCATTGCTGCTCTGCTTTGTAGGAAGTTTCCACAAGGACTTGCACAAGGATTTTTTGTTTCTTTGTTTATACTCCTCCTCTCCACCCAAACAGCCTGAGGTTCCTAATATAGCTTTGAGGTTCCTAATATAGCTTTGACTCAGCTTCCTCTTCCACCTGAAAAGTGGGGATAATGGCCCTGTCCTCCTTAAGTGGTGTGATTTAAAACAAATGCACTGAGGGCTTTAAGCTGCCACTTAAGATAACGGAGGTTGGTGGCAATTTGGTGCCAATAGACATAAAATAACCAGTAGATGGGACCCCACAGGCATTGAGATTTTAGTAAATTATTTGAACAGTTTAGATTATTCTACCACTCAAATCAGTGACAGAGTCTCCTTGGTTGGCAGTAGGATAAGAATTGTGTAACAGATAAATGTCCTTGAATAAGAGCCCCATATATCTCCAAGCGTTAGTCATTTTTAGCACGTGAGTTATACAAAGAGCTGAAACTGGTGATAACTTCCCTTCTCGCTGAGTTTGTGCAAACATTTCCTGAGGCTTTCAGTTTTACCACAATAGAAGGCTTTTAAAGCTTGAATGGGGATAACTTGAATTATTAGCATCAGTCCCCCAGCCCAACCACAAGCATGTCTGAGCAGCTCTTGCTGATAACACACTGCAACAACTACACTTCACTCACACATACCCATAAAATAAGCTGATACTCGTGATCACCACCAAGTAGGAAATCACTGGTTTGATGGGACTGCTGCCCCGAAATAACCTTTCAGCTTCTTCCCTCCATTTTTAGCCTGACCATTTCAACACACAGTGCAAGAAATTTATCAGTGAAACCACAGGTTAACAGATGTTAACCCCTTTGTTAACTGGTATTGATGGCACCTGGGGCCAGTGGAGTCAGTGGCTCTCTGCAAAGACTAACAGCAGCAAGTTTGGTGCTCTGTGACTGCACTTCAGATGGGAGGGTTTCCTCACACTCGTGGCATGCAAGAGTGGCTCTGGAAGCCAACCCACTGGTTTCACCCTGGCTTTCAGCACTGCACAGCAAAAGGGACCCCTCAAGTACAGGAGAGCAGATCATAAAACTTCATTTCCTTCCACACATGAGCAGAGCAATGCTCCATCCCATCTGAAGGCCAGCAGCATGTTTGCAGCTCAGTGAACTTTATGTTTCCTCACCTGATACTGACTGTCCTCTGGTTTCTTTCAGTGGCCAGCCACGGCATTCTCCTCCCATATGTACACAGGCCATCAGGAAATGCTGACTAGTCCTTAAGAAACCTCACTGCTAAACGCCCTCCTGGCCCAGCAGTTCCCTTTTCGGTATTCAGTTATCTCCCTGTCACTTTTCCTGTCTGAATTCCTCCACCTGAGCTTGCATCTGCTCACATGACATGACATGAAAGGTGTCAATGAAGACTTGGCAGATTTCTCACTTTAGGCTTGAGCCAAGCACAGAAATCTGTTCAAGGAGCCAGCCTGGGTTAGCTGAAGGCCACCAGACATTTATATGCACCTCTGTGTCCATGCAGCTGAGGACACCAACAGACAGGTTGTAGCCACACAAGTCACCCATGATTAGTCATTACTTTCCCACAGAGGTTTCCACATACAATTCCAGATTTCACAGAATCATTAAGGTTGGAAAAGACCTCTAAAATTTTGGAGTTCAACCATTCACCACCATATTCACCACTACACCATGTCCCCAAGTGCCACATCCACACACCTTTTGAACACCTCCATGGATGGTGATTCCACCAGTTCCCTGGACAGGCTGCTCCAAAGACTGACCAGTCTTTCAGTGAAGAATTTTTTCCTAATATCTAATCTAAACCTCTACTGGTGCAGCTGGGAAAGCTGTCTTTCATTTTAACTGAGAAGGCTAACAGAAGGTTTTCATATTTGAATATTTTTTTCTTTTCTCTTTTCTCATTCTTCTCCAACAAAAGAAAATAACGTATTTTTCAATCAATCAATTTCTTCTTAAAAAGCTTCTCCTTTTTCTTTGCTGAGTAGACCCTCTAATAATCATCATTACAATGAGCATTTTCTTTCTATCCTAAAACAAATGATGGATAAATTTGCATTTACAAAAATTTCTGCAGTACTGCAGTGAAAACAGTGGGATTTATAGGAACAACTAAATAGGTTTGTTTAAGTCTCAGCAAGACACAACATCCATAATGCAAAAAAGCAAAGAAAAACGTACCTGCCACTGTAATGTTTAACTTCAAGAATGAAGCCATTTGAAAATGAGGAGGTCAGGAGTTTTTTTAAGAAATAGAAAGGCACAGCTAAAAGGCTCAAATGACAGCAGTTGCTATGGAGACTTTTAAAAATGAGGTACTGTAATGATTTACAATATTGATCAACAAAAATTCTCCCTAAAATTTCCTGATTTTATCTCCTTTTAAAAGATCAAAAGGCTTTTTTTATAAAAGGGAGGAAAAAGAGAAGAACATCTATATTAGGTTAAATATGAAACATTAATAAAGCAGGACAAGAAATAATTCGAGGAAACCCCTGCCAAAACTATTAAAAAACACCTTAGGAAAAATGTTCTAAACACTTTTATTTGAAAACCTGACTGTCAGAGACCTCAAAGAAATAACAATTGATTCAAAGAAAAGACAGTTCTCAGACAAGATAGGACACAGCAGAACAGCTCAGCAGTTCTTTGTCAAGAAGCAGTGAAAGGTTCTTGAGACAAAACATTCCTCTGTGTTGGATTAAGCTCAAGAACTGTGTCAAGATGAAGTGTTATTAGCAGAAATTTTAGAACAAGCCAATAAAATTTAATAGTAAGAAATGGCCAAGATCAGATGTCATTCACTCACAAGTTCTGAAGAAATTCACTCACAAAACAACAAATTTTAATTGTGATATGGGATCCAACACTTATATAGCACCCTGTGCTAGAGGAGAAGACTACAGCAGCTGTAAAGTTATCTTCTAAAGCTAAAAACATCATCTTGGGAATGCCAGATAATATTCTAACTTCTCTTTAATGCATGTTGGTAGACATTGTATTAAATTTCCCTGGAAACATTCAAGGTCAGATTGGACAGGGCTCTGAAGAACCTGATCTCGTGGAAAGTGTTCCTGTTCGTTTAAGGGGGTTTGGACTGGATGACCTTTAAAAGTCCCTTCCAACCCAAACCATTTTGTGATTCTGTGAAATAGCAGAATTAGCAGACAGTAGATCTGATAAAAGGAACACAGCATCACATTTCTTAAAAGTCAGGAATCATAAATTTATTAGAAAACTCTAAAGGAACAAAAGGGGATGTAGAGTTTGAGAAGACAGTTGGATCACCTGGACTTTTCAAAAGCTGTCAACAAAATCCCACAGCAAAGTATTTCAAAGAAATTAACCTTTCATAGTGTAATAAGAAGTATCTTGACACAGACTAATGGCTGAAAAGTTGAAAAAAAGTTGTTTGGTTTTTTGTCTTTTTTTTTTTTAGGGGAAGAAATTTTTTCATGTGGCTGAAACAAGAAGCCATCTGAATCTTGGCTTGCTTTGCCACTCCCTTAGCACCGGATTTTGCTTAAATTTCTCTGTACCTTAGTTTCAGGGTACAAAGTGGAGAGAGCATTTCTTCTCTTTTCCTCAGGGCTCCTCATTTCTTCCCTTTTCCTCAGGGCTCCCTATCTCATTGCTCTGTGCAAAACTGTTGGAAACCTGAATATTAGAAGTGCAAAGAATAAGAGCTCATTAATATTAGCTAAGACTGCCTTCACCCCATGTAACAATTTGACTTTGGAAAGTCAAGTCTACACAAAAAAGAGAAACCCTTCTTTGTACTTGGTGTGGATAGATTATGATCATTCTAGGACTCTAGTTATGTTTGTTGGCATAAACTTAGAGAAGTTTCAAACAGCTAAAGTAAAAATAAATCTTATTATTGTACATTTATACTAAGCAGGGTTCACAGTTTCCTCTTTATTTTTTTTAGATTGCTATTTTGATTTTTTCCCCCGAAAAACAAATACTGGAATATAATGTTATTTTAACTTTGAAATTTATGGTCTTCCTGACAACAGGTAGTCACAGTTGCATTCTTGCAAAAGAAAACAAAATTAAAAATATAGACACAGGAAATAAAATTAATTTTAAAATATATGAAAACATTTATTCTGTGCATCAGCCCAAGTGAACAGACAAGTCTCTGACTGATACCCACCACAGACTGCAGTTTCTTGAATTGATTGATTAATAGGACAGAAATGAGGAGGTGTGAATTTATTTTGGACTTCAGCGGGGTTGAACAAGGTTTGGCACAGTTCAGCTGGGCTTAATCTGCATTTTAAAGTCTATGAACAGTGACCACCTACTGGCACCCTTCAATGTGTTAGGTCCCATAGAAAGGAAACATTTTGCACCAGACTTCATTTCAGCTAATGTTCCTGGATTTATAAAGGTACTAAAAAGGCAACAGCAATCTGATTTCAAACTAACAAAATACCCCTTTTCCCTTAGCGGGATCGAAACTCAACAGAAGACTCAGGGAAGAAGGAGGAGGGTAGGTGGGATTGGAGAAACAATTTCTCATTGTTTGGAGGTAGATTGTTCTTTTGAGGGCAACATTACCCTGAAAATAAAATTAAATTCCTTTTGGGTGTTTTCACCATTAAGCATCAAGATTTTCATTTAACTGTGTGAAAGGTAGTAAAGAAGTAATAAATAACAGTTCAAATGGGAAAAAGCTGCAGAGGAGAAAAAAATTGCTGAAATGCTGAGAATTTTATCTGAGATAAAAAAATGGAAGCAGAAAGATCTCACTGTATTTTGTAGCAAGGATAATTAAAAACAAAGCTGTCTTTTAAAACAGAGCAAACATTCCCCACCATCTCCTTTTTCTGACAAAGCCAAGAAACACCCTCTGAAGTAAAATAACCATAACAAGAAAAGGCATCTTCTTAAAGAAATTTTGACTCATAGTTTACTGCTTTATAAGCAGTTCAATAGAAAGATGTTCCACGCCAAGGCAACAAGTCAAGAATTCACATTTTTAATGCTAGTTTAGTCTCCTATGTGATTATTTTTACAACATCTGCAATTAAAGACAGATTTTTCAGCTCCCTGATTGTGACTGAATAGAAAACGGTTTGCACACACACAAACACGGAGGGAAGGAAAACACCACCTCTCTCTGTAATGGTCTTCATTAAAAACAGATTTGCCCAGCTTCTGTTTTATTTCATTTTGATGATTTAAATTTTCCCTGTCTGGTAAGTGGTGTTTTCTTTTTCTTCCTTACACTTCACTGGTCCAAAGGAAAAATCTGATAGTCCAAACCCTGGCATTTTCAGTACTTTGTTCAGAAAGGGGTTGTCATGCTTGCAGGGGAGCTATGCGGCTGGGGTGGGAGGGAGAAAGGGAAAACTTAAAACCTGCAGAGTCACTGCTCAAGTTATTGACAACTCACAACACCAAGTTATTGACAACTCACACAGTTTTTGAGGGAGTTTCACTGGTTTCACTGGGCAGCTTCCTGTAGCACCAGAGACTCAGAGTGGTAAAACTGGTCACCCCTTTACACCCTATTGCACCTGTTGGAGACTTAATGGCTCAAGGCACGAGTTCCCCTTCAAGACTCCCTTAGCTGCCCACAAGCCTTTTTCTACACTAATTTGCAAACTTTGTCCATCTGTTTTTCTCTGTTCTCCAGCACAATTTTAAAATAAAAGTATGTCACTGACCATGAAATTGCCTACTGTGCCTTTCAATGCTTCGGCACTTGAATTGCCAGGACTCGCATCTGTCTTTGCAAACAAAAATTGCTTTGTAGAAGAAAAACAGCAGAAAAAAATTCCAGGAATCATTTTGTCAATTCATTACAGCATTTTTATAGCCATTGACTTGGTTCCAGGTAAAATATGACCTTACAAGAAATTATCATTACTATAAAACTACACTCCAGGTCAAAATTTCTGTGAATCCATTTCTTTCAACAGAGGCTCTGGAGATAAATTTGTTTCCCTGTGATCTAAAAGAGAGGGACACATAAAAGTTATATAGTCTTGAAGGTTCCTTCTTTCATTTCCTTTTCTGGACAAATCTGACTCCATTCAAGGGATGTGTTTATCCCAGTGCTGCACTGGTGTGGACGGGAGCCCAGCTTCGATTCTGTTGGAAACATCCGTGGCACTTCAAGATGGTTCAAGGGGGGCAAATCTATGGGGGGGAGGGAGGGGGCATATTTGGAGTTCCAATCCTGTTTTCTTTCTAGGATGGGAGTAACCCAGAGGTTTGGCAATGTGTCAGGTGGGAATGAGGATTTTGGAGCTGTGCTGGGTGAAGAGGAGTGGGCACAGGCAGAAAACCTCCAGTTTCAGGCCCCAACACCCCTGAATGCCACCAAAGAGGAGCTTATCAGGGCATTGTATTTTTATCAGCTGGATCAGCCTTTAACTTGCTAGGGTGGCCCAGACCTCAGCATTCAACGGTTTAATTTGGGTTATTTTTAAAAAATAAACCCAAAACAGCAATTTTCCCTTTGCTGCTTTAATGCCAAAGTCTTGGAGCCATAGGCAGCACGAAGCAGGAATGCCATGCTGCCCAGACCTCCTTTCTTGGGACGGGTTTGGATTTATAACTTGCTAACCCACATCCCAGTGGGGAGGTGGGAGGCTCTGTGTCCACGTTTGTGTGTGTGTGCGCGCACGCACGTACGCGGGAAGCGCTGGAGCTCCTAGGGCTCTCCAGGACCCTTTGGAGGGGAAATCCAGACCTGGAGACAAAAAAGAAGGTAGCATTCATGCCCGAGCACATAGTGGGGTAAACATATTTTGTAAATGGAAGTTTGTTACTCACATTGTATGACGGGAGTTGCTGTTTACCCACTGACGGTCGGATGCCGGCTTTGCCAGAGGCTGAAGGATTCAGCGGTGATCGCTTATAAATAGTGCTGACCAGAAACAGAAACAGTGCAGAGTTTTCATTAAAAAAAAAAAAAGTCCTGTCTATTTTTTCATTTTATTTTAGGGGTAGAGTTGAAACTGCGTGCTTTTATTGATATTTGCTCTTTTTCCCTCTCGACAATCCTGTATCCCTCGTATAATTTTCTTTTGTGGTTTAATTGATTTTTTATATTTTATTTTTAAATTGTCTTATTTTATTTTAATATTTTATTTTGTATTCTATTTTACTTTGTTTTGCCACTGCAAAAAAGCAGTAAGGGCAGGAGAAAATAGAAGAAAAGAGAAATAGTGAAATGCAGGAAAATCCTAACATCTGGGCATATGTTGAAAACTCAAGTTCCCATCTTTTAATTAAAACAGGTTTCAAATTAAAACTCCCATTTTTTCAGAGACAATTTTTTTTTTATTAAGGAAAAAAAGATTTTAGAATTCCTGATAGTAATAATTTCTGTGTGTTTATGGCCCACTGGTAGATACAAAATCTAACTAAAGCTAAAATTTAATAGAAAAAGGTAGGATAATCCCTCCATGCATGAACATTTTCTGAGAGCCTCCCTTAAACTCCCCACTCTGTGGGTCAGCCCTGGATGCCATAGGAGAAAGAAAGAGGGTAAAGGTGTGAGGAATCTGGATTTTGCTCTTCAGCCAGCGAGAGCATCCATAATGGAGCAGCCGTCCCTGGTGATACTGGTTTGCATCCTCCTGCCAAACACAGCCAAATCTCTCAGTTATGTTGTTCCACACTGAAATTAAATACTGCAAATTCCAGGTCAGGCTCTTGCTCTTTTTGAAAGCTAAAGTGATCATTTCCCTGTGCCCAGTTTTGATTTCCTGAGCATAAAAGTGATGTGTGTTCTCCAAAGCGTTGGCCCACACAGGCTGGGCATGTACCCACAGGTTTTGAAGGTTTCCTTTATGAATCTCACAGAGAAGTGGGGCTTCAGAAACCAGACAAAAGTCTGCCCTAAGTCAGTGGGAGCTTTTCTTGTGCAAGGACTCAGGACCACAGAGTGTAAAAGCCGGGGGATCTTTCTTTTTGCTTCTTACAGGAAGATAACCCATGGAACTTTGTGTAAATTACAAGTTTTGCTTGCAAGACAGTGGGCAGATGACCAGCCCCTGAGAAAGAAAGAAAAAAAAATAAATTGAGTGCAGGGGATGGGAAATAAAAAGAAGAAAATCAAAGACAATATACTTCTTTCTGAGAGTGAGCAGTGTAGGTGTGGGCACTCCAGTTCCAGCTCCATCCCAGCACACCCTCAGCCCATCGGCCCCTTTCCTCCCAAGGCACAGGACTGGTTTTTCTAATTTGGCAGAAACTACAAGGAGGGAAAGCTGGTATTTTTTTTTCCTGTAAACGAACGGAGTTTTTTCCTGTTCCACAAGGTGGCAACATCGCTTCAGAGCTCGCAGCATCCTGAAGGGCGCAGACACAGTGAGAAACTTCCTAACTTTTCAGCTATTTCAAACATGTTCTTTTGGACGAATTAAAACTAAGGGGGTAAAAAAAGCCACTGCTCTAGTTTTCACCATCTTTGTGTTTTCTAAACATGTGATATAAAATTATATCTACCATCTTTTGTACATTTTACTGTGTGGACTACCTGTATGATCCCATTTGCTGCAGCTCTTTCTGTACAACTTAGCACAGGGAAAGGCTGGTTTAACACTCTTTCCTTGAGTGGAGGCTCAAATCTTAAATCAGAGTGACAGAATAAGAAATGTAATAAAGCCAAGCTTTGATCTTCAAGGTTGATAAGGAACTAAATTTTATTTATCATTTTTAGGCAGAGTTTAACTTTACATTTAAGTAGCTTCTTAGAAGCCAAACTCTGTGTCTCACAGACTATCCTTTCATATCTCTCCTTCTTATGTTCCTAACTCCTATTTCTTTTCCTAAACAATTCGTTCTGCTGTCTTAAACACCACCTCTGCTTTTCACTAATGGCTTCATGGCTATTTCCTCTGCAGAAGTTGAACAGGAATCAAAGAATCTTATCTTCCAAAAAATTTGACTCACTCCCTCTGCTTGGTCTTCACAGTAATAAGGACATAAAGTATGACAGATATGAAAAATAAAACAAAAGACAATGGATGTTGTGAAGTTCAAGGCCCTTTATTTCCCACTCTGGATCATGCAGGCTCTGGTATAAAGGGTGGGAATAATTTGCCATGTGTACCTAATATCCTGTTAGCCCCATAGATCAGAATGAAAATGATTTGTGGCCATTCTGGGTATCACCAGTCAGTGAAGAGCAGGAGAATCAACCCAAAGGTCCTACCAGAATGGAAACAGTGTGCCCAGGTGGCCAAGAAGGCCAGTGTCACTTGGCCTGTACCAGCAATAGTGCGGCCAAGAGGACCAGAGCAGTGATGTCCCCCTGTGCTGGGCACTGCTGAGGCCACACCTCAAATGCTGTGTCCAGTTCTGGGCCCCTCAGTTCAGGAAGGACATTGAGGAGCTGGAGCATGTCCAGAGAAGGGAACAGAGCTGAGGAAGGGTCTGGAGCACAAGTCTGATGAGGAGCAGCTGAGGGGGCTGGGGGTTTTCCAGCCTTAATGATTCTGTGATTCTATGATCCTGTGACTTCACCAGCTTGTACCTACTTCAGCTGTGAATCCAAGCAGCTCTCCTGTAACATTCCAACCACACTCCCTGCCTACTACATCAGCAGCCTTCTCTTTTACAAGCTCTTCAAACTCTTCATGTGTGTCTGCACTAGAGCAGCTCAAGAGATGTCCCAAGACCATGTTATCCAGCTCTGGACACTCCATTGCCACAGGGCATCTTCATGGCCACCTGTAGAGCCAAGTGAATGTGTTTTGCCACGTCTGTGCACACTGCAGTCCTCCCAACTGCTCTTGCAGTGATGGTATCAGGTGTGCTTAGGAGCAGTTGCTCCCCAGAATTACACAATGTCCTCTGCCACAAAGGCAAATGGGATCAATGGACAAGCAAAACTTGATTTGCCTTCGTGCTGCTCATGAGGGTTTGGAGCTAGACGAACTTTAAGGTCCCTTCCAGCCCAAACCATTCTGTGTTTCCGTAGGGCGTGGTACTGGCTCTAAAGAGCAATGTGGCAAATACATGCATAATGCATTCAGAGATGAGGTTTATTGTGGGTGCAGGCACCAAGTCTGGGAACAACCCTTCCAAACATACCACCAGGCTTATTCCAAAGTGTTGTTGGCAGTATCGGTGTTGGTGAAATGTTTCTACCTCTCTGTAGGTCATCGCTGCTGATACACCCCTGAGATGAGAGCTGAGCACAGACTGTGCCTTTCATTAACCCCTCTGCAATCACCAAGTCTCCTGTTGCTCAGAGTGGACTGAGAGTGGAGGCTTTCCTTTGGCTGTTCCTGTCTCTTCCCAAGCCAAGTTTCTCCACCACCCCGTGGAGAGCCACCATATATTTGTTTTTAGTTGGGCTGCTGGGCCCAGAGATGCCTTAATAATGGACACTCATTTGATTTGTGCATAAATTAATAACTAGAGAGGGCAACTCAGCTCTTAATTTTTACAGCCCTGGCTTCTCCAAGGAAATCTTGGATATTGCTCTTGGTTAACAGCACAGATTGGATCTGGGAGTGCCGATACAAAGCTGCTCCCCTGTTAGCAGCTGCACAGGCTTTAGCTTTTCCTTTCTTCCTCCTCTCCTCCCCCCTATTTTTTCCATTGTAACTCGGAGTGCATTTTTGCAAGATATCCCTGAAATTACTATTACTACATCGCAATATTAGATCAATGCAGTGGTAACACACTCCAGATTGTTATGGCATTCGCATCTTGATGCCTTCCATACTGTCTTGTGGAATCTAACCTAATACCATGATTAAAATGCCTTTTCCATTTCTCTAAGACACTCTGCCTGCTGCCATTACATAAACGTCTGCCTATCTCGGGTTTTGTACTGGCACCCAGCACGGCGGTATTTGAGACCCTAATGAAAAGGACCTCCACTCATTAAAGGGAGATGGAGGTTCTTGCCAAAGCCTGGGATTAAATCAGAGTCTGATCGGTTTCTCTTCTCACTGACATTGTTATGAATCAGGAAAAACACTCCATTCAAGTTGTATTAGAGCAGTGCAAAGGCAGTGTGAGTTCAGAATCAAGCCCATTCAATTTAACACCAGCCTACATCCATCTTCTCTGGCAGCTTGTTCCCATTCTGCGAGAGACAGGAACATTTTAGAAGTCACTTTCAGGTGGGATGGGAGAGAAAAAAAAATTACCAAAAGGATGAAAAAAAGGACACAGATGAGCTCCCACAGACTTAGTGCCACAGTCTTTGAAGGTGGGCAGAAAGCACCTTGGCTGCTGCCAAAAAGAAGGGTGAGGCTTCAGATATTATGTGACCCTGGGCTGACTGCAGGAGGAGAAGCAGCAGCTTATCTCTGGTACACGCTCGCCAGAGAACTTGTGCATGCTCCATCCCTGGAAGGGTTCAAGACCAGGTTGGATGTGGCTTGGAGCAACCTGGTTTAGTTGAAGGTGTCCCTGCCCATGGCGGGAGGTTAGAATGAGGTGATTGTGAAGGTCCCTTCCTACCTAAACCATTCCATGATTCCATGATCCCATGCTGAGAGCTGCAGCCCCAGTCTTGCACCACTCTTCACATCCCTGGGAGGACTCAGAAAAACAAAGCAGATGCACAGGGGGAGGCACCACTCACACTACCAGATTTTTGAAGCCTTCTCTCCAAAGGACTGTACTCACAATCAGCTGGGAATTCTCACTCTTTTGCCACCACGAAAGCAGATGAGAGCAGCTGGCAGAGGAGCCTTCATTTTTCAGTGTCTCCAGGGGTAGGAATAAACTTGCCATGAGATTAAATGTCCATCAGGAGCTGTGCTTCTGTAGTCCAGGCATGGCATCCACAGGCTGGCAAGAGCAGTTTGACACTATCTTGTTCAAGAAGCTCCCACCATATTGAGAGCCAAGGAAGGAAGAAGGAAACCCTTGATGAAAACCCAACAGGTCTTAAATTAATTTCCCACAAATGTGAAACTACTGGCTTCAGTGGGATCCCACAACACAGTTGACGTTCAACTGGGAAATCTTTGTTGGTGGTATAATCCCAAGGTTTTCTGCATCTCCAGAGAAGAAAAATAAATACTTTCAAGGGGCTGTTTGGTTCTTGGGTGGGAAAAAAAGGCTGTTCCAGAAGGATTGGATGAAGCCGGGCCAAGGAGAACAAGCCATTTGGGGAACCAAATGGAATTTAAAAGATCTGGCCATAAAAATGTTTGTGTTTGTCCACAAATTTTCAAAAATCCCTTCCATGAGGGTCATTCTATCATTCCACACAACATCACAACAGCCATCCTGTGCCATTTTCACTTTAAAGCTGAAAAATACACCTGATTTTCAGGATTGACTCTAGAATGTCTCCTGTCTGCTCTTCTGATGTTATTAAATGAGGTCAGGTTTCTTATTTTTTTTTAATAAGGGCAGATTTCTAGGAGAACTTTCAGTTTGAAGGATGTTTGTACATCTGCTGCCTATGGCAGCAGTGCTGGCTCATGGAATCTTGAATTATTGATTAAACTGCAGTGTGGTATTCCAAACGGTGGCTCGTGCTAGGTTATTTGGGAATATTCTCGAAGTGTAACAAAATGGAGTTGGGCACTCCCCTACTTTATGTGTCTGTGAACCCTGGAGTGGCACAGAATCTGTTTAACTTGTTTTATGGCAAACTGAAGCACTGGACTTACTTGTGCATTGATGTCTGGGCACTGGTGATGGGCTCTTTCCCATACAGCAGCAGCCTGGTTATGAGGATGTTAGTGCCAATCTTCCTTGCAGAGCCACAGGAAAAGCCATGAGATACAGTGTGAAAAACAGGGGATGTGAAAAACCACTGCAATGATTAGAATTATTTATTACTGTTATCTTGAAAGAAAAATTAATTCAGCTGTGTAAAATGAACAGATTTCGTTAAACTGGTCTCCAAAATCCACATGCAAGAACTGCTATGTCTCTCTTTTGTGATAAAGAAAATGGTTTTTTTAGTTAGGAGGTGATAAAGTGCTCTCATAGCCACATTAATATTAATAGCAGTGCTAGAAATAATAATAAAAATTATAATAAGGATAATGACAATTATAATAGTAGTAATAATAATATTATTTCAATTGCACCTCAAATTGAGAAAACTCATAACAAACAATCAGCCAAATTGTCAGCAAATTTTTCTCACTGATAACCTGCACGGAAAGCTGCTGGCTAAGTCTTAGTGGAATTGAGTCCTGGTCCTACCTTGAGTCACTGTGGAATGCCAACATCTTGTCCTCAGTAATTAAATACGTAGAAGAGAGAAGCTATTCTTGGCATCACCCACAGGCTGCGTGGAAGCACTTGGACACACTAGAAAGCGAAGGGCAGTGCAAGGCTGACATGCTGCAAATTCATCAGGCAGGGGAGGAAACTGAGGCAGAGCTGAGTTATGCATTGCAATCACACTGCAAATCCACAGTACTCCACCTGCACGTTCTCCAGCACCAGCCCTTACAGCACAAGCATCACTCCTCATGCACAGCAGCATTTCCAAGTAAAAGCAAGAGATCAAAAGCAAAAGACAGCCTTTCAGCTATTCCATTTCATCTGTAAAGGCAAGCATAGGAAGATTGAAATGGTTATTGTTTTCTTCTTGCCCATTCGATTAACATGTTTGTCTGTGTTTCAGTATTTTACCACATATTTATATGAAATCCCTCTGCCTGGTTTTTTTTTTTTTTTCCCTTGGCCTCTCATGGGCTTTCACTCATGCTAGACCACTCCAAGAAACTTGCCCACAGCACACCATCCTCGTCTGTACAACCCCAAACCAGTTCCTACACCTCGGTCGGACAGCATCGAGTGCCTCTTGGTTGTCTCCAAGAGGAGCAGATGCTTCTACTTTAAACAACTCACAGATAATCCCCAATCTCCTCAATGGGCTCAGGAGTGCTCGGAAGCATGTGCTGCTCAGATCAAAAGTGAACCCAGTTGCAGCCATGCCACTGCCTCTTTTCCCACTTGGGAAGGTGCGGTGAGTCACAGCAGATGACGCTTGGTTCTTCTGGCCGGCTCTCAGGATTGCGGTTTCCAGCGATAAATTCAGCCCGTGGGCAATTTACTGAGGAATTACATCGCGTCCTTCCACCAGCATTCAAGCCTCAGGAACTGATGAGGTTCAGTGTAGAGCATTCAGATTTGGTTTCTTTTTAATAACACTTACTAACATGAACAGCGTTAATAATCCCCAGCAGTCATTAAAAGCTTTTCATCTTCAAAGTGCTCTACATATGCTAATTAATGCTCACAACCATCCTGTGATGGTATTATTAGACCCATGTGGCAGCAAGGGAAATGGAAGCAATGAGGTTAAGTAATTTGCCTGAGGTCAGAGGAAGCTGATGATAAAGTCTCAGGCAGAATGCCTCATCCTCTGCTCCATCGTGCATCTTCCTCCACAGCCCTGGCTCTGGTTTGTGCTACGTGAGCATGAGACAGGTACCAGGAAAAGAGTGAGAAATTACGTTTTGCCTTGCATCCCTATGGGCTCTGGCTTTGCCGCCAAGCCTACATGTGTGCCAGCCTACATGCCACATTACCGTTGCATGAAATGCACCAGCACAGGCCAATTTTCAGGATAGAGTTACTGCTGCGGCTTCTTATGCCAGCACAGGCCTAAGCCTTTCTTTCATGTCCTCTAGACCTAGTGGCCCTGAGGTCAGGCATCCCACAACTCATCCCACCAGCTAATGACCCATGTTGCCTCTTTTTAACCAGTCTATGGACATTTTGGCTACATCAGTTCTAATAACTAAACCTACCATTGAGACCAGCTGGGATAGTGGGGATGTACCTCTGCTTCAAGTCTCAACTCCTAAGTCATAGAATCATAGAATCCCAGAATGATTTGGGTTGGAAGGGACCTTAAGATCATCTTGTTCCAAACCCCTGCCATGGGCAGGGACATCTTCCACTAGACCAGGTTACTCCAAGCCCTGTCCAACCTGGCCTTGAACATTTCTAGGAATGGGGCAGCCACAGCTTCTCTGGGCAACCTGTGCCAGGGCCTCACCACCCTCACAGCCAAGAACTTCTTCCTAATATCTAATCTAAGTCTCGCCTTTCTGTTTAAAACTGTTCCCCCTTCTCCTATCACTACATGCCCATGCAAAAAAATCTCTTTCACTCTTTTTTATAAGCTCTCTTTGAGTACTGAGAGGACACAAAATAAGGATTCCCTGGAGCCTTCTCCAGTCTGAATGAACATGGTGATTCTATCCAAAGTGCCCATGGAGTGTAGTCCCTGGTCTGGGCTAACTCCCTAACCATGTCTGAAAATTGCTGATAGTACTTTTCTTCTAGGCCAAAAAGTTTGCCAGAGACAATTTCAACACTTCAGTGGCCCAGCCAACCAAGTCTAGTGCTTAGGCCAAGGCTTGATAGCATTCAATTTTCTAGTCCACCTGCAGTCCATGTGGCAAAAGTACAGCTAGAGTCAGCAATATGCATACCTTGTTCTCAAGGATTTTCCAAGACAAGCTTCACCATCTTTCAACTGTCACCATATAGAAGAAAACAAGACTGAGAATCATGATTTACTCAGGATCATGTGCTATGTTGGTGCCACAAACATAAACCCCACTTTGACCCACTGGCCCAAAATTTAAGACCTGATTATTTGTTCAGCTTTGCCTTTTCAAAGCACAGGTACCTGACCATTAACCTGAGCACACTGGTTTGTTTTACATCCAGACCCTTTATGATGGGTCCAGCTGCCAAGGATTTGCTTTTAGCCCACGTGATTAGAAGCTGATGAACTTCTCCCTCTATTCTCTACCCACTGAAATAAACACAGAACTGTGTTTTATTTCTAAAATAAACAAAGGCAGTCTGGACTGAAACCATGGTAGGAATGGCCCCAATTCTGTTCTTGGCTGAACTGCCACTCGTAGAAGGTTGTTTTACGCTTATAGGAAGAAATGACTTATTACTATCAGAATAATAAACTCCTTCCTTTTATGCTTCAAATCAAACTGCAATCTGGCCTGTGCAGAACACATTTCCCGCTCCTCCTCCTCATTTTCTTCTTCCTCTACCATGGGCTTCAAACACAGAATCCAGATGCAAGCTATTTTTCCCCCAGCCGAAGGATCTGACTTTTTGGCAAGCTGTGCAAGCTGTTGTGTGGGTGGTTTAAAACTTCCCTCTGGGCCTGTCATGTGGTTAGGGCCGTCTGGGTTGCTCTGAACTTCTGGACACCATTTTCCTTTGACTCACCTTTTATTCTAACAGAAGCTGGGACCAAGTGTGCTGAGCAAATGGGACTGCACAGAACTGCTTCGTGGAGCCAAGACTTGGACACTTTTTTCACGGGTGTGAAGTCCCTTGGCTGGGTTCACTAGATGATGCTGTCAGGAGGAAATCCCTGCAAAGAGCTGTCTCCCTGACTTCACTTTGAGCCACTTCCTACTCAGTTTCTGAGTGTTTCCCATAAAAATTCATGCTCTCTCATGTGCTACTAGTTAAGTCAGCAGCAAAGTCTATTCTGAGTCTATCAGGAAGGTCTAATCCTAGACATCAGAGCTGCAGCTCTGCCTCTCCTTTGCACCACCCTGCCTTTCTTTAGATGATGTTCAAGCAGTGAGTTTGCTTCTGCATCTTGAAACATGGAGAGATGGCCCCAGTGACTCCACAGCACTATAAGTCAAACAACCACACCAGAACTGAGCCCTTTTCCTTTTCTTTAATTTATATGATAATAGTGCTCTACATCTTCCTGGTTAAGAGAAGATACAGCTCTGGTAAAGCAGCCCCAAATACCCAGGTCTGCAAGCAGTGTGCTCTAAACTGAGAAAATCACCCCCTTCCATCTCATCTGGACTCCATTTGATATCAGCAAGCCAGAATTCTGGGTAGGTCTCCAACACTGTGTGGGTCCCCCACATTTTCATTTCATCACAGACTTCTGAGTGTGTGGATTCCTTACCTGCTGTCTTCCCAGCTTTCCAAAGACAGGCTCTACACAACAGTATCTACAGTCAAGGTCATCTCCACTTTAACTGCTTCTGAAAGCAGAAGGGATTATTCCTCTGTGAGCAACTTTGCTATTTCCTGGAGAAAAGCCACTGGATAATCCAGAACTGCAGTGACAGGATGACTGGCACTGCTCAGAGAGGGTGTCCTGCATCCTGTGACAGGGGTGGGGGCTGTGATTAGTGCATAATTGGTATATATTGGCAGTGCTGAGTTAACAGTTGGGCTTGGTGATCCTGGAGGTCTTTCCAGCCTTACTGATTCTAGAATTCTATGATTATATATATAATGAATCACTAACTCACCAGTGGGAGTATTACAAGCAGATGAAAGTAGATGTGGGTTGTGTTTCATGAAATACATCTTCCCTATGATAAGCTGCCTCTAGACCATCGCAGACCTCTCCAGAAGTAAGCATAGGCTCTTTTGAGGGCACTTCAAACCCTCAAATGTCCAAAATTGTTAGAGCTGGTCCTTGTGATGTTTCCAATGGGGAAAAACATAGATTTAAAACCTTAAAAACAAACCCACAAGTGTTCTGTACCACCAAGGAAGGTACCTGAGTCTCTACCTGAGCTTGCAAGCAGCATTTTTGGATAAGTTGTCCAACCCACACAGTTAGTACAGCCTTGCCTGGCAGGATCACAAAAGAGCTTGACAGTCACCATAAACATGACAACAGTAAAATGTTTAAAACCTTGAAATGGATTTGTCTCTTCATATGGAGAAAATTTTCTAAGAGAGGCTGACAGTGTGTGCTACAGAAATGAAAAAATCAAATTCACCAGATCACACAATCATTATAACATAACGAAACATTGTAAACACTGGCGAACAGGCCATGACAAGTTATTCCTGCAGCATGCATGAGCAGGAAAAGCTTTAGAGTAGCTCAGAAGTCATGGAAGTCAATTCAGGACATGAAATACAGAAATGAGCAGCTTTGACTCAAGTTATGTTCAAGTGAAGAAGATAACTAACCACAAATCTTTGCCCAGAGCTACTTAACTGATGCCAATCCCATTTTTTAAAGCTCTTAAAATGTTTTGATTAAGTTCCCTCAGTCTTCATAAAAAACACTGATATCTACTGTGCCTATCCTTGAGCTTTGGGCTCCCAGGGAGACGGTTCTTCCCAGGTATTTCTACACAGTTCAGAAGCAAGGTGAGATTCCAAGAGGACTTTTATTTCACTACAGAGATTCCTACGGTTTAGAGAACCTTCAAACACACACCTGTATACTAGAATTCAAATGCTTGGTATCTAGTGCCTGTCTCCACTGATTGGTATAATTATGGAATCACAGAATCATTTAGGCTGGGAAAGACCTCCAAGGTCATTGAGTCCAGCCTTTGACTGAACACTGCTGTGTCAACTAGAGCAGAACACAAAGTGCCACGTCCAGACATTTCTTGAACATTTCTAGGGGTGGTGACTCCACCACCTCCCTGGGCAGCCCATTCGAATGGACTAATGGTTAACAGCTCTTTCCATGAAGAAATTCTTTCTTATATCCAGCCTGACCCTCCCCTGGTGCAGCTTGATATTATGTTTTCTTGTCCTGTCCCTTGCTCCCTGGGAGCAGAACCTGATCCCACCTGGCTGCACGCTCCTGTCAGGGAGTTGTGCAGAGCCAGAAGGTCCCCCCTGAGCCTCCTTTCCTCCATGCTGAGCCTTCCCAGCTCTCTCAGCTGCTCCTCACCAGACTTGTGCTCCAGACCCTTCCCCAGCTCCGTTCCCCTCCCTGGACATGCTCCAGCCCCTCAATGTCCTTCCTGAGCTGAGGGCCCCAGAACTGAGCACAGCACTCGAGGTGTGGCCTCAGCAGTGCCCAGCACAGAGGGACGGTCACTGCCCTGGTCCTGCTGCCACACTATTCCTGGTACAGCCCAGGTGCCATTGGCCTTCTTGGCCACCTGGGCACACCTGGCTCATGTTCAGCCACTGTCACCAGCACCCCCAGGTCCTTTTCCACTGGGCGCTTTCCAGCCACTCTGCCCCAGCCTGTAGCACTGGAGGCAATTGTTGTGGCCAGAGTGCAGGACACAGCACTTGGCCTTGCTGAACTTCCTACAGTTGGTCTCATCCATCTCTCCAGCCTGTCCAGATCAATATATCAGTATAATATAAGTTGTACAATCACAGAATCACAGAATGTGTCAGGTTGAAAGGGACAACAGGGGATCACCCAGTCCATCCTCCCTGCTCAAGCAGGGTCATCCTAGAGCATATATTTTATAATAATACTTTTTATATATACGTTATTATATTGTATTGTATTTATAAAAAATAGGTTGCTCAGCAGGAAGCTTGAGTTTGGCTAAGCACAGATCCATTCCCTTCACATCAGCATGACTTGATAGATTGTTGTCTTGGTTTTGAAAGACAGGTGTCTGCTGAGGAAGGCAGGAGCCTCCCTTGGAATGGAAAATGTAATCCTCTTCCCTCCTAATTATCATAATTTTGAAATTCAGGGGCTTTCAGGAAAAGATATGAGAAACAGGAATAACAGTTCTTTATTAATATAAGTAACAAGGCAATAATAGAGAAATATTAGCTTAATCTGACAGTCAGGATATGACCTGACACCCTGTCGGGCAGGGTGGTGGTAGCAGTCCAATTAAGGGGTGGCTGCAGTTCTCTTTGAGGTGACAGATGTGGTTCTGTTGAAGCAGTCATCCTGTAGGAGGGTCTGCTCTGCCTCGGAAGGTCCAATGGTGGTTGTGTAGGTGTTGTCGTCTGGGAATCCAGTAGGTAAGGGCTGAGTGTGGTGTTCCAAACCTCAGACTTTATCCAGGTAGGAATGCTTGGTTCCTCCCCCTGGGCGGAGCATCTCACAATGGGATGATGTAATTTTGTGAGTCAGGCAGTGAGGCTTGCTGGCCCATTGACAGAAGATATCTTTCTGGAGGGAATCATCAGGGATGTGCTATGGAAGAGACAAAGAGCCCTGCCCCACCTGGTTTTGACAGAGGGTGATAGAATACATACTTTTGGTTACATCTTACATTGCAGCCTAAGACAGTCGTGAATGCTTACTTCAATGTCTTGTTTTGGATTCAGAAACTTAACTGTCAGCATTCAGGTTTGAAATCTGGCTGCAGCTCCCTCAGTACTTCCATTTCATCACCTATAAAATGGAGGATACCATTTCCATACAGGTATTTTAAAAGGCTTAACTCATTCATGTGTGCAAAGTGTTGAGATACTCGAATGAGCAACACCGTACCAGAACAATGTCTTATTTTGTGAACACAACCTCCAAAACTTTTCACATCCTCTTAGGCCTTCCAATACTTCCTGCTTCCCACCAGGCTGGGACAACTCCTCTCAGGACTCTTATGTGCCCTGTCCTGGCTGTGGAAACAGCAGGTGGTGAAAGGAACAAAACTGAATGGAGGCAGGAGGAAAAGTTATCCAAATATAGTGGAACCTCAGAAAAAGCTTCAGCCAGGGGTGGAGTGAGATTGAAGAGGCGTTTTCTTTTTTCTTTTTTTTTTTCCTTTTGCTCCCCTAGAAAGCTGGTTATCAATTCCCATCCACAGCAGTGCCATCCCGTTCCCCATGACCACATCATTTCACACAGGAAGAATCAGACGACTGTCACCACATCTCTGAGAGTGGGGGAAGAGGGGCTGCAGAGCTGCTGAGATTATTTTGTGCCTCTGCTCCCTCCTGGAGGCTCCAGGGGAGGGAAAAGGGAGGTAATGGCTGAGGCCCTCCAGCCGAAAGTCTCTCTGGTTGTTTTAAAGCTCTGTTAGCTGGTGGAGGAAAAGACTGATGGGGAATTTGAAAGGCACAAATGTGATTTCAGTCCAGTTCATCCTTTCTGCTCATCTTGCACCAAGTGTTTCTGGGGCACAATAGCAGCATCCCTCTAACTCCTCCCTGTGCCCAAAAACTTTCTGCTCCTTCTCCTCACTCAAACAATGTAGGAGCAAGCCCAGAGCAGGAGACAGTGAGTGCATATAAGTACTTTCCCTCATCCCCCTTCCCAGCCCTGACATAATAACAAACAGCTCTCCAAAAAGCACTTAAATTTATGAACAGTTTATAAATTCACAGACGTTGATTTATAGACGTTGGCTTGACCCAATATTAGACACTTTGGTTTCTTTTCTGTTTTCAAAGTGCTGCTGTTATGGCTTGGGTTCTGAGCGCCGTCACACACCAGGAACAGCCTCCAGGTCCTCCCCGCGGGCTCTGCTTCCCTGCAAGGATGGGCTGGAGCGGAGGCTGGGCTCCCACCCTGCCAGGGGTGGCTCTTCCCCTGCTCTGCGGGATGGCTCCCAGCTGGTTAGCAGCAGTGATGACAGGCTTTCTAGGCAGCTTCATTTCGGCTTCCCTGTCTGCAGGAATGGTGGCTGCAACACGGGGTGTGAGGCGGAGCCCGTGCCTCTGTGTGTGGTATTCTCTGCCTACAAGCCCCCAGTAGGAGCATAGAATTAACCAGGGAAAAAAAACCCAAGCACACACTCTCCCCTGGCCCCAAAAAAAAGCCCAAACAAAACCCCGCCATACCCTGCCTGGAGCCACTGTTAATTGGCTAAAAGGAATAAAAGTGAGTGAATTTTTACTCCAGGAATGTTGAAATTCCACCTTAAAAAATCACAGGGCTGGTGTGTCCAGATTTCTCCTCCTATGGCCACCCAGCATGAACAGAAAACCCCATGTGCAGACCACGCCACCAGGTGAGATGAGGGTGAGGGATAACCGCCCTCCACCCTGTAGAATTTCACAGTCATGTCTGGCTTGGAAACCCAAAATTTGTGGTAACATACGGAACTGTGGGCTTTGATGAGAGCCATGAGGGCCTGGCTGGGGGATTGCAACATGTTGAAAGAAAGCAGTGACCAATTTGTCCCCACCCCCTCTACACACACATGCACACACAAATAAAAGATAAGTTATCTATCAGCCCCTGACATTTCCCACATTCTGCCTCTGGGCAAGTCACCCAAGCTCCTCCAGCTGTGGCAAAAAGAAGTGATGGTTCAGCTTGCATCCGGACCTCAGAGCTACTGATAGTGGGGAGAGAGTTGCCTTCACTGGAGAAAAAAATGGCAATTTTAGTTACCTGAAAGGAGGCTGTACCAAGGTGGGGACTGGTCTCTTCTTCCAGATGACAAGTGGTAGGACAAGAGGAAACAGCCTCAAGTTGTGCCAGGAGAGGTTTAGGTTAGATATAGAAAAAATTTCTTCGCTGAAAGGGTGGTTAGGCATTGGAACATTGCCCAGGGAAGTGATGGAATCACCATCCCTGGAAGTGTTCAACAAATGTGTGGATGTGGTGCTTAGGGACATGGTTTAGTGGTGGACTTGTCAGTTCTGGGGTGTTTGCCATTTTGCCTCACTGCTTACAGTACATCAAATTGCTCACCTTGGTTCACTCCCTGACAGACACTTCGCCACTAGGAGGAAAATCTGGTGAGGTCACCTGGAGATGTAGTGCTGTGTCATCTCAAACCTTTTTCTTTGAGTATAGAGTCCATGTTACTTTATTTTTTTTCTTCTCATATAGATATTTTAAGAAATTTCACTAATAAAAACAGTTATAAGTATTTAAAAGCCTAGGGTTTGCCATCAAAATAGAATTTTACCATAAAAGTAAAATAAAAAGTAAAATTAAGGAACCAGTCTATATTTTTCTTTGAGAAATCCATGCATTTTTTAAAAATTGAAAGAAGGCCAGAACTCTTTTTTGTTTTGCTTTTAATGAAATAAGACCAGTTGTCACCAGGTCTTCTGTATCTTAGGGACCTTTTGTTCTTGAGAAACAAAAAAAAATACTAGGGAAACAGAACATTCAAGAACATGTTGAATTGACCCTGTACAGGCACGGATTGTTTGCAGGCAATTTTGCCTCTGAGTAGCCCTTCTCCATTGCTAATCCAGCCCCAGCCATGCTGTGAGGATGTCTGTCACCCTTCTGAGGTTTCCTAACCAGTAACAAACCAGGCATCACGTACCCAGTGCATTTTAACTTGTGATTTAATACAGGATCTGAATTCCAGGCCACAGTTTCCTCAAGAGTCAACAGGCTGGAAACCTTCACTTTCACAGCTTTGCCAACCCGTGTTTACATCAAATATCATCCAACTCACGTCAAGACAATGGACAGGCTTCCAAGAGACCTGAAAGTTGAATCTAAAAGCACCAACTCCTTCAGATTAAATTTCAGTCCTGCTTGAGCCCTTGGGAAACCACCCATTGGGAAGCCCAGTCCCACCTTCACATTTTTTCAGTGTGGGGAAGGATTCAGTGGAGCAGAATCCACTTGTCTCTGGAGATCCATCAGATCCACAGCAAAGAGAGGCAGACACCAGTAGGCAGGGGCAGAGGGGCTCACCCCAACACTTATTCAGATGCCGTGCACCCACGTGCTTTCCAGAAGGGGGGAAAAGAGAAAAAAAATCCTTGTGAAAAAGTGCACATGAAATAAATTACAGCAGCCCCCACTCCTAATTGAAATAACTCAGCTCTTCTTTTTCGTGTGTGCCTGTGTTTAAAGAGAAACCTGAAAGGCACAAATTCATATTATGGACTAATAGCCTGGAAAATTTCAGTTTAAAAAACAAAGCTGGCTTTGAGTTACACAGGAGAGGCCTGAAAAAAAGCATCTGAAACCACTAACTTCTATTTTTTCCTGCACTTTTTACAACATAATATGGGTGAATGGATTTTATTTTATTTTATTTTATTTTAAAAACTTGGTTTAAAAAAATAATCAACACAAAAATCCTCTCTCTGGTCTTCATGTGCCAAGTTTCAGCCCAGGGCAAGTTTTTTACAGCTGAATTATACACCCTGAAAAATAAGGGGCTTATAATGACAACATTGAGGGTCCCCTAACTATAGTGGTATGAATGGGGAGGGAGGTATAATAAGAATGGTCCATAGTGTGTAGCAGCAGCAATAAGTAAAGGAGCCCTTACTCAGCATGAGGAATTCTATATATCTTGGAAGGCTTTCATGAACCTAAACATTATTGCTAAGAAAGGAATAAACAGTTTGAACTGCTGTTGCCATTCATCCAGTGCTCACACACTGAGGAATACACAAAGTTGTTCTCTCAAAGCTGGGGTGAAATATTCCAGACGTAACTCTTTCTTACTCCAGGGCTGGAGAGGATTTTAAGCTGCTTGAAAGGAAGTTGGAGAAATATTCTTGCCCTGGGAGAATTTTTTTTTTTTTTGTAGCAATGATGATAATTGACTGTGTGCCTACAGGACACAAAGGATCATTATTGGCCAGGGCTGGTATCTGTAGGTGAAGTGAAACCAAAAGAAGGAGGTGAACAAAACCATTGTTCGCTTGGGCTAATTCCGTCTTGAACGTGGACCAAAACTGGTGGCCCAGAAAACACCCGGAAAACAGTTTTTAAAATTTTTACATTTTTAAGACTGCTACTTCCAAAATCAAATCATCCATCAAGTTGGAGGCAGAAGTGGGATTTAGGCAGACAAGGGAAATGGAGTGTCTCTGCCAACACAGCCTGGGCATCTCCATACAAACAGAGATCAAATGTCAGGATTTCCACACAGAGAAAATCCCTTCTCTGCACTGCCATTTTCCCTTCTGCCCTCTAATTACATCAGGTCAATCAAAGCATTGAGCTTCTGTCATTCATCTTTCATTTTAATTTCTGTGCATCTATGTATGAACAGACACACAGAATTTCACTTATAAACAGCTGTACCTACACATATCTCTATAATAGGCATCTCCCCACAGTATTTTTATTTTCTGTTCCTTCACATTCTCTATATCAAGGATCATGTCAACATTCATAGCAGAATTTTGCCATTTTCTGAAAGGAAAATTCATCTGAATATTTTTCAACCGGCTCAGTGACTCCAGTCCTATTTAACTAAAGGACATGACTTTAACATGTGATTCTCATCTCAAAGTGGGCATCTAGAAAAGTTGTCTTAAGAATATATTTCCCAAGAGCCTGTGCATTGCTAGCTCAAATCCACATGTCTACTTTAGAACCACCTAGGATTAAATGAGAAAATTTCCACTTCAAAATGGTTTACTATGGTGCCTATATCCCAACACTGCCGCTGCCTTTCCCGTCTCCCTCGTTAAAAGCCACAATTATCAGTAACTGCTGATAATCTGGATTTTACCAAATTTTCGTATCAATATGATACAACTTCAACAACTTCTCCAAGACTGTGATGGAGACTAAATTTGTGTCTCTTAGCACAGAAATTAAGATTATACCATGCTTCTTTCTCTATTACTTAATGAAAGATTTCTTTTTTTTTTTTTTTAATTACTTCTACTGGAAATCAAGTCCATGAGCATAAATTGAACTTGCAAATAGGTATTTGAACAGAGAAAGTAGTTCATAGTCTTAAATTCACACTGCTCAAGTAAACTCAGTCTTTAATCTCTGGAACTCATCTTGGACAAACGTTTCTAGAGTAAGTGTCAAGTTTCTGGCAGTAAATTTGGAATAATAAACAAAAACCTCAGGTGAAGGAACTTTCTAAGTCCCAAAACTGCATGAGTTACAAAGTTAATGTTATTAAGAAGAATTCCTGAGCATGATATTTTTTCCATACCTGTGAAAGAACTAAAGTTTAATGAGTTTGCAAAAAGTTTGGACATGGAAATAAGTAAAAATTATACATAGGTATGATCCTAAAGGTTTGGACATGTAAATTCGCAAAAACTACATGTGTGAACAATCCTAAAAGTAATTTCTTTGAAAGACCAGTGAATGAGTAGCCAAGCATTTAATTCTTAATTCTGAGATTTAACAAGACACTGGAAATCTAAAAACCAACACATCTCTCTTGAAAGTTTTGGGAGTTACTTTGTACCTTGTATCTCCCCACAACACTGTTAAAAAAAAATAGGACTGAAGGGGATAAAAGGACTTTCAATGCTCTATCAAAATTTTTTCCTCTTTATTTCGTATAAGCAATCCTTTCTTTTCCACAGATCAACAGGGAGAGGTGTATGTTTGACATAATAGTCCACTGTAGAGTTATTTGGGTATAAATTATTTTGTATTTATATCTGTGCAGTAACCAGAAGATTTGTGGATATGAAATTTTTCTATAAAGATGGAAAGGCTGAAAGCTTGTAAAATTATGCTGTATCGCTGCTCTTCAAAATAGTGGCAAATTTTAGTAGCAGATATTTTGGGTTGAAATTTGTATATTTAATAAAAAATATGGGGATTTCCATCCTAAATGAAGTGGAGCAGGATATATGTGCATTGACAATATGTTCCAGGTTATATTTAACCAAAATAAATGTTCAAAGCTTTTCAGTGAGGCAAAAATATTTTTCCTGAATGTCTGAAAAATCTTGGAAAGACATTTTGGAGGGGAAGGAAATGTTGTGAATTGAAATGCTGAAAAATGTTTGGAAAGATCTTATGAACATGTAAAGTCAAATGTCTTTGTGGAGGCTCAAGTGGAGCCTTACAACAGCCACAGGGACAGTTTGGGGGCAAGGGCTGCCCAAAACCTCTCACAGCTTTCTCTGTATAACTACAGAAAGTCCCTACTGCAGTAATTTCTTAAAGCCCAGGTCAAGCCATTCATCTTCCCCAGGCCTCACTGAGTGATAGGTACCTTCTAACTGGACTCCAAAATTACATCCAGCAGCCCAAAATCAGCTTTCATCCATCCACAGCAACAGGATGGAACTGGGAGTTTAAATACAGATAATTATGTTCACAATGAAAAGTCCTTTTGCTAAAAGTCGTCAGGCCTTTGTGTCACAAACCCTCTTGTTTGGGTTGTCCACCTTGCCCTGCTCTGCACATGGTGCTGAGTATCCAATCCCAAAAAATCAGGTCTTCTCCAAGCTGTCACAAGCTGAAACTTTTCACCATCTTGGCCTCATTTTGTAGCAGTGCGTGCCCACAGTAGCTCACAGGAGCTACTCAATTTCGTTCAGCTCCTTTTCTTTACACAGGGACTTTGACTGATCTCCTTCCTTTCCTTCACGAGAAAAGTGATTTTCCTAACGACACAGGCTAGACAAATGACAGATTGTCAGGACACAGCACATGTTTTCTTCAAGTGAGATTTTATTTGTTATTTTAAGGTTATTTCCAGATCCCTGACACTTATTCCAAAAACTCAGGTAACCAAGACGGAGCTCAGAAACTGAAGTTATTCTTAGACTAATCAGCCACTGATCTAAATCCACAACACTAATCTCATAATTTGGCACCACAGAATTTAACCAGTCACATCTGGATAAGGTATTCCAAGCTAACAGCCATATTTAGGCCCCAATGTTTTCAACTTGTTTACCCTGGGAAGTAAAACACTCAGGCTGTTTTATTCTGGATGCAGTGAGACCTGCTTGGGTGGAGAGAGGACAATAGTGACCTTCAACGAGATAGGGCTGAAGTCACAGCTGCCCCTGGAACACACAGTTCCATATTATTTTGTAGCTCCATATTATTTTGTAGGATTTTGTAGACTGCGCTTGTCACTTAGAACCTCTTGCACCCTTCAGCGAGGTGATAAAATAGACAGGTATCCAACAGCTTCGTTGGGTTCTTATGTTCAGCAGATCTATGCATGACAGCATCACCAGTGGGGTCCCACGGCAGATGAAATGAAGCTCCTTCCTTTGCACCTACTGAAGACCCTAAAAGAAACCCCCTTATACCACCTGTTCCATTCTTTCAACGCATAATCTTGAGGAAAAACATGATTACTATGATTGTTGCCGTTACAGTAGAGCAAGAAGGCTGTGCCAAGGCCAGGTCTCAGTCGTGCCTGTGCTGTGCAAACAAACACGGGGGGCATTCATGCTCCAGGCAGCAAGAGACAAAGGCAACATTATCACCATGCCCATGAACTGAGGCACACTGAGATTATCCAACTTGCCCAAGGTCACGCAGGAAGTAAGTGGCAGAGCTGGAAATTGAACCCAGATTTCTTGAATTGCAGGCCAGGATTTTAACCACAAGGCCATCTTCGTCTCTCTCTCTCTCTTTCCCTGTGCCTCCCCAATCTTTCTATTTTAGCACACTTCTGAAAAAAAATTGCTCTTAAAAATCCATTCGGCAATACTTTAGGTATGCTGTGGCCTCCACAACCGTATTTAGCACAATTATAGGCTAAAAGGAACTCTTGCAAATTATGTGCAAATAGATACGTCTTTATGTAAATCCAAGTTCTTGGAACAGAAATCTACAGCCAAAAAAATACAAAGGTTTAAGCCAGGGAGGAATTAAGCTCCAAATTTTTTCCTCTTCGAAGGTTGGTAACTGAGGTACAACACTCTCCAGCTAAAGAATGGAGGGCACAGGCTGGATGCCTGGGGAATGGTTATGCCAGCTCTAATAAACCTGTGATTTCACCTATAGAAATGTGAAGGCAACAGACACTTGGTCATTGTTTTAGAGGATTCTGTCACGTGTATTTTTTATATATGTGTGCATCTTCTAAACCAGTTACTGTACAACTTGTGCAAGAACACTGACAGCCAGGCAACTTCCTGACAGTGCACAGTCCCCTAGCACACAGGGGATCTGAGCACTGGAGGGTCGTTTGGTCCAAACTATGCATCAAGAACAGTCTGTGGTTTGTGAAAACTTCAGGAGGTGTTAGGTATCCACTGCGTATGCCAGGGACTGCACCTGGGTCTCAATGCCCAAACCTCTTCTCGGGCAGTGTTAGATTTACCATCTAGAAAGGAAAATTATCCAAGACTTTATTTAAGTTTAATGCTTTCTGCTCAAAATCCTTAGGCTTAGTCCACATGCTGGCCATTCTCAGTATGAGAGAATGGTTTCATTCACTTGTCTAAACAGAGCTGTATTTTGTTGGGGCAGCACCAGGAGCAATGGGGGAAGAGGGAAACCATGAGGTTAAACAGGGAATTTTGTAGGTAGAAGACAAAGAAGGGCCAGTAGCTCATTCCCTGCCCAGGGTACATTTCCTGACAGACTAATGCTTGAAAATATATATGATTTTCTGGAACAGGTTGAAAACCAAATTAACAGGGGATCAGTCTGGTTGGGAGCAGGGAGGCTGTTACATTTCAGGATCACTTGTTGGGGGCAGCACTGAGGGGGGAGTGGATCTACTCCATTAGCAGCTTTCCTGCTTACACCAGTTCAAATGAGCATCACAGCCTGTGTTTCTCAAGAAAGAATCAGCTGGTGCTCTGTGCATGTTGTACAAGGCATCTACAGATGGAACAAAATACAAGTGAGCAGTGCCCTGGCAGCCAGGAGGGACATCCCTGTCCTGGGGTGCATCAGGCACAGCATCATCAGCTGGGCAAGGGAGGGATTGTCCTGCTCCGCTCTGGGCTGAGGAGGCCTCACATCAAGTCCTGGGGGCAGTTTTGGTCACTGCAATATAAAAAAGATATTAAACTGTTGGAGAGCATCCAAAGGCAGCCAAGATGATGGTGAAGGCCCCTGAGGGGAAGCTGTGTGAGGAACGGCTGAGGGCACTTGGTCTGTTCAGCCTGGAAGAGACTGAGGGGAGGCCTCATCACAGTTACAACTTCCTCGTGAGGGGAAGAGGAGGGGCAGGCACTGATCTCATCTCTCTGGTGACCAGTGACAGGACCCGAAGCAATGGTTTGAAGTTATGTCAGGGGATGTTTAGGGCAGACATCAGGAAAAGATTCTTCATTCAGAGGGTGGCTGGGCACTGGAGCAGGCTCCCCAGGGAAGTGGTCACAGCACCAGCCTGACAGAGCTCAGTGAGTGTTTGGACAATGCTCTCAGGAACAGGGTGGGATTCTTGGGGATGGTCCTGTGCAGGGCCAGGACTTGGACTCAATGATCCTGGTGGATACCTTCCAGCTCATCGTATTCTGTGATTCTGTGATTCTGTGATTCTCTTTGCAATGAAGATCGCTCAGGAATGGCACTGGTGGCTTTGGCAGAGCAATCCAGCCCTGTAATATGGTAACCTTTGGCAGTACTTGGACACAAGCAAAGGCTGTGGAGTTTAATTTCAGACTGATCCAGCAGCAGGCAGGAGCACCAGCAATGCTGGCTCAGCACTTCCACCAGGACTGGCGTAACTCGCTCTAACTCATTCCTTCTGGGCTCTTTTTTAAAGTGCCAGCTGGGACCGTGCTGCTAAGCTGTCCTCTGAACAACACTACTGTTAATAATAATAACAATATTCAGGTCTTACATAGTATTTTTCACCTTTAGATCTCGAAGTGATTTACTATGGAAGGCTTTGGAGGGCTTTAAGAACAGATTATACAGACATCTGTCAGGAATAAACCAGATTTCCTGACCTTGCCACAAAGCAGTGGAATATTTCGATGCTCTTTTCAGCCCAGAATTTCTGTGATTTCTCCCATTTTGTACGGAGAGGACATTAACTCATTCAGTAACAAGATGACCTCTGTGGATCACACAGATGCTGCTTTGAAGCCTCCATGGCAGTCCAAGACATCATAAATGGTAAAAGAAAAGAGCTGAAGCTCTCCCACTCTAACACTGTGCCCGGCAATCGTGGGTGGTCTCTGTGGAAATGCACCAGTATACCTCAGATCGGGCAATTATAAAAAGATAACATTTCCAGTGGCAGGAAACCAGATGTGTGGGAGCCTTGAAGAAGGCCATAAGCCAATGGCAAAAGTAGGATTCATCCTCCAGGGTGCGGATAGAGAGGCCCCTCTCTCCCTCTTCTGAAAAAGGAGGACTGGACCAAGTAATTAGGCTTGACACCTGACTTTTTGGTTTATGAACTAGACTGGACACTTGATTTTTTGGTTGCTGAAGTTAGATAAGAGGCATCACAGCCAGTCTGGGAAAGGGGAGAAGGATGGTCTCATGGTTTCTTTGCAGAAAGAGAGCTTCCATGAGCACCCAGACCTCTCAAGGGGCTCATTTCAAAGTCAGGGTCCAATGACTCTGAAACAACACTTTACCTGCATTCTCCTAAACATCAGGAGACACCAAAACTGATGTCACAGAAATTAATTAGCAGAGGAGTTTAAAAAATGCACCTTGGCAATGGCAGAGTGGAGATTGTGACAGCAGCCTATGCATTGCTGGTGATGATTTTGTTACAGTGACACCCTGATGATCTTCAGCTGCAGCTGGAATAAAAGAAGTAGATCTCAGTGTGCTCCAGAAAACTGCATCTTCCAGGTGAGAAGCAGCTGGACTGACCTCCGAGCTGCTGTGAAAGGGCCCCAGGGATTCCCCAAATGTCTAACATTGAAAAGGTCCCTTTTTTTTTTAAGTGTTGGCTGTTGAGGATTATATTATTCTGTTGCAGTCTTGCGCTTTTTTTTTTTTTTTTTTTTAAAAAAAAACTTAATCCTTTTGCTTAACTATAACAAAACTTGAGTCTGGTTTAAGTTTATCTGGTGTGTAAAGTGGTGACATAGCCACTGAGCATTCTAAGGAGCAAGAGATCCGAGCACAGTGGAGGTGCAAACCTGTCCTGTGGAGATTCTGCAGAGCCATACATGTTTAGTGGCCCTTAGGGGACTGGAATTTCTTTGTAAACATCAGTCTAAGAAGCAAAATCAGCAAGTGCCAAGAAAAAGAGGAGCCATTCTCAAGCCAGGCACAACCTCATGTTCTTTTGCAAGGGACACAGAAGAGTGACGAGAAACAAGAACATTCTGAACTGTAGGAATAAACTCCTCATTGTCACTGTTCAGGGTTGGAGTTTAGTCATCATGTTCTTTCATACCTGTATGTACAGACTAGCACCTAAAATGTCCCTGGGAAAGTCAAACAGGGGAACAGAGCGGCTGTTCCATGCAGATGCCATGATTTTAAGAACAATTTTATGAAATGGAAATTATTTTAAACTCTTTTTTCAACAATGAAAGTATTTTTGATGACTTTTTAATTTTCATCCACATTTGCTATGATTTTTTCTTGTTTTCTCACTTAAGGAAATATAAAAGCAAGAAACATCAACCCATTCCATTCTGCAGACCATTTTTCTGGTTTTGGAAAAGTTTTTTGATGAAAAACTTTCAGTGCTCAGTAAATAAAGTTGGGTCATTCTTTAAAATCTTTTCTTTCGAGAGAAAATCTTCATTTGTGACAGAAGCCCGCTTTTTGTGGAAATCAGGTTTTGGTGGAAAATTTTGACCACCTGTGGAAATGAAATCTGCGAACAGCATGTAATTTAGGAGTCGGATGAAGATAAATTCAATGGACTGATTTTTAGTTTCTCATGTTTCGGAGCGAGGCAGGGATCCAGGCCCCTCCATGCCAGCACGGCCGCAGGGTTGGACACTTATCAAAGCAGTTGCCTTTGGGGCTCTCACGAGATCAGGTTTTTACTCAGTGAGAGCTCCACGTCTTCGAAGGGAGCAGGAAGGCCACAGGAACAGCCTCATTTCAGCATCGGCCCCAAGGAAAACCAGGGATATGGAGGGACTTCAGAGTTTAAAGAAACAACAAACACAGAACCAGTCCTGATTTTCCCCACAGATGTAGGGAAAAGACGTTCAGGCATAGTTTAAAGTTTTTTACCAGTTAAAAAAACCCCAACCAACAACAACAACAAAAAACCAAACCCCAACAAAACCCATGTGAACTTGTTCACTCATCACCTTGAATAAAAAAGGGCAAACTCTCCCCATTCCATGAAGCTATTCTTGGCCACTGTGAGCTGAAAAGCAGGGAGGGCAGTTTAAAGGGGGCAAATACAATTAATGCTCCCACTTTTGCCGTATTTTTGGGCCCAGGGGACAAATCAGGAAACTTTATGTCAGCAGGAATGTGAACAATAAAGGCAAAGTGGGTTGCATGTTAGAAAACCGTTTCACTCCCTTTTTATATTTTTTTATTTTATTTTTTTGCCCAGCAGTATGATGTGTTAACAATTTTGTTGGTTTAACAGTTCACACTTCCAGCACATTTATCCATTGGCACATGGGGGTTTTATGCATTTAACAGTTTTCTTCATTAAAGTGGGTTCCACTGTGTCTTAAAAATTGTTTTCCTTAGACTGCGTGTTTGTTATTTTATATGGTGTGACTGAAAAGCAGGCCAAAATTTTGGCCTTGGAAAACGCACACTGCAGAGAGGAGCCCAGCTCGGGCAGCAGGATTAGCCTCCCTCAAAGCCCAGCACAAATTCTTTTTAGAACTGATGATTGCACTTTGAAGCTTTTCTCCCCTAATTGCTGGAAGATTCTTAATTTGTCCTGAGCTTGGGAAAACGAATTGCAGATGTATGTGCTGCAATCAAAACCCTCTCTGCACAGGATCTTTGTGCGCTGGTGTGGAGACGTCCTTCACCCCCTTCCGCAGCGCCTTCCAGCCACCTGTTTTTTTACAAAAAACAGTGCCAGCATTTCAATTTCTTTTTTAATTTTTGAAGGGAGGGCAGGGGCTGGGGGAAGGGAGAGGGCGGCTGTTATTTCTACAGAAGCAGGACTGGTTCTTAGAGGCATAAGAGACACCCAGGTGTTTTCACAGCGAGCCCTGTGCAGGGCCCTTTTGGAGCCTAGCTCGGTTCCTGTTTGCCAAACTACACTTTCAAGAGGTGTCAGATATCCAGAACCTGTTTCAAATGCCAAGTCAAGCAATGGAGGGGAAAAAAAAAAACCACGGGGAGGGAGGAGGCAAGAAGGGGGATGTGGGGAAAAGGGAAAGGGGGAAAATGTTCCTCCTCGAAGAAAAAGGTAGTTGTTCCAACTTGGCTGTTTCTTTTTAAAATAATTAGTTAAGCAGTGCATAAAAACAGGTAAGTCTGTTCTGCATTGCTCATAGCCTTGGCAGGCCCTGTCCTTCCCCACATTGGAGGAATGCCTGTGAACCACCGCTGCACAGGAGAAGGGAGGGGAATTGTATCGCTGTGACCTAAGGCAACCCAGCTTGTAAGGTTAACCATAATTTTTTAAACTAACATGACCTCTGTTAACCCCTCCACTCCAATCTTGAAAAAAAAATTAAAAAAAAGGTAAGAAAGAGAAACATGTTTACAAAGCCACAAGAAGAGTAAAGGGGGAGCAAGAAGCTGAAAGTCTTGCTCCTTTGGTCTCCCCTCCATCCATCACTCACTTGCTCCTTTGTCCCTGTGTGTCCCCAGCAGTAACTGGTGTTTACTGGGCCATGATGCAGCATGTCTAGGGACTTTGCTTTTTCTAATGAGTCACAGAATCATAAAATTAAACCATTCTGGGAAGCCAAAAAAATTCAGCTCCATGTGTGCATTCAGGGCTTTGCAGGAATGTTCATGTCTGGATGTCTGAGTCACATGCTCTCATGGTAAACATGATACATTCTCTTTTTAATGACACCATTGGCCTGATATATTTATTTTATTTCCCTCTACTCATCCCTCTCCCCTCATTCTGCAGAAGAACACAAGGTATTTCCTCCAGCTGGGATGCCAGGTAAACCCACCTCAGGCACCCTTTGCCCTTCCCTCTCCTATTGCTGCCTTAAATCAAGCAACATAAGCCAATGCCAGCACGGCTCTGGGCCAGCTGGAGGTGGCATGGGGCCATGGTCTATGGTGTAGTCAGCTTTTGTGTCAACATTTGGATGCTGAGTTCATCTTAACCAGAATGTGCCAAGCTCAAGGGAATCCAAGTCTGCCACAGAAAATACATATACAACACACAGCCCACACATAGGCTTTGGCTCAGGGAGGGGACTGACTTATTTCTGGGTCTCAACATTTTCCCTATGGCTTATTCCTACCTCCACTCACTTCTGGTCAGTCGGAGTCAGATGTGGCATGAGGAAAAGGGTGTAGGTACAATATGGAGAGACCTGACCTCATCTCCCACCAGTGCACAAGCTGCAGATGCTGCCTGGCTGCTCATGAATACTCACCTCCTGTGTGCTCCACCAGTTCACACCAAACTCTGACTTTACATGGAAGTGAAGTTAGGCCCCTCTTAAAATATTTTTTCTTTGAAATGCTTCCTTCCCTGCTTAAACAAGCATAAACAAACACTCCTGCTTATGTATTTATAATTATTAAGCATGGAAAATCTACCAGTTAAGTAAAGTTAATGTACAAAGTAAGGGGGAAGAGGCCAAATTCTCAAATGGTATGAACTGGCAGACGTTCAAGTCTTCACTGGAAAAATAGGCTTGAACTACCATTCATCTAATGTGTAGTCTAGCCCTCCATCCTAGAATGAGCTCATGTACAATTAATTGTTTATATAGAAACATAGAAAGGCTTGGGTTGGATGGAAATTTAAAGACCATCTGGTACCACCCTCCCAGGGTCAAGCACAGAGACACCTTCCATTAGATAAGGTTCCTCAGGCCGCATCCAGCCTGACCATGGATGCTGCGAGGGATTTCCAGTCCTGTTGGGGTGCACCAAACTTGGGAAACACCATATATACTTTGGACCACTCAGCAGGGGATGCACTGAGCTCCGCTCCCCACAAACCCACTTTTTTGGAAACAGAAGAAAACAGCTGCTGTCGCTGTCTGTTCTGGGTGGTTGTCCTTTGTAAAAGGTCCCTGTTGTCCAAGAGAAGACAAACACCTGCTTCCAAGGTTGAAGTTAGCACCCAGTTTCAGCACCTGCGTCTGATGGTGCTTTCTGGAAGAACCTCCATCTACACTAAAACAAGGAGATCTGCATCCTTATGAATTTAAACAAATTCCTCTCACCTCATATCTACAGCTGGTAACATGAGGGAAGTGCAGGTCTGAGCACCAGCTTCCAGCCAAGGAAATATCCTGGGAGGTGAGCTAGGGGTAGCAATCACACCAGAAGAAGGTCTGGGGTCTAGGTGTGATCTCACTCTTTTGATCTATGAGGACCCAAGGAAGGTGGGTTCCAAAAGCCTTGTAAATGTCATCACTGTGCTGCTCCTGTGTGTGCCAAGATGGTCCCATCCCAGATGCTGAGCAGCCTGAAAGCAGCTGTGGCTGGACATAGACAGGCCGACTGGGAGAGGAACTCGGCCTTTGCCACATCTTGAACTGTGTCCTAGGAATTGTCTGGGTGAGTAATAGTTGGTCTAAGCCCTGCTGGGACTCTTCTAATAATTTAGCAATATAACCAGTCAAGCCTTAGCACCAGGCCTTATTACAGAACTAGCACATCAGGCCACAGTTAAAATATCTCAGTAGGTCCCACTGGATCACTTTGTAAGGCAGTTTCTGGGATGGAGGTGCAGCCCTTTCATCTATACTTGCATGTCAGCGTCTCTTTTCATGGACCATGTGCTTATGATTTCATTGTCTGATTTCTGGACATAAAGAAAACAAAACGTTAGAGACTCATTTTCTAAACTAAGCAAGGGGAAGAGAAACTGCTGATGGAGAGGAACAAACTTGTCTCATGCTGAGGAGTCCAGTTCCTCTCAAAAGGCATCACTGGCACGTGTGTATTTGTGCAAGTCTTCCAGTTCCCACCCTTCCTCCAACCTGCTTTTTGCTATTCTAAAGCTGTTTGGAAAATACTGCAATTCTTATTCTTCACAAATATTTAGTGTCTCAGAGTTTGAATGGGTTTTTGCTGCTTTTACAAATTCACTTCGAATTGAAGAAAAAGAAATCCATAACTTTTTTCTACCTCATTCAACTTACAATGTTGATTTATGGTGGTCTTCTGCAGTGGGGAGTTGACTTCAGCATTTTAATCGATGATGGGCAACAAGACATCTCTGAGACATCAGAGAAAAGTGTTCCTGACGCTATCTGTCATAGTAAAATAAAAAGCCTTGTTTCTGATTTAGTTAATGGAATGAATAAACGAGCATCTATATGAATATGACTGCCTAGTCTCAAAAAAAAAATTCTGATAATGACGTTTCACCCAGGTTTGAGCTGTTTTTCAAGGTTTGAGGGTTTTCTTCATTATTCCCAGACACTATTTACATTTTTATCCTATAGTTTGTGGGCTCCATGAGACCTAGTGACTGAAGGAAGGAAAGTGACAGGAAAGTGGCTGGGAGAGCTAATAACAGAACTTGGTGTCAGATTGTGATTTCTGGGCTACATTTTCTACCTCACTGTCCCCTGCTGTCTAACTTCCTCCCAAATTTCTTCTTAATTCACAGCCTTATTCCTTGACATTGTCTCTTGAGGTTTTCTCAGCCAGAACAGAGAGCAGTGCATGCAAGATTCATTTGGTCTTAAAACTATTGCTGTAATGAAAAAATACATGATTTTCCTCCCTTTCCTGGAACACCTTGAGATTACATCAGAGCCACAAGGGAAATGAGGAAGAATCTGGGTCATCTTTCCTCACTCTCCCTTTTTGTACATTTTTGCCTGATGATTTAGGTGGAACATCCAGTATGAACAAGAATATGTTGGGATTCTCATTCTTACTCCTCAGACTCCAAACTGATGAACAAAAAGCACTGTAATTTGTTCCAGTCCTTGATTTGGACTGGTATTGCACATACATATTTTGTAATTTTTTTATGTACTAAAAGGACATAAGGGTTGAGTAACTTTAAAAGTACCCAAAACTATTATTAACTGTTCAAAACTTTAAGACATTTTCTGAAGCTGCTGAAATTATTTTATTGTTTTAATTTAATTCTTTTGAACTTAAATCGGCATCCTGTAATCCCTGCTAAACCAGGCCGCAGGTATCAGTGACGGGACGTCTGAAATGATGGTCTAATTTGAGGCAGGTTTTGCCTTCACTGTCTTCACAGGAACATTGTAAACGATCATAAAATACTTTAATGTTAAATAAATATATGGGTGCCAGTGCGATGGATATCATGGAAGGTTCTGCAAGAGCATGAAGTATTCACTCCCCAACCCTGAAATAAATAGAGCCCAGTGTTGAATGTCAGAGGAAACCAATCAGTAGGAGCAGGCAAAGCACCCTGAATAATTCAGGGGCAATTATATCTACTACAGACCTTTTTTTCCTCTATAACACCAAGCACAGAGCCTTCCATTGATGCCATCAGACTTGTCACCCTGGTGACCCTCACCTTTTCTGATTGTCACTCCTATCTCAAAGCCTGGAGCTTCAGCTCACTGTGCTTCACACAAGTTTTCCACACACCCTACCAGTTCTGCTTCCAGTCTCTTCCTTCATTATGTTGGCAGGATCCTCCCTATCAGATTAAGGTGAATTACTGCAAGGCTGCTTCCTTCAGTGCTCTGTATGATATTGGGATGATGAGTAATTGAAGCATCATAATTAAAAACTTTCAGCTACTCCATATGTCACTGAAATGGATCCATGTGGGAGGTGAGAAAATCGGGGTCTTCCACTGTAGCTCTGGGCTGGATTATGGTCCACGCAGAGGTCCTCTGGGAAAATCAAGTGCCTCAATCCTAATAAGCAGCACTTAAATGAGATTTTCAGAGACATTTGCCAGATCTGGATGTATTTTCACCAGAACTGCCAAAGCCAAACTCTGACTTCAGAGTATTCCACTCCTCCCATTCCAAATCTTCGCTCCACAGACCAGGTCTACCAGAAGTTTAACAAAAATTTGCTTAGATTTCTTTTTTCAAGACAGCCTAAAAATGTTTTTTTTTCCTCTGACATTAAGAATAATTTTAGCAACAATTTTGCAAAACAACTCTGCTTATGAAAAGAAACCAGTGATGATATATGCACAACTGGGGGCAGGTATTGTGTTAGAGCATGTTGATCAAATAAAATTGCCTGATATTTCTAGTTAAGTTTGATTCAGTTTGTATTTCATACTCCTGGATCATGATTGACCATGAACCCAGTGTGTTTCCCTGTGAAGACACAGGGATTTCAATCCTTTCTGGAGTCCCAGTAAAGCACCGTTAAAGAACTGGGGATAATAAAAATTCCCACAGAGTAAAGTTGGTAGCAGGAGGATGCAAGCCCTAAGGAAAACTAATGAAAATCAAGCTCTGATTCATCTGAATGGAACTCCAGTTTGTGAAAAATGCAAAGGAAGGACACTGGTTCCCCCCCACAGGAAAAGCAATCAGCAAAACCGAACAATTTCAGCTCACATTCTGCAGAAGCAAAGAAATAAATCTGCATAGCCACTAATAGGATTCCTCTGAATGAACTTGAGCCCAACAGTAGCATATAGGCAGAAGCCTGCAACCCAAAATAGAAACCTCTTGGAATCCACAGCTCATCTGGACAGGATTAGAGAAACGCTCCCTGAACATTTAGTGAGTGACATGTCAGAAAAGAATTGAACCAATTTACAGCAGTCCTGGAACGTCCCAAACACAGAAGCTCTGAAAACAATGGGATAAGAAGGAATTCTTTGTCCACTGCAGCATAAAGCAACTATTTCAGGCAACAATATCAGCGACATTAATGACTGCAACACAATCCTTGGGTAGCTCTGAAGGCACTTTTGAAATCTGTGGCTGGCCCATGGGTACAATGCTGAAATTGTACCCAACTGAAATTTTTTTTCACTGGTTTCACAGTTCCAGGGGAGATTAGTCAGATTTGCCTCTGACTTGTTTTTTGGTCACCCTGAAGCAGAACAATGCATAACATGATGACAGTGAGGTTTGCTGTGGGGAAATTAGGGTTTTCTTTCAATGGGGTAGCTGGAGGGGAAGGGAGAGAGAATTGTAAATACAGCTGAGTCACTTGAGCCAAAAGGCTCCTGAAAAAGTCACTCAAATGTAACAGGACCAAGATTTAAACACTGAGAAAGACCAAAGCAACCCATGCCTGTAAAGAAACATAGAATGTTCCTTATTTCCAAGGCATAATTTCCAAAGCTCACTGCCCAAATCCTAGCTGACATTCAGGGAAAGTGCTTGGAGGGGCTGGGCTGCACAACCTGGTAGAGCAGCACTGTTCTATCAGTGTTACTCCTTCAGAAATTATCCTCTGTTTAAGTAGACTGTAAGTGAAAAAAGGACTTTTCTTATGATATAAGTATTGTTTCAACAAGGTGTTATTTGGCAGATGCATATCAACATGAAATAGTGAACTTCAACTCCTCTGTCTCCAGAGGAAGACAAGCAGCCCAGGTTCGCTCCTGAAGGAAACAGAACTCACAGGAGCCACACTATTAATCCTCAGATCACACGGGAATGAGCAGAGTATAAATGCCTAGAAAGGACAGATGAAAATATCTGAGATATATTTGATCCCAGGTGGTGAAATACTGTTCCAGATCACATCAAATGGACAAGCTGGAGTCTTAAGCCTCCTCCTCCTCTGCACTACTGGAGAGGCTGCAGCCACTCCATCCTGATCCCAATTAAAAGCTGTCCAGATTTATCTCCGTCCCTGGTATTTTTGGATTGCATGTTCTTACCAAGAACTCTTTGAAACTGATGTTGAACAGAGTTACTCCTGGCTTATGTCAGAGCAGGGAAGATTCAACCCCTCAGAGGTTCTGCTGCTCTTTTAAGCTTGTTTTGCTCAGGCTCTGGGTGAGGAGTCAGTTGCCGTGAGACCAAGAGTGCAGCATGATAAACAGAATGTCCGGAATTTTCATAATGGGGATTAGGAAAAGGCCAAAGATTTTTAAAGGGGTTAAAATTCATTCAGGGGTGAGGGCTGCCACATTTCAGATACCAAAAATCTGAAAGTGCCAGGCAGCACTTAGTGTCAGTCTCCAGCTCAAAACTGGGGCCTGGATCCAGGTACCTGCAGTTTCAGTAGAAACCTTCCAGACTTGAACTCAGCAGGCTGCAAAATGTCATAACTTATGCCATGAGAGCTTTTCTCAGACAAAAACAATCCTCCCTTGAGGAAAGAGGCTCACTCAGACACACTGAGTCATTGTCTGTGTTTCCCTACTGACGATCTTCACATTGAGGGGTTTTAACCGTTTCAATCAAACTTTATAACAAATTGGAAGTCTTACATGTATTACATTCTTGCAGTTTAAAAAAATAAAAATAGGTGGCTAAGTAGAGAAGGAAAGGTCTCTTAATTCTTCCAAAGAATAAAAGAGTTCATGGTGAGCCCAGCTTTTTTTAGGTACCGGAGACTCCATGTAGGGGATTGTAGATACAGAAATGCCAAATGTGCAGGGGCTTCCCCCAGCACACGTGATGTAGAAGACATCAGAAAACCTGCATCCCACATCACTGGTTTCTTGTACTGTGGTTTCTCTGCTGTCTAATGCTTAGTTTACATGCACCCTTAGTGCCACTGACTTTAAAAGCCAGCCAACATCAGACACAAACACTTTGGACATCAGGAGTAACAAGGAACCAGGGCACTAATTTGTGCGTGTCCAGTCTTAATGAAAATAATTGGACAGATAGATGATAGTTATTGTTCCTAGAAGGTTTTCAGAAGTACAAAAAAAAAGCCATGACAGAGAGGAATAACATTTGCAAAACAATCAAGATGCTTTTCAGGAATATTATTTCTGTTGAACTCACTTATGGGAGTAAATGTCTCATCTGGTGTTATATGTATTGACCCAAACACCCTTAAAATATACAAATATGACTATAAAGTCACAATATTTAGAACAATAATTTCACTGGACCACTGTGAGGTGAAGACACAGCTAAATTTCTGATGAGCCAGATAAAGTAGCCACAGCAAACACTAAAGATCATTAGAAACACATTGCAGCTTTGAGAAATCACTTCCTCCCTGGCATGAGCAAGAGGTCACCAGACACGCATACAGAAGGTGCGATGCATCATTTCTCCCATGGAAGAAAGGAAACCACCTCAGGGCTGAGCTGCGCGTGACTCTATTTGGCAAACAGTCAAAATATTTTGAAGCACAGTGTTTCTGTGCAGAAATTTCAAGAGATGTGTGTTTATCTGCCTATTCTTTGCAGTCAGCTTAGAACTCAGAGGGAGAAAAATATAACCTTCAGTGGAGAAGGTGTGATATAAATGACTAGTGCAATGGATTATTTGTTGCAGTTTTGTTCAATGCCCAAAGATCTTCCATGATTACTGGAAAATCCCTCACCTGTACACTGTATGGGGATGGCACTCATCTTGTCAGAAACACCTGCTCTGGCATTGATTTTGAGGGGAGGGATTTAGTTTAGCATTTAACATTACATTCTTTAGTATTCCAGTCCCAATATGTCTTCACCTGGCAAGGCCCTATATTGCTTAGCTCCCAATATGTGATATTTGCATCACTCTGGAGATGGTCTCATCTTGGGACTTTCCATGTATCCTCCGCTCTTAGATTCCCATGAACAACTGTTTGCGTTAGGATGAATCATGTAATGTTTTTACGGTTTCTGACACTTATAAATATTTTGCTTCCGCCTGGCGGTGAAGTCAGCCACTTACTATTATTAAATGTCGTGCTGCCTTATTCCTCTTTTTGGGTGATGATCTCAGTGGAGCGCTGACCAAATCCAGCTTCACACTCTCAGATCTCACAGAGATGCTCCTGGTGTGTCTCCCATTTGTAACATCCCTGGTTACCAGCTGCGCTGAAAGCCTGTGCTAGTGTGCTGGATTTCCTTGTCCTCTCGAGCTGATTCCAGCCCTGTGGTTTATGGGTTGCCTTTGTGGTTTGCTAAAGGTCAGGCCCTGGATGGCTCTAAATTTTCTTAAGTGGAATTCAAACACCGCAGATGAGTATGTGTTCAAAGCAGTTGTCTTGGGTGGTATGGATTCAGGTTTGATAGTTGTGCTCAGGATTGGTGCCTCTCCTCTTCTTCGGGGCAGTGATCAGATGTGGGTGTCCCGACCTCTCAGTGCACCATCCATCCACCATCATTTGTTCAGATCCAAACTGCCTCCAAAATTTCAGGCTCAGGCTAGACCCCAGGTTGCATTTCAAGTTGTGCACCCCCACCTCCCAGCCCATCCCCATGCTGTCCCTGCCTTCGGCCTGACTCAGTAAGTGCAATTCTCACTCTCTTTTTGCTGGCTCGCAGGCAGCGACTGCATCAGCCATGACTCAAAATTGTGAACAGACGAGTAGATTACTTACTTGAACTGTACTCAATCATTACATCACCCTTGTGCTGAAAATCACAGCACTGGCTCCCCATAAGATTTTGCATCCACTTTTGGGTTTGGCTCCAGGGCTACTGGATTTACTCACTTGCTCCAGCTTACCTAAAAGAGCTGCTTGTGCCTCACAGACATCCTCAGACTCTGAGATCAGTTGGTGCCGATTTATTGATCATTCCAACGCTCTGACTGAAAACTGCTGGTGTTGAAGGCTTGGCTCCTCCAAATGTATTTTGTGGAAATCCCTGCAACTTTCATCCAAGAAGGGGGAGCAAAATAAATCTGCTAAACTGTCCAAACACAAAGAGAAAACATTTTCTTGAAGCTGACAACAGCTTGGCCTCAGCAAAGGGAGACCTCAGAGATTCTGTTTTTCTTTCATGAAACCCTTTTGGTGTAATCTTTGCATTCAGAAATTTTCCTGACTCAGGAATAGCTGTGGATGCTTGACAGAGTGCAGATAAGAGCAGTGAGAAGCCAGAGGGCTGTGGCACATCACTCTCCCTGCCCAGCTGTGGTGGGTAAGCCCCTGCAAAGGCCCCCCAAAGCAGCAGTTCCTGGGCTGGGATGCTCAGAACTCCTGACACTTCCAGCACAGCCATGGCTTGGCACCAGGCAGTTTTAGCAGTGATCAAAACCCTTTTGGAGGGGAGGGGAGGGGAGGGGAGGGGACATATGGCTGACAGCCATGGGGCACATACCTGAACAAGAGAGCCAAGCGGGAGAGACTTCTGGCAACAGCTCACAGGCAGGCAGTGGGGGTGGCTTCTCAGTAATCACTGAATCATAGAAACATAGACCCATTACGGTTGTAAAAGACCTCTAAGATCATTGAACCCAACCATTAACCCAGCACCATCATGTTAGCCACTAAATCATGTCCCCAAGGTGCACATGTTACCCTCAGGGTCAGTCCTCACTGGGGTCAATGGCAGCAGCTTCAGAATCCCAGCCTTTGCCTTGCTTCTTCCCAGGCTGAGTTCCAGGGCTTGCCAGCATGGCACAGCTTTGGCACAAGCCATGTGTGTGTCTGGACCTACAGGTTGTCCACTCCTTTATTAGCTCTTCCCTCTTCTAAACTTTGCCACACTTGCTTTTGTATTGTCCCTTGAAGCTTTCCACAGTAGGGCTGAAGGGAAACTTCGGGAATGGCTTCACAAGCACAAGATGTCACACAATAAATGCCAAATGTTATTATCAAACACAACTCCTAGACACACACAGGACTGGCAGAGGTGCTTAACTTTAGGGTGGGCCCCCACACAGACATGTTGAGCTGCAAGGCTCCAGCCCTGCTTCACACAATCCTGGCAAAAACTGTGGTACTGTCTCCGCTCACTAAGGGAAAGACAGGTTTCAAGTTAACTGCTTGGGGCTTGCTGTGAGCGTTCATGTGATCCCCAGCCCATCCAGATGTAGCTCCATTAATTCCCACTCTACAGATGGCCGGAGCAATCCACTCCCTGTCATGTGTAATGAAGGGCAGGAAGGAGAGACGATTTTTGACATGTTTAAATATTATCCAAAACAAAGATATAGCTCAAAAGCCAGGGATGCATTTAAATAAAATAAAGCTGCCAGCAAAATCCCATATTTGTTACAGTTCATTCCATTTCATCCTCAGAGCCATTCCTCTCCAAACATGGCAGCTCCAGTAGTTTGGTGTCCAGATGTTCCCTGTCATACACTCTGCACTGCATCAAGAGTTTTTTTTTTGTGATGTGACTCCTTAAAAACAGTGAACTCTGATTCCAGGACAACCTGAGTACACTTTTCCATAATGAGGGGTGATTGAAAAAACACGGTTGTTGACTTGGCTGGTGAAACACGGGCTTTTTTGTTCTTCTCTTCATCTTTTTTAATTCTCCAGCTGGCTGGTAATCCAGCATCATCAACATCTTTTTGCATTTTATTCCTTAAGCCATTCATATTATGCACATTCCTGTTTTTAAAATACAGATTTTAAAAGTGATTTGATGTGGCTTGGAATAGTGACATGCTTACACATTTATAAAAAATTCATTAACTTGGGGGGAGGAAAAGAAAAGATTGCATCTTTTCTTTTCTTTCCTTCCCTTTCTTCATTTCTAGCATATGAAATTATTTGCTGGTCATTTAGGAACCGCAATGTCAAAATGTGGTTGCCCCATAGGGAGGAAAAAAGTTCATCTTTGCAGTTTTCAAGTCAGTTGTTAAGAAGTAGCTTTGGCAAAGGCCAAAGCCAAATTGATCCTTGAGCTGCAATGTGTAAAGTCTATGTTAGCAATTCTGCTCAGTTATTGAGAACACCTCTTCCCACAGTCCTTAAATCTGCCAAGTCCTAACCAGAAGATGATGCTCTACAGCGCCTTTGTTCCAGCCTTGTGAAATCCCAGTCTCCAAGCTGCAGCTGCCAATTGCTCTTGTCTCTAGGCTCAGTCATTCCTGGACCTCTGGTGAGATCGGCAAAAAAAACCAAAAAACAATTTGGAACCCTTCTCAGGAATACTGAAATAGCTAATTCATCTAAGCCATAAGGTGATAACTTGGTGTCCATTTCAAAGACGGATTTAAACACCTCAGCTCTCACTGAACTCAGCTGGAGTTTAGGCACCTAAAGGGGAAATCCGTAGGGTAGAAGAGAGTTCAAAGTCCTGTGCTCTCATGTAAAAGTTCTGCATCGCTTTTAGAGTGTCCTTCCACATCCCTCTGCCATCTCCCTCCTTGAGCTTTATGGTGCCTTATACGAAAATACAACAAAATCATATTTATGGTTGTTGTCTTTTTTGTTATTATTGCTGGGACACTTCACAAATTGACCAGTATTAAGCTTGAGAGAAAAATTAGAAGCCAAAGACATTAGTTCTGTTCAACTTATAATGTATGCAAGCCTCTGGCAAAGATACCCTTCAAACATGGGCCCAATCCCAACAGCAGTGGTGAAAACCCCTTTCCAAGTTCATGGTTCCTATGGAAAAGCTTTTAGCAGCTTATCTTATTACCACTGTATTAAGCCCTATTCTCTCACCACTACATAAAAAGTGTAAAGTACTCCTCTCCCACAGCAGAGGAAAATGTTTTGATCTTGGGAACAATGAGTGATAGAATGTTCTTCCAGTTACTTGATATGAACATAATTTTTTCATTTTCCAGGCTATTTTTTTCTTGAGAAAAAAAAGCCCTAAATTCCAGATTTTGTCCTCTGGAAATATTCAAACCTGCCATATATTTTTAATTAAGGTTATTTTATTCATTATGAAATAATTACAAATCCCGTGAGATACTCATATCCAGACTTAGACTGAAGGGACAATCTACAGGATAAAAATGAAATGCTATCTGACTTTTCCTGTTATTTGGTCTCTTTTGCTGGAATCTCCCTGTTCTAAACTTGTTATGGCACTGGATTTAAAGAAGAGTGGTGTAGAAATTCAGCCTCAACCCATTTTGATACAGTGCTGCCTACAAGCCAGGTGTACAAGATTGTGAGGAAGAATTCTGGCTGCTTTGTCTCTGTGACATGAATTTCAAACCAACATCAACTTGAAGGCCAGGCAGACCATCACACTAATAAAATATCTAAGCACATGCTTCAGTTGAGACCTCAGGATCTCTAGATTGACCTGGCCTTCAAGGCTTTAGTGTGCTTTAGTTCTTTAGTAAATAATATAGCATTATAGAGATGTCCATTTTTCTCCTGTGGATTCAGTTCTCAAAATCAAAAAATGCATGAAATATTACACTGCCCTGTAAGATCTGTATCTTTCCAGATTCAAGTCTGAACCAATATTTTATGTAATGATCTGATCTCCAGCAGTTTGCCTCTAAAGTGACAGGAATATTGCATGAAATACAACTTGCATTCAAGCAGTATGAAGGCTGAAAAAAAAGAATATAAAACAGTTGTGAAGTCTTATTTTGCGTTCACACACAAGGCAGGGTTTTCAGCAATCAGTTAGCACTGAAGTGTACAATTTGATATCCAGTGTGTGTAATGATTTCAAGCCAACCTGAAGTAGCAGGATCTATTATTCACTGGCTTTGGGCCCCTCAGTGAGATGGGAAGAGTCCACTGATTTGCTTCCAGCCAGGGTCTGTGGTTGTCTCACGCCTGTCTTAGATTGTTCACAAGATGACAGTCTAACACCATAAGATATTAATATTTGAACTATGAAAAACTCAGGGCTGTCAATTTCTGTTTGAGGCTAAAATTGCCTTTGAGATTTTTATTTTTCAGTCCATCCGAAGTCATCCAAAGATGACTTTGAAGATCACATGAAAGGGAAACAGAAAAGGCCAGCTTTGAATGGGACAATACAATGAAGCTATTAAGGGCTGAGGACAGGGTGGGTGACCCACATGTCATATAGTAGCAGTAATTAATAAAAACAATTAATAATAATAAAGTCAGAGAGCCAGTCAGTGGCTCAGTGACCTCACACAGGAGCAATCATCAACTGGATTGACATTTTGGGCTGCCTGGAGCATAAAGGCTGAAAGAAGATTATCACTAGATTCTTATAATTGTTTTATGAACCCCCTGGTGAATGCAAACAGGGACTAAAACAGATCCTTTCTTACATAAGTTGACAATTAAAGCCTTGGCAGGCCAAACAGTAGTTTCTAGTCTTTCAGCAGTGAAGTTTAATGCTCAAAGCAGATCTCTTTTTTTTTTTCACTATTTGGTCATGTTTTCTCCAGCTGGTAAACATGAGTCAAGAACAAAGTCTGGAGGAGGGTAGAACTGGCTGCTTAGAATCCGGCTCACTCTAAAAGGGGACTTCACGCAGATAAATGTCAAGGAAAGCTCAGTCTTTGTTACTTAGTGCTAGCTCTGACTTTTCAGAACAGCTGGTCCTGGAATGGGATGAAAACCCATCAGGCCAACTCTGTCAAGCAACACCTTGAATGATGACTTTCTCCACCTGAATATCTCAGGTGTTTGCAGCTACAGAAGCCTGGACTTCATTGTGGGCCACACACCTGCAGGAAAGCTGCCCCATGACACCCCACCTGCCTATTTTCCTATATTTGAAACAAATAGGAGCCAGGAATTGCAGTGGAAACTGTGTATGCTTCCTTCTTCTTCATCTTCCTCCAAATGGAGCATCTAAACCACTGAGATTTTCTAATATGAAATCTCGTGTGATTTTGTCTTACCTCATGGCTGACACTGCTTTGAGGAGATCTGTTGAGGTCCCTTCCCACTGCAATTATTTATGCTCCTATGATATAAACATAAACTGACCTGGATACCCTTTTCTTTTGTTGTTGACTAGAGAGTACCAAAGCCACCGTGAAGTCCTCACTTCTCTTTTTTTTCCTGTAGCTGTTGCACACATTTCTTACAACTTTGTAAGAGAAATGAGCCCTTAGGCAGCACCTGAAATAGGAGAGGGTGATGTCCTTGTGATACAGCCATACCATTTTCAGGGTCATCTCTTTGCTGGACACCTTAACAAATCTTCCTGGGCTCCCAAGGAACAGATTCAGGTCCTTCTGAAGGTTTCAGGGAAGGATTTTGGTTTAGGGATGGTCCTTCAGCCCTCAGAGGAGTTTCTTCATTAACTGCAGAAGCAGTATGGAAAGACTTGTTGGCTGACTTGGGAGACTAAAATTGGATAGGGAAGACATTTTACTTGATTAAGTTTGCTGAGCATCTTTCCTAAAAATTATCTGCAGGAAGGAAGAAGTGCTCACAGGCAGGAGTGGGAAAAGGAAATGAGAAAACATCTGACTAGTATAGCTGGTGGAGGGAGGCAGTGGAAAAATATGACAAGAAAAAATTTGGGTGTGTAAAGATAAGAACCACAGATATGACACGGATGGTGATGTTTGTTATTTTCTTGAAGGACAGGGAAAGTTTAGGAAAATACCAAACTTTTGTTACTGGCTGATCCTGAATTAGCTTAGTCTCTTGAATGGTGGATTACACGTTCTGAAGGAAATTTCAAGTAAGAGCATAAACACTGGGACAGCTTCCCCTTGCAAGGCTCTTTTAGATGACGAGGAAATCTGGGGCTCTGCATCTTCTCCTGACCTGGTAAAGCTCATGTTTGTACCACTGCAGTCACAGACAATGGCCAAGAGGATGTTTCATCTTTTGGGTCATCATTTCCATACAAAGTCCACTGGTGGACAGGAAACACGAGAGGGACTGGGAACAGCTACAGCTACTGGGACAGAGAGAGGAAGCAAAACCCAGTTACACTGTGAGGAGAGGATATTAACAGGGCAGGTCTGACCTCTCCAGAGGGACAGAAGATGTCTAGTAGAGGACCTCCTGGTGCAGGTGCCAGATTCATAAAAACACTTGAAAGATGAAAGAAGTGTGTTTTAAATGCTTGTCACTCAGACAGCTCTGCCTCCAAAGGGACAGGAGGGTTTGGTGTCTTTTAATTAGGTGGAGGTGCTCTGCTCTTTTATTGGGTAGAAAATGAGATGCATTAAGAGGCTTTTACCTCAGCACGCCTGTGGCACTCTTTGTCCTTCTCAGCAGGGAATGCAAGTGGCTTGCAGGGAATTGGCAGGGAATGAGCATCTTTCTTGTCATTAGTTTTGTGAGCAGAACTGCAACTGATACAAACTACCCAAGGGTGAGGCAACCTGGGCAGAGTTACAGGAGCATGGTGAATGCAGAGACCTGCAACAGGACTTTCCTGTTGCTCACTAATTACAGGAGCTGAAGATACTGAGGTTTCTCTTCCACTGAATGCTGAGTTACCAAAGCAGACTGAAAAAACTTTGCAAGGATTTAGCCTGAAGCAAATGTTGGGATAGGGAAAGGAGTTACAAAACTAACAAGGACTTTATGCACCCACTGTTTCATCGTGTAATAATCTAACATTAACCATGTACCAAAAATGCCAGTCCCTTACAGCTTTCCCCTAGCTCTGATCACTCCAAGAAGCGTTCAGTCAGGCTGAGCTGAACAAAACCCTTCATTCATTACAGCCCGGTAGGATGCAAACAACTTCACAACTTGATAATCCCTTTCAGCCCTTATTAAATCAGCAACGCGCTGCAGGTGGGAAGTCAGCCTGGAAAGGAGAGACGGCCCTTTACGCACTTTGCAATAAAGCATGGTTTCAGTCACAAAAAAAGATTTCCAGGGCTTTCCCTGCCTGCCTGCCCTCCCAGGAGGCAGATTCCCAGTGTCCCGCAGCAGATTACACGAGCATCGTGTTTGCATTACACGGTGGTGATGATGTGTTTGTTCTTGGCACCGCAGTGCTCTGACTCTGCACAGCTCAAGCAATGACAGTGGAAATCTTTCAAGCCTCGAGCTGGATTTGCAGCTTCCCCCTCCCCGTTGCAACTTGGGCTCGCACTGCAGAACACAAGACTCTTTTGTGGAAAAGAAAAGAAAAAAAAAGAATCCCACTGAGATTTGTTTTCTGTCAAGAAAGAATGGATTTACAGCCCTCAGGACACGGCCCTGCTTTTCAAACACAGCCCCCAAGCAGTGGTCGGATGCTCATATCCGAAGTTAGGCGTGTATAGGCTGACTTTGTGTCCACATTTGTAGATTTGATGTTCCATTAATGAGCCCAGCATATGGGAAGGTAGAAAGGGAACAACCCATGGCTGGTTTTATTCACAGTGCAAATTTTCTCCAGTGCGGTGCAGCCCCTGGAGTCACCTCCACAGCACTGCTGCCCCCGTCAGATGTGGCCAGATGTTCTACTGGTTGATCAAAATATGACAATTATTTTTAATTGAAGATATCATTTTAACATATGCGTTTTTAAAAAATTTTCCCCTCAAAGGTTTTCTAAGTTGATTCTACTTATCACCTTTTAGTCTTTTCTTCCTTCCCAATTAAAAACTCTCAGAAAAATAAGCAGGTTCTTTTAAAAACTGAAGTGTTGAAGGGAAATATTTAATTTGAAAAAATCTCAACAGGGGTTTTGATCTAAAGCCAGCATTTTTAGTAAGAATGTTTCCATGGTTGGTTTTTACTTTTTTTTTCCCCTAAAATAAACAAAATTTCAGATTGAATTAAAAATTTCCATTCTGGTTGGAAAGCCAGTCCTTCTCTGTTGGAAAAATACTTTGGTGCATTAAAAGAGGAAAAAAAAGTGCCTTTTGAAAAACACCTGACTTCTATTTAAGTGAAAACTAACCAGCTGAAAATCTCAAACCCCCAAAGCATCAGACACTAACCCTATATGCAGTTTGCACTCACGCTGACAGGCAGCAATATCTTTTTCTTCCAAAATGCCTTCAGCTTTCTGTCTGTTTTCAGGCTTGCCTGCATATGGATTTAAGTTTCAGGGTTCCTAACTTATATATATATATATATATACACATACATATATACATGTGTCTATGTGTATATAAAAGTCACTGTGGCTTCATCCTCAGACTGTATGTAACTGTCTCCTCTCTTGTTCCTGGCATTGATGTTTGGGTCCTATTTGTATGGGGACATTGAGAAAAGGAACTGGAACGAATTTGCCATGAAGTGTCTTGGGGCCTACAAACAACTACATATGTTTAAACTTGAATTATTTGTCATCTTGGGTCCAAAGGGGTAGCTGTCTAGAACAGAAACCACTCTGTTTTGGGGTTGAAAAGGCACATTTGCACACCTTGTCGTTAATGTACCATGTTTAGTAAAGTTTATGTTTCGTGAGGTAAATCAGGGAACAATGACACTTCATAATCTACAGAGATTTGAAGAAGGACTCTCATGCCCCAAAGCACTTCTTCTCCCTCCTCACAACTTTATCAGATGAAATCAGTGAATAGCAGATATTACCCTTTCCTGCAAAGTTTGCAGTCACTGAGATTTTGAGGGCATTATGAAAGGATTGGGCTTTTAAGCAATGCTTTAACTTTCTGTTACTGTTGTATCCCATTTTCTCCCCACCTTTAGATATCATAAAAGAGAAGAAAAAGGGAAAACACTATTCTCTTCTAACTGAGACAATTCAAGGTGAAACAAGTCTTAGAGGAATCCTACATCAGTGACCTTTTCTTGTCACAGCAGCACAGGCAGAACACAAGTGTCTGTATTCCCAATTCACCTTTTGCCTTCTCAGACTATTTTTTAAATCATCACAGAATCACAGAATAGGTAAGATTGGAAGGGACCAAGGTGATTCACCTGGTCCAAACTCCTGATCAAGCAAGATCATCCCAGAGTGCAGGATTGCATCCAGGAAGTTCTGGAATATCTCCAGTGGGGGAGACTCCACACCCTCTCTGGACAAACTATTCAGTGCTGGGTCACTGCCCAAGACCAGAGTCCTGCCTCATGTTCAGGTGGAACATGCTGGGCATCAGTTCCTGCCCGTTCCTCTGGTGCCATTGCTGGGCCCCACGGAGCAGAGCGTGGGCCCTGCTCTGAGCCCTCCCTGCAGACAGGGACAGACAGGGATGACGTCCTCTCCAGATCCTATGGTTGTGGTTCTTCATCGTGTTCTTTTGGCATTTGGACCATTTGAGGTGTTGTGGTCTGAGAACATCTCCCAATGACAAGTGTCAGTCTTGTTGCAGGTGCTTCAGGAGCAGAAAGCCCAAGTAGTTCAGACCAGATGTTCATGTTTAACTTGGTTATATCTGGGTGAGGCAAGTCCCAAGCATGGTGGGGAATCACCTGGAGTTGAACCAGAGCAGCTATGATTGGAACCGGAAGATCTTTAAGGTCCCTTCCAACACAAACCGTTCTATGATTCTGTAATCCAGTGATTCTTACAGATGCTACCCACAGTTGATAGTTTGGTTTTGGGGGTTTTTTGGCTGCCTGGGAGCTGGTTATAAAATTAATTAATTTCATTTTCATTAACAGTTTGTTGGTTCGTTTCTTTCATGGAAATTGCACCTGTTCTCAGCCAGCATGGGGTTTGTGCATCTGTTTCCTCAGAAAGGTTGGAGCTGTCTGAATGGATGCTGAAACAAACCTTTAGTCCTTTCTGTTTGCTCACAGTTGGAAGAGAAGCTACGTTAATATTGAGGAAGTTTTGTAAAAAAACCACAAGCCTGGGGACTTGGAGTAGGGATTTTCTCACCTCTTTTCTGCCTCTGCTGCCAGTCTGAGACTTTCCCCAGGGAGCTTAAGGACATTTTGCCCTGTGAGGTTCGAACCGCTCTTGCTGCTGTTGGGAGACTCTCAGAGGCCATTGCTCCAGGCTCTTTGCTTAGAGCACTGAGTCAAGACACCAGGAAAATAAAAAGCATTTGCTGAATTTTAGGTGAAGATGGGATGATTTGGAATCTGTATAAAGCTTTTTCCCCAGAAATAAATATTTAATTTTTTCAGATTGGACACTTCTAGTGAAAGGTGCCCCCACCCATGGCAGGGGGGTTGGAACTGGATGATCTTTGAGGTCCCTTCAAACTCAAACCATTCTATGATTTTATCATTCTCTTGGAAAAAAAAAAAAGAAAAAAGAAACATTTAAATTCAGCCATTCTTCTAATAACTTAGGGGGGAATCTTTCCCATGCACAAACAGGTTAGCAAGTCTGTCTACAAAAAAATAAGGTAAGGATTATATCCAGTGTTCACAGCACTGAGCTGGGCAGAGCAGCAGAGAGGTTCTTGGAATGTGTTGAGCAAGGCAGATATAAACCAGCTGAGGACCTGTCCTGCTTTATTCTCTTCTCCCATACGGACTTCATTGATACGAGCTAAAATACACTGATTGGAAAAGGCATTTGCAGGGGAAAGCAAAATGCAGAAATTCAAACTGGGGCCAACCAAGGGAGAAAAAAAAATTACCTGCCAATAAATTTGACACACAATGGGAACAATTGCAAGTCTGGAGAGAAAAAAAAAAACCATTCTCACTCTGTTCTCCACAGCATGGTGTCCTCTCTCAGAGCAGAATGACTGAATTTATTGAGGTCATTCATCCCCTGGTAATTTGGCTACTGTAATATATTTCACAAGTGAGAGGGGAACAGCCTGATGAGACAGCATGTGAGAATCCAGATCACTGGGGGAGGAGGTTTATTCAAATTTATAGCCTCCAGTAAGGATCTGGCTTTATAACTCACAGTTACTCTCTCTCCCCCTTTAGCACTGAGAAATCTGTCCTGTAAATAGCCTGTGCTTAACATTCTGGTGCAAATTCAAATCTCAGTGGTGCCGGAGTAAAATCCTTTGAGATTGATAGACTCAGTCTGGAATAAAATCATGATTTTCTCTATATTTGAAAGCTATTTTGAATGAGCTTGAACTCTCACAGGCTGTGATGCTTTCTTAGAAATACCTAGAATACGGATGAGCGTGGAGTAATCTAATCTGGACGTGGGCAAGCTCACATTTGCTCCATGTATGATAGAAATTTGGACAATCTTTCCTGCTTCTGACTCTTCCCCCTGGGCTGCCCCACACTGCACTGCCCACACCATGGTCTGTATCTTTGTTGTCTTTTGCTTCTCTGTGGGTTTTCAGGTGATTTCCCTTCTCTACTTCACACCTGATATAAATGGATCATTGTTTATCTATTTCTGGCTCCTGACACAAGCTGTCCTGCCACTCAGCTTCCATGAATGACAGAGTTTATTCTGTTTATTCTTGATTCCTGTGAGCAGAACCTCCCTCACTGCCACATCAGACCTCAAGATACCAAAAATATTCCAGAGATTAAGAAGTGCTACCACTTCTAAGACCCAGGCCAAGGCTAACACAAATGAAATGAGAAGGGTTGTCTATAAAAATGTCAGAGACAATAACAGAACTGATGGCATAGATATTAATTTTTGCAGTTTTTAATGTGAGTTGCAAGAATTGTTCAGTGATAAAAAAGCAAAATTTTCTTTTCCCCACACTGAGAATATTCTTTTTAAATTTGGAGTCAATGCCAGAAAAAAAGATTAAGAAAATGGATGCATAAGCCCTACAGAGAATGCAGTCTTTGGGATTTACAGAGCACTTAGAACAGAAAATGAAAATGAAATCCAGTCAAGCACAGATAAGTTGAATTTTTGCAAAACAAACGACTCAAATTTTTCTTGTTAAATTATTACCCAAAAATATCACAATACTAATACCTTCCTATTAAATCAACTTTTTCTTTTTTGTTTTAAGTTGAAAAGGTCTGTTTCTGGCATCAGTTACACAGGAAGCCAGGCAAAATTACAGTGGTGCTTTTTGGTCTTAAAATATCTATTTATTAAAGCTTTGATTTCCAGCTGCACATCCCTCCTGCATGCCAACCTCTGCTTGATAAGAGTATTAATTAAGTCATGCTAATGAGGACAGCAAGGAAGGGTTTTCCCAGCTCTCACACTGTATTTCAAGTATTGCCATTGTCAGCTCTCTCTCCTATCTCCCTCCAGCTTTGCTGTGTCCTGTGTTTCTTCAGAGGGGAAAGAGAGTTTAAAGCAGCATGTCGTAAATCACCAGACACCCTCGTTGTAACAGGATGATCCCCTGTTAGAAGAGGATTTCCCCTCGCCTCGTGAGTGGGAGTAATTGTTCTGCGGCTCCTGGTTTCCCTTTGAAGCACGTGGGAGAGGAGCATCCTCTTTTGAAGCCCAGCTGTGTGACAGGAGCAGCAGCAGAGGAGGGAGATGCTCCGTGGCGATGCTGGTCTGCGCCAGGGAAGTTGCGTGGGAGGGTTCCAACTGTCTGCTTTGCTGCTCCCCTCCTTGGACATCACCACTGGAAAAAAAACCAAACCTGCAAAGAGACAGCCTGCAGTCTTCTGGAAAGGGGATTAAATGGGACAAAGAAAACGTGAATGCAAGGCAAATATCTTGCCTTAAAACATATGCCTCTGTTTCCCCAAAATTTCTAGGATAATGGCATGATCTAATGAGACACTGATTGTAGAATCATAGAATCGTAAAACCATAGAATCATGGAATCTCAGAATGGTTTCAGTTGGAAGGGACCTTAAAGGTTATCTTGTTCCAACCCCCCTGGGATTGGCAGGAACACTTTCCACCAGACCAGGTTGTTTCAAGCCCCGTCCAACCTGGCCTTGGACACTTCAACGAATGGGGCAGCCACAGCTTCTCTGGGCAACCAGTGCCAGGGCCTCACCACCTTCACCACAGGGAAGAATTTCTTCCTTATATCAAACCTAAACCCACCGTCCTTCAACTTAAAACCATCACCCCTTGCCCTGTGAAACTAAAAACCACAAGGTCTGGGTTAATCCATTGCCTTCCCTTCTCCGTGGTACCAACATAACCACCATTTTTTTCTTCATTTCTGCCCTGTGTTGCTTCCCTGGTCCTGTCTGTTTGGTTTGGGTTTGAGGCTCCTCAGAGCCTCCACATCCTCCAGCCTTCACATCTTTACAGAAGTGTGATGTCAGTGCCAGGCCCATCAGGGCCCCAGGTGCTGTCACACTACCAACAGACGTATACAAACCCCTTTTTTTTCAGTCAGTCTGGTGGTCTGAGGTTTAATTCATTAATAAAAGAAGCTTGGATGGCAGCAATGGCAGGGCAGCAAGCCCCAGCCTTGTGGCAGGAAGCAACACGCGCTTTTCCTTTCAAAAACAAACAAGCAAAACTGCGGAGAAAGTTCCCCTGGGCAGCGGTGGAACATTTGAGCAAGGTCTGTGGAGATTGCTGTCTCCAGCCCCGAGGGGTGGGAATGCTCTGAGGGCTTTCTGCTCTGTTTTTCCCTGTTCTGGCCAACTTCCTATGTATAGGATAAAAATAAGCCCCGAGTCCTCCTCCTTCCGTCCGCTTCATTAGAGACATCCCTGTGTGCAATAACAACACGGGCCCAGAGGAAGCGACACAGACCGAAATACAAGAACGATAATTTTCCTAACACAAATAAGCAGGCAGAGGAACTCATCTCAGGAAACAAGTTAGCAAAGGCAAAGCCACAGATGAGCAAGCACTGGAGCCAAGAGCTATGCTTAGGCAAGGCAAGCCTGCCTCCGGCACGTCTCCTGAGCCATCCCCAGCTGGGAAAGGCTGAGCAGTCACCTGGCGTGGGCATCCCTGCAAGGGGCTGACCTCCCCCGAGCCCACACCCCATGAGCAGCCAGAACTGGAGTGACCCTCACCTCACTTCTGGGCAACGTGGCAATGGGAAGAGTCTCCTTTCCCTCAGGGTGGACCTGGACTGACCCTTAGCCAGCCCTGACTGTGTCTTTCCCAGTGCTTCAGGAGTTTCACTTTTCCCAGTGTTTCATGGCAAGAAAAGCCATGAAACAGAGAGGCACAGGTTAACAGGACAGATAGCAGTTCTCCAAGTCCAGGGAAAAAAATGGCTGGGCTCGGTTCACTCTATTATTTGCCATTTGGAGGCACTGATGCTGCTGTTCTTCAAAATAACTTCAGCCCAAGTGTTTATTTATCTAGAAATTCATCGTGGATGCTTGCCTCGTGTTGTAGTTCTGTTTGAAAAGCTTCAATCATCAAATCAAGGACAGGAAAAACAAAAGCAGATCTCTCAGCTGGCCGGTCCCCACTGCAAAATGGAAGCAAAGAAAACAAACCGGAGGCTGAATATTTCTTGCTGTAAATGATCAGTGAATGTCACTGAACACTAACTCTGCCCAAGGAAGCCAAAATCAGTTTGTGAATGACTTGTTAGGTTAAAAAGAACCATATTCATAATAAATAGTCTTTGAAACCATTCTTTCATGCATGCTTCATTTTCACAAAGTCATTTTCATAGGTAAACAGCCAAGCCCTCACTACCCAGGAAGCTAATGGCAAAGATAAGGAGACCTGAGGCTGTGTCTCTTTTAGAAAATTAAACGCAGCCTGGACCATTCTCTGGCCTCGAGGCCAACTGGCACAGAAATGCCTGCATCCATTCATTAAACTCTCCCACTTTCCAAAACAGAGCAGCTGTATCCAAGCTGCCAACTGGGAATGGTCCCTGGCTGTGCTGGTTGCCGAACGGTGCCTGGAAACTGTTTGGACGGATGTTAGAGAGCTGAGGCCAAAAGTGTGCAAGGGACCAGTCTGAGGACCAAAAGCAAATTAAAGCACCTGGGAATGCTCCTTTGCAATGTGTAAAGTGTGGATGTTGCCCAAGAATTTGATGTCATGCCTTGGAGCGGCATCACCGGACCTGTGTCATTTAGCCAGAAACCTTTGCTCCTTCATTCATATCTTGACTCCACACATCCACTTTGGGGAGGTGTTGGGAAACCAGCTGGAGTCTGGCAGGTCTGAAGGCTTCAGGGACTCTTTCACATCTGTATTTTCCTTTACTAGTGGCCCCACTACCAAAAAGGGACACCTGGGACATGAATGTTTCCAGGTAGGGGTTCAAACCTCACCTGGGCTAGAAAGCAAAATTTATAGTACTCGAAAACCACAAAAATTTATGCACTCCTGGGATTTTAAGTCTGATGTCTCATCCTTGTTAGCCAGCATGTCAACAGGCAACAACACTCATACTTCATGTTAAGGGTCCTCCTGGGGAACGTCTCAGTGGCACAACCACCTATTAACAGGGGAAAGAATGGGAGGGGACTCAAAATCCTTAACAGCTACAGAGGCATTTCCCACAACCATCATTAAATTAAACCATTGAAAAGCCCTTCTGGGGCTGGCCAGGGCTTCGTGAGATCCCTCGTTTCCTCTGGATTAATGAATTATGCAAGTCAAGAGGGGCTGGACAGAAAGGTGTGAATAAGAAGCTTACCAATTCCCCAGAGTAATCACCTGCAAAAGTGTTTAGGAACAACATCTATCAGGCACTAAAAAGTAAGAAAAGGAGTAAAATATCTACAGGTCTTTGGTAAAGAGACAAGGGGAGACCCGAGCCAGGGAAGTGTCACCTTGACATGAATCTATTCTGGGCACGAAGCACAAAGCAGTCATCAAACTGCTCCTCGTGGTCCCAGGACTTGTTCTGCTCATATGGCAGGCACCTGCACTTAGCTGGAAACTTATTTCCACTCCTGTGAGAGAGTCCCAGCTTCAAAGCAAGCCTTGTGATTTTTGGTTCCTGTGTGTGAGAAGGGTATTAATAAATGCTATATTAATAGATCATCCACTTGCACGCTTCCCGTCTTAAATAAAGAAGATATTGGATGAACCCCCTTTTCCCAGCACCTCCAGGCTTCTTAGGTGCTTGCAGTGTGAGGCAAAGGCAAGACAGCAACAGCAGAAATGGACTTTGAAATCCAAATAAATAAAACCTCAGACCTTAATGCGAGGAGAATTTGAAGACCAGTTTATAACTGAGTTACAGAGCATGGATGGATATATTCTCTTGAAACTGTCTGAATCCATGCTCAAAATCTAATATTCATCCTTGCAGTCTATGGAAGCTGGGAATCAGAGCCAAGATCTGTTACTCTTCTGGGGTTAACACTTCTCCTAAGCCATTTCAGCAGAGTGGGAAACCTTCCTCCCTTCCTATTTTGCTAAAAAGGGCTCATCATCCTCCACAGGATTTTTCCAGAGGATGGGAGACAAGCAGTATCCCAAAGACTGGATCCAGCCATGCCTCCATGGATGATGTTCTCATCTTACTACAATCTACTGAAAAGCTAGTGATCATCTTTTCCAATATCCTAATTTTTTACAAAGCTTTGTGTGACTAAATTGAATAAAGAGAATACTGGACATTTAATTTCATTTCATCATCCAGCTCTTATCTGCAGTGTTTAACTGCTGTTGATGCTATCTTTGCTTTAAGAATTCACAGGACATTGCTGTGAATAATCTTTCACAAATACTATAGTTCGTTGGAAATTTTAAAACCGTTTTTCATAGCAAAAACACAATTCCTAGAAACTAAAACACTTCAGGAAAACATTGGTTTCAGTCAATCTCCTGACTCAGCACATGTCGAAAAAAGAAATCAGTGAAGTGCTGTATTGGGACATTAAAGAAAAATTTGGGAGGTTGTTTTGAGAAAATTAGACTAAGTAGAGATAAAAAATACTTGAAAATTGCTAAAATTAAAGTAAATTAAGATTTATAATTAGCGACATCAAATATTTAATTTAGTGCAAATCAACCTTTAAAATTTATGTCCTGAGAAGCTGTGGCTGTCCCATCCCTGGAAGTGTTCCAGGTCAGGTTGGACAGGGCTTGGAGCAACCTGGAACAGTGGGAGGTGTCCCTGCACAAGGCAGGGAAGTTGGAACAAGATGATCTTTAAGGTTGTCGTGGTTTGAGGCTGGTTCCCACACCAGGAAGTTGAACCCAGGCTGCCTGGGTGAAAACCAGGAATTGTAACCTTCCAAGTGAAGCCATTCCATGATTCTATGAAAATATGAGGTTTATTTTCTCAAAGTTTAGGGGTTTTTATTAAAATCCTGGGTGTTTGTACCCTTGTTAGGGTGCTGTACTGGAGAATGTCAAATATTGTAACAAAACAGCAAAATTATTTTCTGCCCAGCTGTAATGTGGACCTACTCTAGGGCAATGCTACCATCTCTGCTTATGACTGCACCTCAGAGGAAAGCACAGGGAAGGCTTCAAGAGCAAGAAAAAGTGGTCTCAGAGAAAATAAATCTGTTTAGCTGACATTTGGCAGCGCACTCAGTGCTGTCTCACATTGAGGGAAACTGCAGTTGTCATAGCATGCTGACTTCGGGGGGTTACTGCTATGCCTTGCCAGCAGGTTCAGCATCTTTTGAAGTCAGCCAGCTTCCCCTAATGCAGTAAAATTCATCACCAATCACAGATATGCGTGTCCTGCCGGCATCTTTGATCCTCAGCTTCTCTACCCATTTTGCTCTCTCTGTTCATTGGTCACAATGAGTTATGGCAGCTGTATCCTACATATTGTCCAAAGCTCTTTAGCTGTCCAGCACATCATGGAAAGTTCCCAGGAAAGCTCCCTAGTTGAAAAGTAACAACTCCGCAACATAATTCTCAGCGCCATGTGCAGCCATTCATCAACAACACTTCTTCTGCAGAAACCAGTGGGCAGATCAGTTACAGAGCAGAGCTGTAATGTGACCTGCCAGATAGATGGAGATCCCCACGGAGAATTCACGGACTGCACAAAAGAGAATAGAAACTCCTCTAGTGTTTCTGGAAAGAGGAAGAGCTCAGCACTTGGATTAGTGTGGGCTGAGGGTAAGAGAGTCCCTCTCCACTCTGCACCACTCTGTTGCATAACCAGAGCTTCTAGAAATAAATGAGAAACAGAATTAAATAAAATTATTTTTAAAAGGAGCTGTTTTCCTCTAGGAATTCCAGTGACATATTAAAAGAAATAATTTACACGCGGCTGCTCTGCTCCTCAGCTTTGGCTGTGCAATCACTCTTAGGGCTGAGCTAACAAGAGGCTGCTTTTTAACAGGAGAGTCCAGCCAGGATACAGCCTGACATCCACTTTCTGAAATAACACCCGTGACCAACCTTTTGTTTTATTTTTGCATTACCTGCCCTGAAATTTCCTCTTCTGAAAAATCAGTGTATTGAAGCACTATTTTTATTACATCGTCATTTTAAAGGGATTTTCTACTTTCTTATTTTTTAATATACTGTTTTTACTTCTTAACTTCACAGTGTCACACCTCTAATTTTAACAGGTTTAAGCTGTGATGACCAAGTCTACTTGGTAAGGAGGTGCTTGCACTGACCCCAAAGCCTCCAGTAAGATATGCTGAGAAATGTAGGACTTCTTTCTTATAATTTTGTTCTTTTCATAATTTCCCACCCATGAGGCTGAACCCAGATATTCATAAGGAAGTCATATTTTATGCATCTTGATGAGCATTTTGAAGGAAACAGTGTGATATTAAGATTGGTTAATTCAGTGTACTTACGTTACAGAAGGCTTAAAAAGGAAACTGAGCTCTCATCTCAATAACTGAGTGAAAACAGAAGAGTCAGTTTATGTAATAGAGAGAGGTCACATGAAGTTCCACGCAGATGAGTGTTGTTCAACGTATTCATAAAATCTGGGAAACGGTGACTCATGAAATAACAGAGGTTGGAGATTATAGGATCTCATTAGGATCTCATGACACTGAGTGATACTCGTTGTTGGTGAGATATCATGGCACTGAAAGAAATTCAGTGTTGATAGATGCAAAGTAATGACTATGGGATAAAAATAACCCTAATTATACATATGTCACAATATTCTTAATTAGCTATGACTGTTCACAGGGAAAATGGGGTTTGTGGCTAATACTCTGAAAACATTAACCCAGTGCTCAACAATCATCAAAGAGGCTGATAAAGCACAATGGATTATTAGAAAGAGAACAGAGAACAAACCAGAAAAGCTCATTATCTCATAGTAGAAATCTGTGTGTATTGCTGTCTGGCCTGACTAAGCATGCCTGCCAGGCAGACTTCCTTGGAAGAGTGAAAAGAACTGGAAATTGTGCAGAGAAAGAACAGAAGTGAATGCTCTGTCTTGCTGCCCAGTTCTGTCTCTCTTGTGCTCTGGATTAACAGGACAATGGGGCTCCCTGGACACTGTTCTGGACTAAAACCATAAAAACCAGGAGTTATTAGGATGTTAACTCTCATGTCCTCCTCCCCCACACCTCTTGTTACCAGCAACCTTTGCAGGACACATTCCTACGTGCAACCTGTGTTAGGATTTCTCTTGTCCTGGGGCCACAACGTGCACCAATCACTCCACAGGACACAACAGAAAAAGTCAAGAAATGTGGATTTCAGAACCAGAGGGCAGAGATTTGTAAAGGGGAAATGTGAGATTTAAAAAGAGAACTGCAAACTGGGCAAAGTTGCTGAAAACTGCAAACGGGTGCAAAGCAGATAAAGACTTTCATATAAGCAAAAACATTCACAAAATTGTTTTCTATTTTTCATATCACCTTCATAGAAACCCTTTTTCCCCACAGATAAAAATCTCCAAATTTGTCAAATTAACGTACTTCTTCCATTCCTCTCCTTGCCATGATCCTCCTTTACAGTGAATACAGTAGACACTGAGGGCTTGTTAGAGTAAAAATATCTTCAGTCAAGAATTTTGCTGACATTGGGTGCAGAGAAATTTTCTCTTAATCCAGTTATTGAAGCAGCTCTTGTGCCCAGAGAAGGAAGACTGTACACATATGTAAAACTTGCTTCCAATGAGTTCCTGCTTCCAACAAGTTTTGTGCTGGATTTGCTGCATTTCCAGGGATTTATGGTAAATGCATCAGTACTGTGTTAAAATCTAGAAGAGAAAGATGCTGCAGAAAAGGTACATTCCCGAAAATCTTTAACATATGGTGAGAGAGACAGAGAGTAGTAGAGGGGGAATATATCAGAGCTCTGCATGATATAAGGATTGAGCAAAAATGAAAGGGATGCTCTCTCAGGGGCGCTTTAATCTCTTCAGGGATGAGTGCCAGGACCAGAATTAACACTTGTGAGATCGTCCTTGGCACTCTGCACTTGATGAAGAAATCTGGCTTAAATCTGGGAATGAGAGGGCTTGTCAGGCCACAACATGACCAACATCAAGGAGAGCTCCAAAAGTTCAGAGGTAGCTGTCAAGAGTTGTGGTGCCACCCCAGCAGTGGAACTGGTGGCACCACAGGGTCCCAGTCAGTGTGACCCCCCTGGAAGCACTGGGCTGATCCTGGACACAGTTTGTGCTCTGATGCACCCTGTCCCACCAGCACAATCCTACAGCAGGAAGGGACACGTGCTGGGCCATCCATCATCTCCAGCAGGGTCCTCCTTGCAGCTGGCACAGGTCACTCCAGAGCAGATAGGACAGGTCTGTGCCTGCATCCCGCAGCTCAGAGCAAGAGAGGAATATTCAGATTAACAGAAAATTTTACAGTCAACCTTTTTTCCAACACTGATTTTCCTCCAGGGAAGCATGTGGTCCAGTTCAGGGAAATGAGAAAGAGAGCAATTTTTTTTCTCTTTAATTTTACATTTCAAGTAATAACAGTTTTCTGGCTTCTTGTGCAGGTCACTAACAATGCTCCCCAGTGAAAAAAGTTAGTAGTTCCCACGTCTCTGACTCACTTGACTGTAATAAAAGCTGAAGCAGAAAAGCTCTAAAACCTGATGTGCGTTTACACTACTGCCTTTTTTTGCTTTTTCAGTAGTATGAACTACCTTTCCTGCAGGCATCAATGTCAATTCTTGCACATTACAAAGGGATGTGAGTGTAAATAAGATCCAGCTTTATCAATGTGTATGTCACCACTGTGGGGAAGGATAGGAGAATATTGACTTTGGGTAAGAAGTGCAAGACTTTAAGGCAATAGAGGCAGAGAGGAGAATTAGGAATAGGCATAAATAAATCAGTGCCAAAGCAGAGCTAGAATATGTGTGTTCCTGAGGGCACAGGACTGAAATCCTGGTTTAAGGCTAGCACAGTGCAGTATCAGTGGAGTGTAAAGAGAGTGAATTTGGGACTGGGTGAAAGGGGTCATCAGTGGGGACTCCTCACTCTGTGGGGGCGACCCACTGAGGCTCTAAGGGAGGGCTCCAAGGTTTGGTGCATTCAGCATTTCTGTCTGTGAGCTCTGGAAATAAATTTTGCATCACTACTAAGAAAATGTGTTCAAGAATCACAGGGTAAACTAAGAGAAAACAGGAGTACGACCAACAACTCATATCAGGTCAGCTTCAGGGAAAACGTTCAAAATGAGCTGAATGGGAATGCAAATGTTCAGGAACAAAGAATACAGACCATGTTTGCAAATAGGGGTTGTCTCCTGTCCCAGATAAAGGCTTCATTAAGACACTGCCTACAGGAGCTGCAGGTGTTTTGCCCCTGGGCAGGGAGTGATGGTGAATGTCATCATGGCCTCAGCTTCGTGCATGGTTGGGATGGAAAGAGCTACATGTCACCACTGAGCACCTGCAAAGTCACCCAGTCCGAGGGCCTCTGTGGCCTTGGTCTACCAGTGACATCAGGAATTAAAGCACTTGGCTCTGCTGGAGTGCCAAGTATTTCCCCTTTCAGCACAGACCCCCAGGGGAAATGCAAGGCACAGCTGCTCAGTTCTGCCCTGGGCAAGCAACAGCAAAGCAGTGAGAACCTGAGGCCCCTCTCAGCCCAAGGTTTTTAGGAAAATAACCAAAGATTCTTGTACGGATAATGGTAGGAGGAATGGTTAATGGATACAAAGAAATTGTAGGAATTTTCTTTGGGAGGAGGGTAACCAGTGAGTGCCATGGAGACGTGCAATGGCAACAGATTTGTAAATGATCTCGAAATTAATAGTGAGGTGTTCACATTTGCTGATGACAAAGTATTTTGGAACAGACAAACTTGTCTGTGAAGAAAGCAAAATGGGAGACTTCTACAGTTGTATGAAAAAAATGATGTGGAGAAAATGTGTAGGATTAATTGTTTCCTGTCTATTCCGAAGCAAAGTTATGAACTATCAAAGTGAGCAGCTGGCAAGTCCAAAAGAAAGATTTTTTTTTTGTTCAGAGGACACACAAGCTGTAGGACTTGCCAAGAGGATGCTGTGGATGCTGAAAATTCACATCCAGGAGAGACTGGAAAAAATAATGGAAAAGGAATCCCATCTGCATTAATAAAAAGAAAAAGACAGTAATCTCTTGAGCCATAAATTGTTGGATTTTGGAAGAGCAACCTGGGGAAGTGTCAGTATGTGCTTAGCACAGTCTGAGCTCCTTGCTCTCTGCCAGACCATGCTCCTCTTGTTAATTATTCAAAAGAGGAAAATTTATTCTTCAACACCTCCACAGCCCAGTGCATCTCCATGACAGAGAGATGAGCTTTAGTCCCCTCAGGACAGCATCCAGGTTTTCGATTTTCATGGTATGTGCTTTGGCCCTTAAAACTGCTGTGCCAAAGGTGGGCGCCAATCTCATTTTTAACTGTGCTGGCCTTCTCCAGAATTCCCACTGCTGAAGCCTGGCGTGGTGCCACGTTCCAGAACAGGCACTTCTGAGCACATGTGCGGCTGGAGTTGTGAAGAAACTCCAAGACAAACCCAGAGATGCATTCAGCATTAGACACCAAAGAGCCAATCCACCCAGAGGGAATCCACCCCGAGAGCCCAGGCTGTTGAGCTCGGTGACAAGGAGACTGAAAGAGATGATGTGATTGCAGCACATTAATACCTCTGAGCAAAGAAAGACCAGATACCACAAGGCCTTGTAGGTGAAAGTGGAAAAGCACAAGACCTGAAAGCCAGGGAAATTCTAACTAGAAATGAGGTACAAATTTCTAACAGGGGTTGTGGTTAACATCTGGAACAAACTAGCAAAGGGAAGTGGCGGATTCTCCATCTCTTAATGTCTTCAAAGCAGAAGAGGATGTCTTCCTGCAGCAGAATATATTGTGCTCTATGCAGAAGATCTGGATGTAATTCAAGGGCTTCAGATATTCCAAAACTCAGGTTAAATTATCTTATTGTCCTTTCAAACCTTTATCTTTACAAGCTTTAACTCTTGCAGAAGTCCTTTGTATGCAGTGGATCTACAGAGTGAGTTAAGGGTGATCAGGTATGGACAGGCCTGTGTTTATTAAGACCTTCTCCTTTAGGAAACTACCCACAAAAATAGCTCAAAGTGAAACTTTCAAAGACCAGCCTATCGTAAAGTAAATGCAATAAAACACAAGAACATCCCACTGGAAAATCAGTTTACAGAGATAAAAACACAGTTGATATTCCTCTAGTGCCCACAGCTGTGGAGCCATTTGTCCCCAACACTTTTACAGCGACCCAGAGAACGGCAATTCCATGTTGTGTATTCATTTCCAGTGCAAATGAGAAAAATAGAGATGTCTTATACATTGCTGGGACAGCAAGTCCCACCTCTTGCTTTCAGCAGCTTCCCTCAAGACAGAGATGCCACAATTTGCTTCTTCTCTGTCTTTTCATATATTCCACAGCAGCCGGGTTTTCCCATTGCAGATGACATCACAAAACAGGTACCTACTACCTTCCAAACCACACCAGGGCAGCACTGCCTCTTGTGCCCACCTTAGAGAAGGCTTCACACTGCTCAGGCTAAAGGATTTAGTTGTAATTATATCTACAGTAAAGATCTGTGCTGAATTATGCAGGCCTGGTATCTGCAGATGAATCACACCAATGGAGAACAAGGATGTGGTGTCAAAGGCAAGCTTGGAAATGGAAAATGCCTAATCCAGCATTTTAAGGGTTTAATGCAGGCAAAATCTCAGAATTTCAAGTATTTTTTTTAAAATCTTTGTTTAAGCCTGGATTTGGGGAGGGGATTGGTTATGGTATTTAGATTATTATTTTTGCTGTAACAGGATTATCCTTTTCAGTAACTGTTAAGTCACCACAAAGTTGTTGCCTTTTCAGTGCAGGAATCAGTTAAGCATCACAGATAGAGAAATATTATTATAACCATTTTACAGCCCATTTTGGCCAAGAATGGGACCAGGAATGCTGACTCTCAGTCACCTGCTTTCACAAGCAAGCTAATAAATGAGGTAGAAAGCTAATAAATGAAGGCACCGTGTACATTAACCCTCGTATAATAGTACTTATCCCGTGCTTGTGTTATATGCGGGAGGTCAGAGGAGATAAACAGAGAAGTCCCTGCTGGCCACAAAGCCAGTGAACCCATTCTTAAACATGAGGCAACATTCAATAGCCTGCATCAGCTTTGATTAACTGTTCTGCAAGATTGAGAGCAACACAAGCAGAACTAACGTGCACAGTGGGCAAAAAAGACATCAAAAGCACAGCTCGTGATGGCAAGTTTTCAGTGCAGAAATACTGGGTGGGAACCTTGGCTGTGCAGTTCATGCTGACCCTTCTGGAGTAGTTCATGGTGTCCCAAGAACATTTTGGCCAAGGCTCTTACAGAAAGGCACTGACAACTGGGCACTGTAGCTTCCTTCAGGTCTCTAGCTAACCCCAGTGCCTACCCCTTAAATACATAAATTCATAAATATATAAGCAAAAAATATATATGAGCTGCTATGAGGGAACTAATTTTTTTAAGCATGCAAACAAGCTTAGTATAAGGTCTATAAAACAGCTCTGCTTTTTCTGGTATTGATTTTGCTTATTTTGAAGTTAAGCATATCCATAAATATGCTCTATGGTCCCTTGAGGTAAGTCTCATAAGGTATTTTAAAAGGGAAAAAAAGGATGAGGAGGAATTTTTTGGCAGCAATTACCATCTCAGATAACCTGCCTGGGGTTGGGAAAGTGTGCCAGCAATCTGCTCAGAAACAGCTTTCGTTTGGGCTGTTTATTTTCATGTGCTTTGTCTGACACTTTACTGCTGTGGCTGGGTACTTAACTGTCAGCTTCCATTAAATGCTTTGTCAGTTGTTTCCACTCCAGGCAGAAACCAAAATTATTATCACCCATTATTCGTTAAAGTCAACCCACTGGCAGGAAGCAAGCAGGATGACAAAGGAAATCATCCTTGTGCCAAATGGTGAGATTTCCTCAGGGTCCTTTGCTCCAGTGCTCCTCTAGTTCCTTGTTCCTTCCTTCTCTTGACTGCCCCAGTAACCTGCCTTGTTTCTGTCAAATAAGTGGGGCACTTGGGGCAAGCTGTTCCACTTTTAAGCAAAGCTGGGGGACTAAACCCCTCTGTAGCAGCTCAAAAAATTCAGATATTTTGAAAGAGAATAATGTGTTTGCTTCCAATTAGTTTGGACTTTCATAGCATAATCATATGGGTGAGTACCCCTTCCTATGGCAAGATAGAGCATGAAATATGAATAGGATGTCAATAAAATAGCTTTGGGAGTATCTATTACGTGATTTCTTGTTTTGCTGTTTTAGGGTATGTGAATGGTTTAATTTTTAAAATTATTTAAATTAAGTTTTCCATGTTCCTATATGTAAAGAAAGGGGGGTTAAGCAATTCCAGAAAAGACAAAACATGTCATTTCAGGTCAAGCAAAACATTTTAAGATGACCCAGACAGATCCTCCCCCTTCCAAATCTGGTCCTTTCCAACCCAGTGCCATTGTCCCCTCAACACTCTCATTCACCCTTTGAACCAGAGAATCCATTACATGCACTGCTCTAATTATGGTCTGGTTTCTTTTAATAAGCACATGTGGAACAGTATAATTGTGGCCCCAGGCTACCGAAATGGTGGACTCCAGCCTGGATCTGGACCTCACATAAATTTGCCCCATGCCTTGCCAGAGTCCCAGACATGTGACGTCTCACTCGCTCCTGAAGGAGATCCCATGGTTTTTACCACTCTTTTTGGTGTTCTGCACCACCAAACCAGCCCAGCCCAGGTAAAGCCAGTGCACAGCTCCCTGCTGACTATCCCCTGGTAAGAATTAGCAGATCTCAATAAAATTACCCTGTGGGCCTTTATTAAAAATTAAAACCCTTTTGCTCAAGATTGCAAAGAGCTCACCTCTTGAGCAACAAAAGTCCCACCAAACAAAACCAAATGTTCCTCAACAGAGGATCTCTATTTCTGTCCTTCTTCCCTAAGAAAAACATTCAGTCTGAACATATTTGTTCCCACTCACGCTCCTGGGGTTTTCAAGGAAAGTCTTGAAGCTGTCCAAGCAGCTCATAAACTGGAGCCCCTTTCTGATTCAAGTGTGCCCTCCTGTTCAGATTTTGGGAAACGGGGTGATTAATTGATTTCCATCATCAGACTCCCCATAAGTCACAGGCCAAGCTGCTATTTCAAGTTTCCATTGACAAAGATTTCATTATAAAAAGCCATAATTTTTATCCAGCGCTGTGCAAACTTTTTTTAGTCTTCAGCCTGAATTAGGCCCATATGTTACAGAAAAACACAGTGAGGGCAAGTTGTGGGGGTGAAGTGGTGAGGGGAAGGGAAGGGAGCAACTGGTCTATCTCAGTGGCTGAACAAACTTCCACCCACATCACAGCATAACGGGGCTCTGAATTGGTCGTCTTAACCCTTATCTAAACAAAATAAATCAAAAATACAATTTTCCGATTGACGCTGAAGGATTTGCTTTCTTAGCCAAAAAGCAATTTTAAACCCCCTTGCTGAGTGAGCTCTGCCCAGATACTGAACTCCACTGAGAGCTCCTGGAGTCCAAGGTGGAATCGCTTAATTCGCCTTCTCGTGTTCTGCTGCTGGGATAGAAACGTCCTCAGACAGCACCTGCCACAGGATGCAGATGAAACCACAGCTTAGTGTTATATGTAAACCTGATGGCTGGGAGACCCTCCCTCCAGAGAGCTTGACAAGGCAGTTGAAAGGACAGGAAAAATGGGAAAGAGGCAGTGCTGCAGTCCTTATTCGCAGAGTCAAACAGGCAAGGTGCATTCCAACAAAGAAAACAGTTCACTGTCAATAAACATTGAGCTCCAAAACCTGCCAAGATCACCTGCACTGCTTAGGATGATAACATAGTCCATGGTTGTGAGCAAGGCTCTGTGAGTAAAATTTTGCCATTGCCACCCTGGTGAACCGTCTTTAGCAGGAAGAGGATGGCCATAAGGATGCAAAGCACATTCAACCCAGTCTGTTTCATTTAAGTGCATAGACAGAGCCTTCAGCAGAGCAGAGGCTTCATCTGCACTGTAGCTCCAAATCAGGGACCTGGAGACAGAGGGATCTGGAGACTGAGCACCCCCTCTTGTATGATAAATGCATCCCAAAACGACCTCTGTTCCATCGTCACGTGTGCTTGAGCTCTTTGGCAATGTCAGATTGTTGTCTAATGGGACGGGAATTCTCTAGGTGACAGGGACTGGGAAAAGCAAGGTGAGCAACTGTGAGGCTGAACCAGAAGTACCAAGGTGGTAGTTTAAAGAGTTTACACTAAGCTGTGTGACTGTGTGGTATGGCCAAGCCAAAAACTACTGGGTATAGGAACTGTTAAGTCTCAGTCTCTTGTTCTCTCTGATTTGCAATACAGCCTTGGACGAGTCACTGCAGTTTGGTTTTGTCTCCTTCAAAACAGGGATAAATGATATCAACCTGCCCAAAATATTCTCTGAGAGATGTAAACAGAACCTGATAAGCAAGTGGTGTCTACTAATGCTCTTGTCATCCAGAATGCCAGGGCAGCTTCTTGGCACAGTGCTGTCACTCAGGAGGGCTACAGCACTCAACATGTTGGGAAAGCCAGCCAAATGTCACATTCACATGATGGCTGCTTCCAGCATGACAGAACTATGGCAACAGCACAAGCCATGTCAGGAACTGGAAGGGCTGGAAGTTGATTTGAAAGTTGATCTTCTTTTTTTGAAGTTTGATTTTGGAAGTTGATCTGATTTCCCCAGATAAATATTTAGCAGCCATTGAAAACAAACAACAATTTTTCTTCTCCGCCCCTTAAATGATAAATTTAATCAGAGCTCCAGGTCTTTCCTTACTTTCTTTCTTTCCTTATAGCCAAACCCAGGCTATCTGGAAACGCTTGTCCTAGAGCAAATTCCTGGGCTTTGAGGAATTTGTCTCAGTCCAGGTTGGATTGGTCAAATAGATGATGTTGCAATAAGGTTGTGGCAGACCCAGAGTAATATCCCATATCTGACCTGTTTTCTCTCCTTGCTGAAACGTTGTAGTCTGCTCATGCAGTTCTTATCCTAGGAGCCAAAAATTTTCTACCAAAAACATGAGTTTTGCCATGTTTCAAAAATTTTTGCAAAACACCTAGCTGTTCTCATTTTGGTTCTGTCCTGATAGCAATATATCTGATGTCACAAAAATGTCATCAGCTTCAGCGGCCTCAGTCTTTTGGATAAAGGCAGGCAAATTGGACAACAGAAGAGGCAGAGAGTTTTGGGTACCCTCAGAATTTCAGAGAGCATGAAAGGAGGAGAAATGACATCCTTCACATACAGGTTTTGATAAGAAACTTCTGGTTTTTGTCTCTCAGATTTCTGAAAGAGGAGTAAATCCACACAGCCTAAACCCAGAACAAATTATTTGCCTAAAACAGACCCTCAGAGATGACCCTCCCCTCCTCCTGCTGTGACTTCAATGCCTTGTGCTGAAGCAAACCATTTTTTCAGGATGACACACAGCCTGATTAAAAAGACCAGGGAGGAAAAATCCCCCACTTGCCTCCACAGTTGTTGCTAATTATTAATAACCCCTATAGTTAAAATGTGGCCCTTGTTTCTTGTCAAGATTTGAGCTCAGGTTCTGCTCTTGCCACCAACCTTTGTTATGCCTCTGTGTAGCTGACCAGGAGATCTCTACTACTCCTGTTTATGAAGATGTTTCATCTGGCATAACCAAACCACCTCACAACACTGCTTTTCACTAAAACAGACCAAGCTCTTTTAAGTCTTCCACTGGAGCACACTTTCTCTGGCCCTTAAATTCTTTTTCTGCCACTTTGTGCACCTTATAAACAAAGGTGTGCCTGAAATGGGATCTCCTGTCTCACAGCAGGGCACAAGCCACTGGGCAGATCCATCATCTTGGGGATATTCAGCCCAAGACATCAGTTCACATCTCACCTCATGATTCAGATGTGGATCTGTGCTCTCCAGATCATGCTGACATAGGAATTGTGCATTTCCCCAAATTTCCGTCAGGTTTCTCTTGAGTTGTAGTTCATGGGTAGTTTCATCTAAAAGCATGTCTGAGCCCGAGGTTCAGCATCCCGACCTCAGCAGATGCTGTGCGGATGTCTGAGCCTTGGGAATTGCAGTCAGTCAGTAGCAAGAGGTGAATTCAGCCAACCCTTTCCATTCTGGACGTTGGCCTTGCAAGACAAATCTCCATGGAGCTGTTTTTGCATCTCCGGTGCTGGCACACGGACACGTAATGTAGTATATGCCCTTCCCTACGGGACACTCCTCCATGAGTTCATTCCTGGCTTAGCTGGAGGGGCTGGATTTTACATTATTAGGTATTGAGTTGCAACATGAAATTACCAAAATGTAAAACATGGGAAAACATACTGTAAATCACTTATTGGCAGGTCTCTCACCTCTTTACAAGTGCACAACTGGATACATATGAGTCTTTTGGAATTTCCAAATTAGAGCCCAGAAGACTTTCCCAAAGAAAGGTATTTTCTACTGGCACCAAAACAATTTTATCTGAGCTAAACAACGGAGTTAATGTTTTAGCATTCACACGGCCATTTGCAGGCTACAAATCCAGACTTAATTTCACCTCCTTCTTGTACTGTAGCTCTATTATTATTGCTTTTTATAATGAATGTCATTTTTCTTGTAACTCTCCGGCTTTGGCTTTTCAAAGGAATTATAGAGAGACCCAAGGGACTGACAGTGAGAATGTAGAACCTTTCACATTCAGGTGAAAACACTGATATCTTGAACGGCCTTATCAGGAAGTGAATTTACCTAAATGTATGTTCTTACTCCTGTGACCTCCAGCTCCTCTGTCTCCACCACTTGTGACCCTCAGCTTGTAGTGACAAAGGATACTCTGATGTGAGGAAGGAGTGATTTTGTGGTTAAGGCATTAAACTGGGAATCAAACATCTGTGATTTATTCCAGGCTGTGCCATAGTCTGCCTGTATGCAAATCACTTAATGCTTCTCTGCCTCAGCTTCTCATCTGATGGAATAAATAAAATTATTTTATTTTTTCAGTTCCTTGCCATTCCTGCCTCTGGAGCAAGAAAGAAGGGAAGTTTTGGAAGTGTTCAAGGCCAGGCTGGAAAGGGCTTGGAGCAACCTGGTTTAGAGGAAGGTACCCCTGCCCAAGGTAGGGGGTTGGAACAGGGTGATCTTTAAGGTCCCTTCCAGTCCAAAACATTCTGAGATTCTATGAGAGATCTGTAAGCTGAGTCACAGAACAGCTGAGCAGAGATTGTATTACACAGCTGTGTTTGAGTGTCCAAGGGACTGGGCTGGGCCTTTGGTTCGCTCGGGCTTTCAGATGGGCAGGGAAGAGGCAGATTTCTTGTTTTGGAATTCATCCAAGACATGTCATGGTGCTTCATCTGTGAAGATCAGGTCACAAACAAAAGAAAATGGAAGGTTCAGATTCAGGATCAGAAGCTCTATAGTAAGGATTCAGAAAGCAGAAATAAATACATAACCTGCACCCATAATATCCTGCAGATGACTGATTCCAAAATGCACCCTGACCTGCAGTCCAGCCATGACTACTGTTGATGCAAAGAGTTCAGGGAGAGTCCACCTAGAGCCAGCAGTTCACATGAACATAATGAACAGTCATGCACACTAAAGCAAAATTCTTCCTTCTGCATGAAGTTCAGCACCAATTCACAGGGCTGGTCACAGCAGGACATACTGCAAGTTTTTATCTGAGATAAAGAGTGAAGGCATCACCAGGAAAAGCTCCCAAAAGCCAGAGGATGGTTTACCCTTTCCTGTGCAAAGGGTGCAGCTCAGAACAGGGAAGACATAACAGGTTTTTCAAATGCAAGTTTTGCCAGATGTGGAGACAGGGTTTGAGACCCCACTGGGCACCCAGCGCTGCAAGTGTCTGCGTTGGTGAGGATGCTTCATAGCCCTTGGAAAGGAGATGGAACTGGAGCCTCCCATACCTTCATTCATCTGGTCACCTGTTTAATTTTTCTCTACTTGTTTTGCTCTTAGAATCTGGGGAGTTGGTGGCTTGGAATCTGGGCCTTAGTTCTCACACTCCTGTTTTCTGCTCTCTGTGTTTTGAAGATCCCCCCTGAGCACCCTTTTCCTGTAGGAGGAACTGGCTGACACAGCATCTAAAGAGAGGTGGGGGGCTGGGAAATAACAATGAGCACAGCCAGATGGAAAGATATCCATTATCACAAGCTGTATCTCTCAATTCTAATCATCTTCAATTTTTTAATAGGAGGGAAGTTATTTAAAATAAAAGATGTGACCAGGTACCTGCACAGAGCTGGTTGTTTTCTTGCTGCTGCTACAACCAGTTATTTTCTCCCTAAGTGAGCGAGACACATCTGCTGGCCTTGCAGAGAACACATCAGATCCCCTGGATTAGCAGGTCTTTCCATGGATAACTTGACGTGAGGCTGGCATCCCACAGGAGCTCCCAGATCACAGCACTTATTATGGAGAACACTACACTTTAGTGCTCAACTTGGATGATCTTTTGAGAGATAAAATACAAAGTTATCCATAAACCATCAAATGTTCCAGGCCTTTCAGAATGCTATTTGCTGATTCCCTCGGAAATTTATTAGCTCTACCAATATTTTCTTTCTTATTTTTGTAAAGCAAGCTCCAAGTCAGCTAGTACTGACTATGCAGAGCCCTGAAACCACATGTTTATTTTCCTAAGTTATAAAAAGTTTATAAGGGTAGCTGGTATCCTTATGGGCCAATGTACAGTGATTTGCTACTGCATTCCACACTGACACAGAAGAGCTCTGTGTTTTATACCAGAGGGAAATCCTTGTGATACAGCTGTCCAGCAGCCAACAAGAGTGCAGACACCTTCAAAAATATAACTNAAAAAAAAGAAGGGCTGAAAAGGCAGAAAACATCCCTTCTGAGAAAAATCAGTTTGAACAATGTGATGACCTTGGGCTCCATAAGATCTGTGTTGGGATACCCCAGTGAACATCAGCAAAGTCCTTTCATCACAGACATAGTTCTTTTTTTTCTTTTTTTTAACTAGATTAGCATTTCTACCTGAAAATGCTGTATGGTCACAATAATTTTCAGAAGTGCGATGCAGTGGCTACTTTTCCTTTCTCCAGCTAACATTTAGCTTTCAGTTTTCACAGCTTCATGTCGTTTCCTTGACATGAGGAGGCTTTGCTCAATTTAAACTGGAGAACGGAGACACTGTTATTCATTTATCTCTTAAAATAGTGAGTACACAGCTGCACAACCTGAAGAATTAGGTCAGGACGTTGCCATGCCTGTCCTGGAATGAGAAATTCAGAGCAAACAAGGTAGATTTCAGGAGAGAGCGTGGAATGCATGAAGAGTTAGAAAAACTGACACAGATTCAATAGCAAAAATAAGTAATTTTGCAAATCCCTAAACCACAATGGTTGGATTAGGGCCCCTGTCATACAATTCTTGGGCATGTGAACAATCCCTTTTTCACTTGAGTTCATTTCATTAGCTTCTCTCAGCTACATAAATACTCATACTCTCAATGGGACTACTCTCACCAATAAAGTTCCTCAAGCGAGCAGGGATTGCAACCCAATTTCAGTGGAACAAACCCAACCTCTGACTTTGATTGCATCCCTCACTTTTCTAAAAAAACTTTGTTTCCAGCAAGAATGAGCCCACAATCCCTGTGGAGCTTTCTTTCACCACTTCCAAGCACAATCCCAGTTATTTTTCTTGTCAAATACAAAAGCAAACAGGGCTCTTCTAAACTCCCCAACTTCACCTTCCTTTGTAAAAACACTGCTGGGCCTTGAGCAGGCCAATTTGGATGTCTTTTAGAGCTCCTGGGCTTTGCTGTGCTCTGATTGACAGATCCCCAACAGGGTTATCCTGCTCACATTGAATCCCCACATGTCTCAGCCAGCCAGCAACCTCTGAAAGACAAAATACGCTCACTGTAATACCACAAGTAATGACAGCAGTATCAAAGCAGTAATTATTCAGAAGTAAATTATTTTCTGATTAAGTTTATAGTCTTTCTTTTTAAGCCTTTGACACTGTTGGACAGTGTTGACTGTGATTAATTCACTTATAGTTAGTACAAATGTCAAGGAAAATTGTCCCTTTACCTATCAGTTCCTATCATTATTCTCACGGAGTTTAGTTTAAAGTTTGCTGCAAGGGAGACAGGATGGGCAGTGCTGGAGTGAGAAGTGCATTGCACTGCTAGAGGAAGCAGCAAACCAGAGAATTTTTGCCCCCAGCTGGCAGCAACCACCACAGGGATCCCTAAATCTAAAAAAAGCACATATTGAGTTGGACATTTCCTGTATATTTTTCAAGCAGGTTTTTAGTTAGTTCCATTCTGCCAAAAGCAGAGGAGGACTTTGTCTTTTGTCTCCAATTCTCCCCGATCATCCAAAAATACACATGAAGGGCTGAACAGAGCAACAAGCAGAACTGAAATCAATAAATCGACTTGCTGGCTTCTCGTGTCAGTATTTATCATCTTATCCAAAACAGACAATAAAATCAGGACATCTAAACTCAGCCATTTCCTCTCAGGACTGTGATCTTGAAAACTGCTGACGTGCTTTGCTTCCACAAATACCCACCAGATGTGGCACATTTCAGGTAAAGGCTTCAGCGGAAGGCATGAACTCTCCCTTTAGCATCCTCTCTTCCCCTCAAGGTAGAAAAAAAGCAGTGAGATGACAATGAGGAAGAAGATGAAGCAAAATCAACTCCTTCCCCTCCCTTTCCATTATGTTCAAAGATTATAAGGTGTCTCCAAAGGGCTCTACAAAGACTGTCATGGAAAATAAACACACAGGTGTTTCTGTCCCAGAGTTATCAGACACAAATAAGTAAATAAACTCTTACTCCACAAAGAGAAACAGATGGAGAGACCTGTCTCTAAGTGCAGTTATGGTGCACCAAGTACAAGTTGCTGGAAGAAATCTCAAGGTCAGCAAAGGGCAGAGGAAAAAACATTTTGTGAAGTAGAATAGGCAATTGATTGTTTTGGGGTTTTTAATTGTTTTTAAGTACAAAAGCAGGAACATACAAAAGTTTTTATGGAACAAAAGAACAAGTACCTGGAGTACTGGGAACACTGACCCATTGATTCCCTCAGCAGGACTTGAGTTCAGCATGGAAGCATTCACTCCAATGAAAAGGACATATTTTATCCAGAGCTAGGAGTTACAGAAACAATCTGCAGGGTAAGAAAATTCTAGCAACATCCAAACCAGCTTGGTCTCCAAGATCCTGTGTGTGTACAGGCTTGTTGTACACGAGTACATGAATGTTAAGATTGTGTTTTCCAGGGAAAGGGAGAAACCTTTTACATTGTATTATAGATGTAATGAAATGTAATTTAATATATATAAATGTGGAACTAGTCTCTGCCATGACTTTCTTGCACAGAACAGCATTTTACCATTCATACATTCAGAGACATATGAAGCATATATATATTCACATACATAAACATGCTGTATTATTTAACTTAAAGCATAAACATGTGCTTAAGAGAGACAAGTCTGACAGCCCAGGGACCTAATTTTTCCATTAGCATCCTTCCATCTCTATTACCTTGTCTCACTGGATTTCCTTCTGTGTCCCAGTGAGAATGGCTTTTGCAGCAGAACAAGCAGAAGAACGCTCAGATTTACATAAAGAACTTGCTTGATGTTCCAAGATGCAGCCACACCGTCACCCAAGGGATGGTTTTCTCATCCAGGAGGAATCTCAGCTGTAATCATCAGCCTTTCACAACAGATTCCTGGGAGTCTTTTACTTCCTTCACTTGCAATTTGTCCAGCTCAAGAGATTTACATGAAAAGGTTGAGCTCAATATTGAACTTCATGTGGAAATGCATGATCTGGAATATCAAAGGGTACCTTTGGAGTAAAACAATTTTGAACATGACAAAAGGATGAAATAATTTTCTCCAGCCAAAATACCATCTACAAGGAGGTCACTTAAGCTGGTCACCACTACAATTTCTTGTTCTTTATCCCATTTACCTCAAGTGCTTTCAGGGCAATTAATATGAACAGTACTTCTAGCATTTTAGGAAGTGCTATGCTAACTAATACAGTGGTCCCATTAGTGTATTCTGCTCCACTGAGTTTCACTGTCAGGACTGAAAACTGAATTGCACTGCCAGGAATGAACTTAGATCATCAGCCTTGACTATTAGGAGCTAGAAGCTCACAAGGAGCAGAAAGGAGTGCCAGCACCTGTAGATTAATAATCCAGTAATGCAGATATAAAGTGAGAGGTGGAAGCGAGATGCGGGTCATCTCGAATGATTAATACTGCAAATAATAAAAATGTTTCTCTTTAGCCACATGGATGAAGAGAGAACAATGATAGAATTGTAGAGTCACTGAACATCCTGAGTTGGGAGGGACCCACAAGGATCACCGACATCCAGCTGCTGGCCCTGCATAGGACAGCTCCAAAAATACCAACATGTGCTTGAGAGCATTTTCCAAGCACTTCTTAAACTCTGGGTAGATGAAATAGAGAAAATATGAGGTACATACAGAGCCAAGAATGACTGAAGGTATTAGGATTAACAGGATATTAGGATTTTCCTTTTGTTTTCAGCGGTGATGATGAAGAACATTCTTGGACCCCGCAGCAGCAGCAAAAACCTCCCAGACAAAAGCACATCCGTTGTGGGTGACACCAAAGCCTCACTTGGGCCTTGCACCTTGCAGCTTGGCCAAAGGCTGGAGACTTTAGCAAGTTTGGGCTTCTCTGAGTTTTCCTAGAGACTTTCAGTGCATGTTCATCCCTGACACAAAGGTCAGTCTGTTTGCCAGATGTCAAGCCCTTCCTGCAAAGTATAGGGGGCAAAAGAGCTTTTCACATAAAGGTTGTCAGATTTTTTTATGCATATTTTTTCTGATTTTGGCTGACATTTTCTAAAATGAATTCACCCTGAGGCACACACTCAGCATGAAGAATTTAAATCCAAATGGTTAAAGCTTGGCAAAGCTCTGAGCAACTGAAAACAGGGTCTGGTAATGGGAAGTGTCAGACAACCTTGAAAATAGGGAACCAGGCCCGTCTGCAGCATGCATTGTAACACACTGGTGATGGATGATATCAGACTGGAAATTTCACAGTTGAGGAGCTGCAGCACCATTAATTCCTCCCTGGGAAAAGCTGGTGTTAAAACTCATTTGGTCTGTGGATACAACATCAGACTATGCCCATCACAACAAATTGGATTAAGGATGGAATTCACCTTTCCTGTTAAAGTAAGGAATAAAATTTGGGCACTGGTGATTGACTTGACATCACATACTTTGGTTCAATGACAAGCAGGAGGTGTGGCAGCTCCCACATATATAAGTTTCTGAGTTTTGGATTATTTTTTTATTAAGTGAATATTTCTTATGACTTTTTTCCAAGGAACTGGGTTCAGCTTCCATCTGGACATTCCTATGAGTGAACTCTGGAGGCCTAAACGGGCAAGGACAGGACATTTCAGGGTTGACTGGAAGAGCATTGAGAGGAACAGGATCTTAAATGTGTGCACCTGGGTATTTGTACTGGAAGACACTGCAGCAATATTTCAATGAAATAGGCATGAAAAGCACCACGTGGCTGGCTTGACCAACACATCTCAAATTTTGTTATTCATGAATAAGCCAGAGGGCAAAAAAGTTCATAACGATATTTGTGCAAACAAGTACAGTATAGGAAACTGCATTTAGCTCAGAGCTATTCCCTCAGCAGGAAAAAAGGCTACATTTGAATAAATTATTTGTGGTGAATTATTCCATTAGCTATAGTCATCATAATTCCACCCTGATTTTTATGTAGCATACATAAGAAAATTCTCCTTTCCATATTGTATCTTCACTTAATTTGCTGTGGCTGGAAAAAACAATTAATTACTTACAATGACTATGATTATCTGACAAATGCAGATCTTAGCTAATGTTTGCTGCAGAGATGCTGCAAACAAAAGCAAGTCTTACAGTGAAACTGAATAATGAAAATAATTTTTAAAGTATGAATAGCTGTGTGGGAAAAAACAGAAATACAAGGAATAACACTATGCTGAGTGAGGCTCATCATTGTTAGAAGAGTTTTATGATTTGTTATCTTGTGGAATATAAGAACTTTTAAAATAGCATCAGTCTGCAGCAGTTTTCATAGAATCATACAACAGTTTGGGTTGGAAGGGACCTTTGAAAAGCGTCTCATTCCAACTCCCCGCCATGGGCAGGGCCACCTTTCAGTAGATCAGGTTGTTCAAAGCCACATCCAGCCTGGCCTTGAACACCTCCAGAGATGGGGCATTTTTTTTCTGTGTTCTTTGAAGAAGGCTTAGGTGAAAGTTTAGACACAAATGCCTTTGCCATGTGCTGGCACCAGCAATGCTGAGAGGATGCAGGGGCATTCCCACAGCTTCTGTCTATGTGTCAGACCAGAGCCAAGGCATCGAGTGCTACAAAGATCAGGCAGCAGAAGTGAAGAATAACAGAGACACAGAGCAAAATGAGACTCAGAAAGATACTTCACCTCTGGAGAAGCTGGTTGTATTCTTTGGTCCAAGTCAGTGAAACCTCAAAGTGGGGAACCCTTTGATGGCACATCCAGGAAGCCTCGGCAGCATGGCCAGCCACCCTGGGGCTGGGAATGCCTGAGCTGAGGGGAGGTGAGGTGTGGGGTAACTCACCCAATGGGCAGGTTCAGCCTGCAGGCTCTCATGCAAATCACTGCTTTTGCTCTGGGTTGGGCGGGCTTATCCCCTTCTGATTATTGGTTTCCTGCAGACTCTGTAGCGCTCAGCACAGCCAAAGCCAATGTGTTCTGTCCAGTTCCAGGTTTTGCTCAGTGCTCATCTGCAGCCACAAACTGGCCCAGCTGCACTCAAATCTTGGCCTACAGCTGTTTTAAAAAAAAGTCCTTTTTTTCATCACAGCTGACCTAAATCAGATCCTAATGGGATCATCGCAAGGAGAATAACTGGAAACAGCATGTCCATTTCCTTGGCTTTAAGTAAGTCTGTTACAGTCTCCTAGAGAGAAAGGAACAGCAGGTTTGTCCCAGACACATGGTTGGATGCAGTTGCGATTTGGGACAATCAAATCTACCAAATTATATGGTAGAACTGCCCCCAGTTTCTTCTGCACAAACCTGAATGCAATGAAAGGAAGAATCAATCTGGTGATGACCCTTGGACAATGACAAAGGTTTACTCTTCCCCCCACTCTTCACTCTCCCATTCTTTATTCTTCTTATGACTGTGTTGATAACACCCTGGGATGAAAAATCCTGCAAATTATAAAATGTGTGCAGATGTATTTCTGCTTGGTAGCATACTGACTTCACAACCTTCTCCATGAGTCGAGGCTCTGAGAAAAAAATCTTATGAGTAGGGGCATGAGGATTTTACATTTGATCAGATTTTTTTTTTCTTTTTTCCTGAATTTTAGCATTAATACCAATAGCACTGCAAACAGGAACAGATGATAAAAACATGATTAAAAGCCCTAATATCCTGGTGTGGGTGCCCAGGTAGAATCCTAAATCAATCTTTACCCATGCAAATGAATAACACGTTTATCCAACATGCCCAGTGGCCACTGGTTTCAGACAGAGATGTGGGATGCTCTGCACTATAAAAAAGGTCAGGTGTCCTTCTTTGGGCTGGATTAAGTCTCATATGTCTTTATAGGTGAATATATAAACCACAGAACTAAATTCCAGTCATCCTGGGCTCTCTCCTGTAGTCAATAACAGTGCAACTAAGCTGCTTCAGATATTTACCATTACGTGGGACAGATTCCATGCTAAACATCTATTTACTTGCTCTGACTATGAAAAGATTCTACACACCCAGGTTACACCTAGACATGCATCATCTGTCAGATGCATCCCATCATAAATAAATTTAAACATGGCTTGAAGTGCAGCATTCATCTGACCAAGTGCAGACAGCTGCAACGTTGACAACTACATTTACTCTCCTTCTGCATTCAGTACAAAGAAACAGGTGTCTTTAGGGTGTAATTCATCTAATATTAGAGCAGATGATTAAAATAGGTCAGATTGATCACCCCCTGAAAGCTTCTGATTACACTGGCTGGAAGGGGAATCTGTGATAAGGAGCTGAGGTGTGAATGCTGAGTGGGATGAACTCCACACTAAAAGTTCATCTATTCCATCATTTTGGTTGGAACAAGGAACCAAAAACAGCCAAAAATTAGAAAGCTGATGATGTGACCAAACCTGAGCAATGTGGGACAACTAAACTCTCCAAGATTTCTTGGGAAAACACAGGTGCATGTGAACTAGCTCAGCACAAACCCCTCTACTTTTGCAGTAATATCATCTTACTTGGGGATCAGTACAAAACCATTAGCGAAAGCTAATAAAACAAACTCCTCTGATATTTTGTTAGCCAGGTAAGAATGTGCAGTTGTAGAAGCTGTAATGAGGATAAAACCAATAATAGCTGATTCTGTGTGATATGAATCTGAGGAAATTAATCCAGCTAGAAGTGATTTAAAACATTAAAGTTCCAAACCCTCATGGGATCACAGTGTTAGGCAATTCCTTAGCAGAGTGCACATCACCCAAAGCTTATGAAAATATTTTTGGAAAGAGCCACAGGAAGTGTTACATCATTGAAGACAGCACAGACTGCGACAAGTCAGGAAACGTGACTCTGAGCCCGTCTCAGCCTGGTGCCCGTGCCCTGCCTGCCTGAATCCAGTCAATATTTCTCCTTTTCCACTCTTTGCTTGCCTTGCCTCTGTAGGACTGTGAGCTCGTCTCTTGTGTTTATTTAGAGCTGAGCCCTGTGACAGAACCTCTCATAAAAAACAAGGAATGATGGTCAACATGGATTGACCAGCTGCCCTCCTCTGACAAAAAACCCTCAGCACCTTATTATTGTCTTAGGTGGTCCAAAGATACACTGAGGACACACTGAAGTCCTTTCATTCTTATTCCCACAGGAGATGCAGATTGTGGCAGGCAAATTGGTAAGGAAGTGTAAACAAGTGTACTGCAGCTGCCAAATCCTTGCTGGTTTCTGCAACCAGATATATTCTCTGCAATAATCATTTTGGCAAATTACTTTTTCAAATTATTTTGTCTGACTTGCAAGTTCCTCTTGTGATGGAAGAACATCAGATTCAATCCTTATCTCTAAAGTATTTTAAATAATGTGACAGTTAAGTCTGTAAAATATGCCTTGGCCTAGGAAATATAGTCTTCCATTTATTTTAAAAATGGTATGAAGCAACTGAATTACAGGCTATATGCATAGAATACTCATGATACCGTGGTGGGGACACATAGATCATTTCTCACTCAAAATTGACAAAATACAGTAGTGGAGAGATGGGGATAAAACACAGTTAAAGAAAGGTGTAAATTTTGTATTGCTGCTAAGATGATTTATCCAGGCATGAGGAAGTACTTTTTGAATACCTAACACCAAGATTAAGGTCTGTATAATTCCATACAAAATCATGGAAGGAGGAAAAATCATAGGGCTAGAGTTAGAACTAATCATGTATTTGATCAGAGGAAATTTCCACAATTGGTGTCCATCAACGTTAAACTTCATCCACAATAAAACTTTTATCCACAAGTATGTCACCTTTTCATCCATTTTCCACACTTTGTTCTTTACCTTTTAACCAGCAAACAGCATCATTCTCTCTCTCCCCTTCCTCCTATTTGGAATATTTCCTTTCCATCACTTTCATTTCCTTTCAAACCAAGGGTGACACTTACTGCTCCAACATTAATGTTGCTTTTGGCCTGCTCTCCTTCTCCAGTGTTTCTCCCTGTTATAAGAAGGGGTGAAATCCTTGTTATGGGATGCAGGAATGTGTCTGTCAGAGGGATCTTGTGTGTTTTCCTCTTCCCCTGCAGAGCCTATGGCTAAAAGTTGGTGATAAAGATGATGCTTCTGGCCTCAAGTCTGCCACAATCCTTGGAGAAACAGCATTAGGAACTCAGTTCTACAAAGCACTGAGCAACTTGTGTCCTGCATTAGAGGGCAAATTATCTAATAAACAACAGGATGGAATGAACTCCTGAGAGGTGACAGCTCTGCAGAAAACATGTGTAGAACCTGCACACCCCTGACATGGGCCAGCACCGCTCTGAATAGATTTTTTTTATCTCCATACACTGACCATTCAGCCACTTCCAAAGGGAAAATTTATCACATGCTCCTATCACTTATTTAGCACACAGCTGCTTCCACAGGACTCCTGCATCTCCTGTCTTTTGGACACTATCAGTATTGGTGCTAAACTCAGAAAACCTTAACCATATTTAAGGAATCACTTGTCTTTCTCTCTAGAATCCTATAGGATTTGGTTTTCCCCTCCTACAGCCTCTCCACAGCCACATTAAAAAGAGGCTCGGCAATACTTTTCACATTTGTAGGCTGTCACAAATGGTTAGCAGGGAAGAAGTCATTCAAACACACATGACTTTATAATTAAGGCACCTAACTCTTATAAACCCCATTTTTCACAGAAGCAGTGACTTTTAATAAAGTGCAGTGGAGCTGTGGGGGATTCTGTGGTTTCTGCGTGCAGGCCTTGTGTGAACGTTTCGACCCTCAGCCCTGACCACAGAGACCACAGCCATCAGGAGGAATATTTATTTCCACTCCAGCACTTGTCTGGTCTGGTGGACAAGCCCCTGAGCATGGAGACATGAATGGCAGTCATTTCCCTTTGCTGGGCCTCAGTTTCTCCATCTATCAAACTGGGATGATGATTTCTTCATCTTTTGAAAGCTGCCTTGAGAGCAAGGGATGAACCAAGCAAGATGGTAATTTTCCAGATGAGGTCACTAAGGTGAGCAGAGGTGATGGTAACACTGATGAAGTTGGAGACAGCTGAAAAGAAGTCAAGGGATCCCATTCCCATGCATGCTATGAGGGATAGAACTCCTTTTATTCCCTGGCCTTATGAGGAGTAGGATGCAAGAAATTAAAACCTGGAGATTAAACTGATGAAGCTCTTTCATCTGGATCAGGAGGAGGATCACATGATGAGACCACTCTGGCTCTCTCCATGCAGGTAGTAACAACAAACTAAAAGCTGAAAACCCCAGATAAAATTAAAAGAGCCATTAGATAATCACTAGAAATTAATTTAACCTCACTGTCAGCAATATTCTTTCCAGTTCACCTGCTGGGCAAAGTCAAGGAAAATACCTGATTACCAGCAGGACAACAACAAGTCATTCACAGTGTAAATCAGGAAGTCAGATGCTGCAAGTGCTGCCTGTCAGCATTCACTGACATGTGACAGGTGTGAAGATGGGAAAATGGGATACTGGAGAGACATGGTCCACCTCTCGCAGGCCAGGGTGCCCCTCTCCATGATTCCAGCACTTCAATCCTTCTGTTGCCCAGTTCACCAGCAGGCTGAATAACCCTCGCTTTTAACTGACCCTTTGTCTACTCTTTGACTCTACACAAAGTGTGACTTTTGGTGGCCATTTGAACCCTCGTTGTGGGACCTCTGTGACAGGTAACAAGCCTTAGGGTGAAGGAAAAGGCAATAGATTCATCATTGGCACTTGCAGACTTCTGACACTGTCTCATATTCACTTTCCTAATCAGGTGAGGGAAACATGGGTATAGATAAAGTTGCTAGAGAATGAGGACAAGGCTGCAGATATGAGCACCCAGAGAGCAGTAATCAATGGCTCATTGTCAAAACAGAAAGCGGTGCTGGAAAGCCAGAAAGCGCAGCCTGGGAGGACAGATTGATCGAGTTACATTTATTAGCCAGAGGAGAGCCTTGGTGGGATGTAAGTGCCTTTGAGCACAGAAAAGGCTGCTCCAGAGCACACTGGTACAATCTGTCCTCACTGTCAGGATAAGGAAAGCTTTTACATCACTGCAAAAAAAAAAATTCAAACCAGATAGGAAAAAAATTTATGAGGATCTATAACATCAATAGACTCAAGACTGTGAAATCTCCATCCTTGGGGGTCATTAAACACAGGCTAGATAAACTTTTGCCAGGAAAAACAGGTTTAAGAGACTCTGCTTAAGATAGGCAGCTAAGGCCTTTCTGTGTGCATTTGAATAATGCCCTGAGGCTTGCTGTGCTTCTGGCTGGGCTCTGTGCATCAGCATCCCTTGGATATAGGCTGCTGGTAGCTCAGTGCAGCACACAGAGATAATCCACTCTCAAGCTGCCTAAAAAACAGGAGCTTTTTTTACATCAGGCTAGACTGGGGCTTCTCTAGGAGATACTGTGGTTGCGTGATGCTACTGAAAGGGCAGACAGGAAAAAAGCAGCAGTTTAGCCAAGGGCACGAGCCTGGGTCATGTGCAGGCCTGAGCCTTTTCTCTGTGCTTTCCCCAAGGTCATCCCAAACCATCTGGAACAAGAAGAAGGCATGAAGCACTTGCAAGACCAAGAGCCACATCGCAAGTTGTCAACCCAGCCTGTGGCTGATGGCACATTCCTGGCCCAGCCACTCTGCTTTCACCTTTTGGCAGGCGAGCCGATGTGGATTTATGCAAAGGAATGATTTTGACCTTTGCTGGGCTGCATTAGTAATTTAAGCTGGATCTTTGGCTTACTGGGGCTGAATGTAACGCCTAGCTAAGCTAGCAGCACTGGAGAGTGGGAAAGGAAAATGGAAAAATCCTGCCAAGAAACACTCCGAGGGCAGGTAGCACAGATATCAGAGAATCATGGAGTGGTTTGTGTCAGAAGGGACTTCAAAGATCATCTCGTTCCACCCCCTGCCATGGGCAGGGACACCTTCCACTATCCCAGGTTGCTCCAAGCCCTGTCCAGCCTGGCCTTGGACACTTCCACGGATGGGGCAGCCACAGCTTCTCTGGACAACCTGTGCCAGGGCCTCACCACCCTCATGGTTTGGGGGCTCTCAGCAGGGTGTTATGTGGGTAATCTTGGGCTTTAAGGAACCATATGGGACAGACTGAAGTCACGGCACTGCCTTCACCCACACACAAAACATTTAAGCCTCAGACTGAGTCTCCATCTGCTCAGTCCAGTGAGTGCCCAGGACCCCTGAGTCTTGCATTGGCAGAGGGGAGCCCAGTGAGGAGGAACATGACCCCAAAACTGCTCATCCCAGCAGCGCTCAGGGCTGGTGTTGCTTTGGGGTAAGCCCAGAGGGACACAGAGGAAACACTGTGGGCTCCGCTATCGCTATTTGGAGTTGCTCAGCCCACTCAACAGTGAACTCACTACAAATACAGCCACTGGGTTTGTACATCACACTAGAGGCACAATTCACCCTAAATTAAAATAGTAATGTAAAATAGGTTTAAATATAAAATAGACCCAAAAATGTAATTTCTTTGGTCTCTGCTTCAGTGACCATATGGTAGCAGCCGACACCTTTGGGGAAGGTACTTTGCAGGGATTAACAGCCAGATGGGGGTTAACAGGCCACAGCTGTACTGGGATCCCCAACTGCACCTCCAATTAATGATCTTCTGAGGACGTATCCTTAAATTAGAGGAAATGACAGGTTTAAATTGGCATGTGCCACACACAGTGCAGTGGCAAGCCCAACAGTTAGTATAATTTTTAATACGGCCATAGAAAACACCTTTTTATACTAATGGAATAAATCATGTTCTCAACACCTGGAGTTTACACTGGCCAACCTGTAATAACGTATTAATGCAGAGCAGTTGCATATCCTGTTCCAGAGCAGCAATAAAATGGTGAGGGACCCCAGGGTACAGGTATTAGCCGAGGGCACGACTCGCTGGCGGCTGCAGATCACCCTCCCACCAGTGCAGCTGCACCTTCTGCACCACACAACAGACCTTGAACCTGTTTTCCTTCCTAGATGTCCATGGGCTTCTTTTTTTTTTTTTCCTTTTCCTGACTACGCAGATTCCAGTTCAGGAGAACATTCTTATTTCCAGTCTTCCTTTAAGAGCGTGCTCTCATTACACCAAATATCAAGACAGTTTCAGGTCAGATGGGTGGCAGATGCTGCTGCTGGTCCTTGAAAATGCAGTGATGGTGGCAAGATGCCCCTGGGTCCCTGGAGGCATTCCAAGGCCAGGTTGGCCAGGGCTTGGAGCAACCTGGTCCAGTGGAAGGTGTCCCTGCCCATGGCAGGGGATTGGAACTGGATGATCTTTAAGGTCCCTTCCCATCCAAACCATTCCATGCTTCTATGACCCTACATACTTAGTAATGTAAGGGTACTTCTGAGCAGGCTTCACAGAGAAGAAGGTGGAAAAATGGATCACTTTCTTTCCTCAGAGGTGTTCTTCAAAGCTGCCAATGGTGTCAGGCAGAGCTCAGTGAACTGGTTATGCATAGGCCCAAGTGGTGCTCTGAAAGCAGCACCTTCCTTTCTGAAATGAAAACATGAAATTATGATTTCAGCCACAAAGCTGCTGCTTGCAGGAGGAGGTGGTTGTACGTTTACAAATATCATCAGTCAAATATTACCTTATTTGTGGTGCCTTTACTGTTAAGCAAAAAATCAAAGATCTGGAGAGATTAAACCCGAGTCGGTTTTGATAATTACGGAGGGTTTACGTGACATTACACTTCAATCTTTTTTGTTTTCTATTGTGTAGAATAGAAGAATTGTGTTCAAACCACAGTGGGAACTCTAAGCCAGGAGCTGCCTTGATCAGAACTCAGTGTCTTCCTGAGGCACTAAAATGTTTGGGGTTTCCAAATCAGAAGAAACAAACACATCACTTGATAAAGCAGCTGCTGTGCTGGACTCATCTCTGTCTGCAAAAACAAAACTGGTTTTGTGAAGCTGTGTGGGTCAGTTTTTCAGCCAGAGCTATTGCAGCTTCCCTACCACCATTTTTTCATTTGAATTTTGGGGCCTACAGCCTTCTCCTTACCATTATTATCATTACTATTTTTAAAAGACTGGGTCCTCAAATTCATTGATACAGAGATAATGAACTGAGGCACTGAGAGGTCTGGATGGGAGCCCAGGTCTCCAGAAAACCATTTCAGTGCCTCTACCTTCAAGAATGTGTGGGGAAGGGGGGGATGAGGGAAGCACCTGTTTTCTTAAAAAATAAATGAATTGGTAAATGTGCCAAATCTGACATGACGCAAAATCAATGTTATACCAAAGGAAGCAGCAGCTAGTTAGGACAAGCAGCAAACCCCCTTATTTCTAGACTTGGAGTGATATCACCAATGACGCCTTTGACAAGGAGGTAAACAGGAAAAGCTGAGTTGGCTGAAAGTCTGTAAGAAACAGGGAGGGAAAAGTCCATGTTTACCACATGGAAAAGGACAGACAAAGGCAGCACAGAGCTGAATGTTATTTTCAACATTCCCAAAAGGGGATGAGACAGGAGAGAGGGTAAAGACACAACAACACTTAAAAAAGACTTTAAACAAGTACTTACTAGTGTTTCTTTCTCAATGGATTTAGACTCTGGCTCCCTTTGTCTGCACAAGGCAAGGAGAGAAAGAGCCACCAGATCATGGACGTTGTTGCAGTGGAAAATTTTTGACAGCTTTTGTGTTTTTTCTTATGTAGCAAACCTTTAGCCAGCCTGAGAGGGGTCTGATCCAGCTTGTGTCCCAAAGACATGTATTTCAGTTTACTGTCCCCACAACCTGATAGCTTTCCTCCTCTGGAAACACAGTAGGATTTCTCTCCTCATAATTATATAGACAGTCACTGAATTTGGAAGAAACAATTGATCAGAAACTGACAGAAAGAGGGAGATCTGTTGGTTATTTAGGACCTAGTTCTGCAATCCAGATCAATATGAAATCATTGAAATATGATAACAACTCTCCCAACAGGCTGAGGGAATTTGGGTTGTTCAAGCTGGAGAAGAGAAGGCTCCTGGGAGAACTTAAAACTCCTTCCAGTGCCTAGAAGGGCTCCAAGAGAGCTGGAGAGGGACTTTTTACAAGTGCATGGAGTGACAGGACAATGGGGAATGGTTTTGAACTGAAAGAGGGTAGAGTGAAATGGAGTATTAGGAAGAAATTTTCCCCTGTGACAGTGGTGAGGCACTTGCACAGGCACAGGTCACCCAGAGAAGCTGTGGATGCCCCATCCCTGGAAGTGTCCAAGGCCAGGTTGGATAGGGGTTTGGAGCAACCTGGGATAGGGGAAGGTGTCCCTGCCCATGGCAGGGGGTTGGAACTGGACGAGCTTTGAGATCTGTTCCAACCCAAACCATTCTGTCATTCTGTGATGGTTAAGGGAGCACAAGCAGCAGGGTCCTGAATGGTCTCCATGAAAAACTTTCAATATAAAAAAAAATTAGACAGTCTAGAGCTTCTGAGCAGAACCTATGCCTCTTGTAATCTTAGTGGCCTTAGTCACCTGACCAGAGATTTCCTACACTGCTTTATCTGCTGGTTGTCAGATCAAACCTGGGACTGCCAGATGGACTTGGCTGCCACAGCTGGTGCTGCAGAACTGCTGCTCCCTACGTACAGTGAGGAGCCAGCTGCCTTCCCCACACGGAGCATCAAAAAGTGTAACCTCAGACCAGGCTTCGTGGGTTCCACTTGGCAAGGAATCCTTTCTACCACGAGAACAACAAGATACCGACCTGGGTGAGCAGAAAACCTACACTTTGAGTTACGGACTGGAATAAACCATCCCACCAACTTCCACAAACGCCCAAGCTCTGCACCTGCAGGCTGCCAGCTGCTGATCTGGGAAATGCTCCATTAGGGCTCACTGCTTTTCCCACCTAAGCCTCAAGAGCTGCCATTTAATTCAGTGAAAGCAAGGTTTGACCCATGAGTACTTTTTTAAAGGAAAATATTATACCTTCTTTTCTGATGCAAGTTTGTATCACTATGGATTCAAAAGATATGAGATGATTTTAACTTTAAAAAAATAAAATATATATATTACATGCAAATTGAGGGACTATCTCTGACCTTCCCAACATAGTTAAATAGCAATGGTTTTAGTATCCATAAATTTTTGGGTGTCACTTGCTAGTAAAACGTTGGACAGGAAAAACAGGGGAAATAGCCTATCCATATGAAAACAATAATCATGTAATATTTATTGTCTGGGATTGAAATGTTTCAAATATTCAAACCAATAAAATGTCAGGAAAAGCTAGACTTCCTGATGTAAAAAGGCCATAAATTTCTTCCCTCATAAGACACAAGGAGAGGGGGAAAATCAATGCGACATTTAATGCTAAAGAAAGAAAGAGAAAAAGAAAGAAAGAATGACAGAAAGAAAAGAAAAAAACCACACCACACATAAATGTAAGTTAAAGCAGTGGAGAGCCCCCAGAGGGCACAATCCACTTACCTTTGGGAGGCTGCAGGAAGGAAATGGCAGCCAAGAGCACAACTCATGTATTGTAAAATATAAGAACATTTCAGAACAATTTAAGAGAGCAAAGAGGTATCTCTGCAGTGTCTGGCTCTGACAACTCTGTCTCAGCTCTTTGAGATCTCTCCGTCTCAAACCATATTCTACTGGGCTTTAAAACCCCCCCAAAAACCATTACCAAACAAAAAAACCCCCAACAATTTGCAGATTCAAATATTCCTTTTTTATACAGGTCAAAGATGTTTTTTCTAAAACTTCAGGAGGTTTCACAATTTCATAAAAATTGACAGTGTGACATTAAACTTCGTGCAAGACAAAAACGACAGACAGCAAAGAAACCAAAGGTTACAGTCAAATTACTTCCACAAAGTAAAAATCTTTTATCTTTACAAGGATAAACCACTTTCATTGCAGACAGAGGGAGGTATCGAAACAGGGTTATGTTTGCTTTTGGATTTAAAAAGCAGAGATGGTGTTCGGAATTCAGTCTTCATGAAAAATATGACTGCATATATATTCATATTTATTGAATATATATGCATACAAATTAATGCATTTTCTATGCTCCTCCTGCTCACCTATGAATAAAGTTTTAATAACAGGCTCTTTAAGTGCTGCATTAATTTTGCCCTTCCTTCAAGACCACCAAAGAAACCAACAAAGATGCAAAATCCCTTCAGAGCATGCACCACAACTACATACCAAAGTGCAAATAAAACAAGCCTCAACAAAATAAAAATGAATCCAGCATCATCTACAAGCCCAACTTCAACACTGTAAAAAAAGCACCTATAAAAACCAGCCGTGGTAAGAACTGGGGAGGTTTGGACATTGGCCAAAAATTCAAAAGTTTGGCTGCTTATGCCAAATTTTATCTTCACTACCATAACTTTGGGAAGACTGTAACCAGCAAAGGTTGCCAGTGGAGCAAGGTGGACTTAGATGGCTACACTTCTTTATTTGGGTACTGTGAATAAAAGCAACCAACTCAGACTCTGCCCCAAAATACATGTACCCTTAAAACTGAAAGGTTTTTAACCCACTAGTTAAAAACAACAGCTGCAGAAGGACAGAGAGCTGTTTACCACTGTATCGGCTCTGAAAGTTGACCACACTGGAGAATTAACTATTCTTAACTATTTCACTGCCAAGGTTCTGATCACCAAACTGTGGAAATAATCATGACATAACTGTCAAACAGGAAAAAGAATATTTTACCAAGCAACCAGGTACTGAGCCCAGTCAGACCAAGGTAATTTTATTCTGCCTTACCTTGGAATATTCAGTGTTGTGGTTCTTGATCTTCCAGTGGAAGAATCTGTTTTTCCTCTTGGGCTTGATTTACACAGTGAGGAGACAAGTGGGATGCTCATGAGTTTGAGGGACACCTCAAGGTTGACCTCAACTGATTGTTGTACAAGTTCAAGCCCTACAGGAGCCACGTATCAGTTTTGCCACCATCCCAGAGAAGGTGAATAAAAGCAGCACCTTCCATGGAGAAACTGACTGTCAGAGGCCCTTTCCCAGGTGCTCAAAGCACTCCTTAATAATTATTTCCATTTATTTGTGTTCTGTCTACCCCAAAATCAGCTGAGCAGTGAAAATTTAGGACTATGTTGATACCATTCCAAAACACAGTATAAATTCTTTTAATATTAAAGTAAGGGCAAGCTGACATGGAGAACACTAGACAGATCATGTCTAGTTTGCTAAAACCATTCCTTTGAAGCTACAACAAAATTTGTTGCAGATTTAGACACTGGCGATCAGCAGATACACAATGATCTGAGCAAGGGAGCTCAGGGGGGAGCTCAGCTGGAGCCTTTCTCCTCTAAACACCTTCCTTCTCCTTCTGCAGTGGTGTTTCAGATTTGTTTTCACCTCGGCTTGACACGCAGTTGCTGCCATTTCATTTGCAGATCTGAAGAAATCGTGTCAGTACAAGAAAGGCAATAGTTTCTTTGGAGTTTTTTTTGTTTTGCAGATTAATTAAATACTTATGGAAATGAGAACAGAACTGGTTTGAGCCAGTTATTGACTGCTGACTATCTGAATCCCACTACAGCTTCTGATATCTTACACCTTCTCTTCTTCCAGGTCTGGTTACAGGATGAGGATCAGCCACCACATTTCAATGGCATTTTACTGGGTTCAGACCCAGTTCATCTACTAAAAATTAACATTTTACCTTGTCAACACCCATCGCAGCTGCTGCCCCATTTAAAAGAGGGCATTTACGTGTCTTAACTGTGTTTCTCCTCTCATTTCTTTGTGCTCTGATGCACTCTGCAAAGGCAGGTTGGGAGGAGATGAAGGGAAGAATGCCTGGCATTGCCAAAGTAGGATTTTTGTAATGAGTATGTACCTCATTATGTTTTCTGATGCAGAAATCCAGCATAGTTTGGAGGAAGGGAGGTGTCCCACAGTCCATGTTTTGGTGGAAATATCATTTGTGTTTCTGCACGAGGTCACCAAGTGGCCATGGCACATCTCAGCCAGAAGTTTTCGAAGTCCTGAGCCCTGGATTGGATCCAGATTGAGTGGCTGCATTCTTCCATGCCCAGTTCCTCTCGTGGATCCAGTTGGATACCGCCTTTGCCAATTTCTCCCCTAACCTGCAGGGCTGGGTTATGTGCTCTCTGACACACCTACTGCTTTCACTGCAGAGGGAAGATATTTCAGAACTGAGAGCAACATTATGGATTTGAGAAATCCAGGTTTCTGGACCATCCCAGGTTTCGCAACATGTGGCCCATCACTCAGCCTCTCCCCAGAAGAAATGGAGATAACAACACATTATTTTAAAGTTGTGCTGTAGGCATAAACACATGGAAACCCGTGAGGCACTCAGATATTACAGTAATCAAAGTCATACAAGGACCAAAGATTGACAGATCACAGCTTCACCAAATCAGTAAGAAAAATCTGCAAAGCATCTGGATGAAGACAAATACAGAAACACACAGATATTGGTATAAGATTCTCGTGCCAATATTTCTGTCTGATAGGAATTAAGATGAATTATCAATCACAAATATTGAACAGAGCTATAATATGTAAAATGAAACTGTATTATAATTTTAGTTCTTTATTTTCCTTATTTATATTTCCATCTCTCACTACTAATCTATCTTGTTTAAGAAAAATAGTACATGAGTATAGTGGAGCTTGATTACGGAGAATGGCTATTAATGTAGTGTCTCAGAGCACACTCTAGACAGTTAAAAAGCTTTTAACAGTAAAATATGAAGGCTTCCTTCAAATTTGCAGCCCTCTGCCTTCTAAAACTTTGTTTCAGTTGCCAAGATTTCAGTGATTTATAGAAGCCAAAGTATCTGATTTTTGTCTCCCCACAAGAGATGAGAGCTATTTTTTCTTATTATTTTGTAAAGGCAACATTATTATCTTAAGCAGAAAAAGAAAAAAGTTAAGGCTTACATTAAAGATACAGCTTTCAAAATAATTTTTAAGGCATCTGGCCTTATTTAAACCATCAAATTTACATTCAATTCCTTCAGGGATGGCTTCGCTGGCTCTGTGCCCTCTGAATAAACCTGGATTTAATGCATGCCACCACATTTCCCTGACTGCACTGCTGCACAGGGTAGATATATAGCAGAGGTATAGAAAGTAGAAGTATAAGAAGCCCAACTTTGGACAAGATGATTCATTCAGGCAAAAACACCCCCAACCCTGTAACTGTTTAAGTTTCAGCTAGAGGTTGGACTTGTGACTAATGTCACTATCTATTTATCCCGAATTTATGATTAGAAGTGTTTATGTACTATGAAACATTCTCTATGAGTTGGAGAGGAAGCTATAAACCTTTTTATGAGATCTACACGTGGCTGATGGCAGAACCTTAATGCAACACAAAGGTTCATCCACACCCAAGAAATGCCAAAACACACCTTTTTATTTCCCCCCTGAGTGAGATGGACACCTGACAAAGAGAAGTGTGCCCTGAAAACCCCGGGGGGCACATTTGGGAGGGCCCTGAGTGTGTCTGGAGAAATATGGAGCACTGTCAGCTTCTCCCAGTTTCCAGACAAAGACAGAAGCCTTGTAAAGGGTTTGATTTTCTCAGAGGAAAGAATGACAGAGGACAGGCCAGGAAATGAGATGAAGCCCAACTAGAAATTTGAGTTGTGCCTCCCTCACCTTTGACAAGTTTTAAGCTGAATTATTATCCCTGTTTTGTGGATGGCTGAAATAAAAACTGAAAAACCAGGCAGTGTAACCACAGAGGAAAGCAGGCACTGAGCTGAGAGCAGAACTCACACTCCCCTAAACGTTATAGTCATATTCCTACTGAAACTGAAGTTTCCCTTCTTCAGGTAACTAATGTGAAATAATCAACATAGCCTGATTCAGTAACTATAAACATTGGCTAAGAACAGAAATTATTTGCAAGTTGAAATTACAGAAGTGTAAAGCTATTCATATGCAGCCATAAACTGAATCTCAAGATGGATTTTATATATATAATAAAAAAGTGCAGTACCAGCCTGAACATACATCTCTGCTTCTGCAGCATGGGAAGTGGTGCTATGTGCACTCAAGTGCAGCATGAGTATTACTGGTTGCATTTTTGTTTCAAACAGACTTAAAGAAAATTCTGAAGATGCAAAAAAAAAATTATTACTTCCTAAAATAAGAATAAACTGGGTTACTCCAAGATAGGGACACATAACCCACCTTGTTTGACTCTAAATTCAGCTCCCTGACTTGTGCAGAGAAGTGAAAGGTTATTATATGGGTTTACTGGGCAAACCCAGATTTTATAAATAATTGCCTGTCAGGCTGTTCAAGATAGACAAACACACAGCAGACCAACAAAAACATGATCTGTCATATTTCTGAGAGAAATGTATGTTGAGTCTTCATTCTCTGGGACTTTAACTAGACCAGTAAAAAATAAGTGCCAGTATTTTTCCTGCTTATGCATATTTTAAAATGTAAAATCTGGGAGAGAGACAGCAACAGAAGGAATTTTGATTCCACTACCCAGTGCCTGAAATGCTTTCTTCTGTCTGCATCCCTGCAGATCGAAACCAAATACAATAAATGCTGGTGTCCTTTTAAAAAAGTCTGGATGTTTACAGCAAGCATATAATTTTCCATGATTAAGGATGCCAACAAAAATAAAGAGTGATGATAAAAAGAAAAGTTTAATCATATATTTCAAGAAGTACAGATGGAACATCAGAAAACTTTCCCCTTCCCTCATTTAATACATTGTACACATTACTTTTAGTCCTTTACACACAGAAAATTTCCAGAAAACAGGAGAGTAAGCAGATAAAAGAGGAAAGCAATTTATGAATGGCAGCAGTATTGGACCGACAATGTTCACTCTTACAATATTTCAGCTGCAAAGAGACATTTTTCCATTTATTTAAAAAATATACATATGTTTAACGTTTTTGCAAGCAGGTCCAGGAGAGCAGGACAACAAAACCACCTACAAATGACCACAAGAGCATAGAGCAGGAGTGAAAATTAAGACCTTACATACTAAGCACAAGGGAGGATGGCTGCACTACATGAAACTAATATTTTGATGTTCTCCTCTCAATCCCTTGAGTGTTCCTGATCAATTTGAGGCTTAAGTTGGATTCCAAGCCTGAGCTGAGAAAGACCCCTGACCTGTGGGTACCACAGGAACACCAGCAGGACGTGCCAGCAGATCCTGGTGACGGGCTGAAGCAGGAGTCCTTTTCTCTGCTCAAGCATCATCGTGGTTAGCTCTATATTTGTACAGTTTTTATGGGAAGAAATGAATGTGTTTGTGAGGCCAGCAAAGGCTGGAGGAGCAGGGGATGGGAACAAGCATAGAGGCAGGGACTGAGATTTAAAAAAAAAAATCTTTAAAACAAACAGTGCTAGCTAAAATATAAAAAAAAAAGGCAAAAAGAGTTGGTTTCTTCTTTAACCAAATCCAACAGCAGTGCTGCCTTTGTCAACAACAGGGACAACATCTGCTTCCTGCAGCAAACGCTGAGCAAGTACATAATGCTAAGCCCTTGCCTAGAACCACTGAGACAGACCCGGTTATTGGAATACTTTAGAATGTATTTTTCCAAATAGGGGTCTAGTCCAGAGCCAAGTCACTGCAAAGGCTTTCCTTGATTTTGAACAATGCTGGCTCAAGCCTTAGGAGATGCCAATACTGAGAATTTGGGGGTGAGCACTTAGTCCATCTTTGGGTGTGCAAACAGTCAAGTCTCTAACTGGTAAAGTTTAGTTTACCTGAACTTTTTCTGAATATCTTTGCATCCAAACTTGGAATTGCTGTCATCAAAATCCCCTCACTGGATTAAACTGGGTTATACTGCGTGAACACTTATATTAGTTGATAGAAACAAGTGGAAATTAGTGGAAAATAGAGGGAAATATTTTTTCTTCTTGTAAAAATTGCAAGGAAAACTACATAACCTTTATATAACCTACATAAGCCAACGTAACCCAGTCTTTCTCTGTCTGGCCTCTCCCTGCCCCATCCCGCTTTACAAAAAAACATCTTTCGGAGAACATACAGACTTCCAGACACTTAAATAAAAATGACATGGCAGTCAGAAAGTCCCCTGCAAACTCCAGCATTGTCTGAGCTGCATTCTTGTCCACCTACACCCTATCCCAAACATCCTGCCATTAATTAGCTAAATGTTCCAGCTAGTAAACAAGAATAACGATTGAGGGGGCTGGAAAAAGAGACAGAGACAGCCAGCAGATAGTCACAACAAACCAGCCCACTCACTGGTACATGCAGACATTGGAGCTTGTATTTTTTTTCCTTCCATGGAGGGAAAAAGAAAATCACCTTAATATAACACTGTCTTTCCTGTTGCTGGAGCCACATCCACATCAGCAGGCGAGAAAAGTCATCCCGTTCCTGCGGTAGGCACTCTGTCAGGGAAAGAGAAAATCTGTAGTGAATTATCACATCAGCTTAAACAGGGGAAGGAGGCAGAGAGAAAGGCAAGGCTTTCTTCCTGTTTTGTAGGCTACTCTGGCTGCAATCTAATAGTGTCCTTAATCTGAACATTTCTGGTGGGGAAGCTGTAAGCCACCACTTTGTCTATTAAAAAATCGGTGTGGTTAACAAGTGGTTAGTGACTCTATTTCAGGAGAGCAAGAGATAGGCAAAAATGTAACATCCTACTTTGTTAATTGCCTGCAAAATAGTTGAGGCCAAAAATACACAGATTATGCTGAATCTGTTTGTCCTTTATAAGCACATGTTCTCTACTCACCATGTTCAAGAATAATTTCTAAATTGTCTGAATACTCTATAAATTATTGAATAACTGCAGTTTTCCAAACTTAATTTATAGTCTGAGTCTAAAGTTATATAAACAGACACTGGTATAATCCCCACCACTCCAAACCCAAATTAATCTTAAAGACTCTCTGGTCAGTAGGAAATAATTTGATATCCCATATATTGTAACCTGGGAGGAAGTGTTTCCAATGGTAAAGAAGCACCGGAGTTAAGTAGCACTTGAGAAAATAATTTTAAAAGATTCTGTGACACTGTCTCCCTAAAATACCTTTCATGCATTTTTAACAGCTCTTTCCGAATCAATATAGGAAACTATACCTTTTAATGCCACTGGAAACCTTATATTGTAAGGAGATTTTCTCAGTTTAAAAAATACTTTTTTAAAATATATATTAACAATATCTTAAAAAAAGCAAAGGAGTTTAAATAATTTTGCTTTATTTGGTTCACCTTCAGCAGCCATCCTGTTATTAAAGTGAAAATGTAGTCATCTATTTCATTATAGTTAGTGCTTTGTCAGATTTATTTTATACGTCTTCAGTCCAAGCACGTAGGAAGTGCCATATATAACCACCATTTTTAGTGGCTCTACCAATTTCCTAATTAATTTCAGCCAGATCAATTTCTCCTCTCTTAAACTAGAATTAGAGTAACATTAGGAGTAAAGGATAACCTCAAACAACTTTGGATACAAATAGCATTTATGCTGAACTGTAAAGAAATCATTTCAAAACCAGCAAGGATGTATTCAGAGAGACATTTTACAGACAGTGAATATGCAAAAGGAAATGTGTACAAGATGTTCATTACAGCATCCTTTACATTAACACCACACTTCAGTCTAGAGATCTAGGAGCATATGGCACGAAAGTCAAAGAGCAGAACATCAGCTCTGGGATATACAGCCAAGACATGACAGTATCACCACAAACAAAACACAGAATAAATCCAAAGGCTCTATACCCAAACATGAAATGCCCAAAACAGACTAGTCAATAATTTTGAAAGGATCCAATATATTCCCGCAACCACAAGCAGCAAGTCCAAGGCAGTTTGGATGTTCAGCTTGCCCAAACCATTATGGCTGGCATTTGGAAGTCGATGCAAAAGTAATGTTTTTAGCTGCTTGACCCCGATAGTTTTACAGGGATTTATAACCCAAGTGACAACCTTTAACACATAAACAAAATATTCAGGACTACTGTGCAGTTTGCTTGGAGACAAATGAACCCAAGTACAAAGCTGGATCTACATGAAAGGTAAAAGGTTGAATTTTGCGAAAGGAATTTCGGTTGTGAAGCAAAGTTGGGCTTGGCTGGGCTCACCTGGGAAAAAATGAAGTTAAACATTTTCCAACATGGGCAGTGTTGTAGTCAGTTATATCCCTGCAAAGGTCATTTCAGAAGCCAGTTTCAGGGGAGGCAGGATAACACCTTTGGAGAGTTGGGCACACCCACCGATCTATATTTAGTGATATATTATAACTAGTGTGGCTATAGTTAGGATTGAAAACTATTTCTTACTTCACTCCCGGTTTCACATACTTTAAACTTTCAGAAACATTTGCCCTTGGGCTGAAATTTCCTCTGCTTTAATCTCTGCCTAAAGAGAGACTTTTTTGGAAAGGACCAACAAAATTCCTGAAGCCATTTTGAAGTTCAGCAATAATGAAAACAACACATTTTTTACTTCCCAAGACAGACAAAGTGATTCTGATATATGTATATTTTATTAAGGAATTTAGTCATAAATTCAACCATTTTACCCAGAAACCATCCATACCTTCAACCTCAGCATAAAGGTAACTGTTTTGAAAATCAGTATTTCAGAGGAGGGAGTTTGATTCATCCCATTCCATAACAAGATAACACTTCATTCTCATTTTGATACATTACTAGATAATAAAGGTTAACCTCCAAAACACTTTTATGCAGAGCAAAAGTATTTTACAGATATCCCATCTTTGTGAGTTATACCAGATATCTTTAAGATCTATACAGCTGAATTTGTGATACTGAAAGACAGCTCTTTACATGCCAAGAATTGTGAAGAGAAACAGCAAGATGTTTTTCATAAAACTCGCATGTGTATGTGCCCTTGCAAGAGTTTAGATGTATGTGGCAGACATTTAATGTGGTTGGAGATAATTTAGAGGGTTTGGATGACACTTCTGGGTGCTTTATGCCACTTTGGCAGCATCCACATTTTTATTTTTTTAAAAATATGATTATTTGGCTCAGAATTACAGATAGAGGATGATGCAGGCTCTTGATGTGGGATTAAAATAGCTGTATCCATTTTGCTGGATATGTCTTGCTGTCAAGAGATAACATAAGACCATGGAGCCCTTTTTGGAAGAGTGTCTACTGCATCCAAATTTTCTGTGTGTTCTCTCTTAAAACTTACTGCCAGGGTGTGCTTTGACTTTTCCTGCTGTGGGCTGAGTCTCTGCTATGGTTGAAGTTCTGTCAGCCTCTTGCTGTACCCAGTGTGTGCAGGGGTGGTCAAGGGACCACCTTTTAGACAGAGGAATCACCTAACTTGGCACAAATTGCACAGTTTGCCTTCCCAGAATGGCTTCCATGCTCTGAAACGTTGATCTAACCTTACTTGGCTGTTCTAGCTCTCACAGAAACTCCTCCTGCTCCTTGCTATCCCATGATAAGATTTTTCTTCCCCTTCTCCAACCTCCTTGAAGGTGGAAGGACAGATAGCTGCCAACCAGAGCCACAGGCTGCACAGGCTGGGACAAAGCAGAAACATGACCTTCATCTTCTCCAGGCCACTCTTACCACTCACTCCCATTCAGGACAGAGTTGTGATGATTTTGCTGCTTAGTTCTCGCTTCAGAGTCCTACCCTGATCCAGTGGGCCCATCTCTGCCCATGGCAGGCGGGCTGGAAGCAGATCTTTAACACCCCTTCTAACCCAAACCATTCCATGATTCTACCCCACGAAGGCACCTAGTGAAGAACCTTCTCACAGCTTCTCAGGCATCCTCTATACCGGAACCCTCCCTTGGAAATGCTGCTCCTTCAAGTTATCAAAGCACATTGGATTCTGACACAAGATCCTCTCTAGCAATACTATCATTATTTAAGAAATGAAGGCAGGCTTTTTTCCAACAACCTGAAAGAAGGTACAATGAAGCAGAAAAGATGATCAGTGTTCACTGCTGCCAGTTGCCTAAAAGCAACACCTTGCTTTGCCCTCAGTTTGGTGAAAGAAGGAAAAACTAACTGCTTAAAAAGCCAGCATGGCACAAGGGACCTTGGCCAAACAACTCGTCAAATTTCATGAAAAATCATCCAGTTTCTACTTCCTTTTTTTTTGGTCCCATTTCTATCCTGTAGTTGTAGCCCAAGGCAGTGTCATTATGAAGAGTGAAAAAGAACCACTCCAAGAAAAGGGCAGCAGAACTCCTGTCCTCACAGTAGGTCCCACAAAATGGGACAGTTTACTGAAGAGTTTATAGGACCAATTTAGGGACAGATAACTATGTGTTTATTAGCAACTGAGGACTAGGGGAATGGCTTTAAACTGAAAGAGAGTAGGTTTAGATTGGATATTAGGAAGAAATTCTTCCCTGTGAGGGCGGTGAGGCCCTGGCACAGGGTGCCCAGAGAAGCTGTGGCTGCCCCTGGATCCCTGGAAGTGTCCAAGGCCAGGCTGGATGGGGTTTGGAGCAACCTGGGATAGTGGAAGGTGTCCCTCAGCATGGCAGGGGGATGGAACTGGATGATCTTTAAGGTCCTTCCAACCCAAACCAGTCTATGATTCTGCGATTTACAGAAACAAGTCCCAGCCAAGCATGAAGATGTGCGAGTACTCCTCAATGAGGGAACAGAGTAGATTAGAATACCAAGACTTCTGAACAGGCACCTCAGCTAGGAATGGTTTCCAGTTAACAATTTACACTAGTGCATAATTTCACAGCTGTAGCATTATGAGAAAGAATAATTTTGGCAGGAGAAAGAAACAGCTGTGATTTTTGACTGGGCTGATGCCTAATTTTTATTTGGGATAAAATTTGTAAAGTCTGGGGTAAAACATCTCCAGCGGGCACCCGAGACACCAAAGTTTATTGGGCCAAATCCCTCATTGGTTTAAGTCTGCAGTTCTGCTTGCATTAAAGTTAAGCACAATGTCACACTGCAGGCCTGTTGTATCACTTAGAGATGTTAAACCCTGAATTATAGGCCCTGTATAAGTGAGTTACAGAATAGCATTTATAAAACTTGAAGTCTCCCTTTCTTGGTGTCCTCTTGTATGTGTGTGGGCAAGTGGTTTAATTACAGTGCATGAAGTGGAATGGCAGACAGAGACATCCAAATCAAAGAGCAAGCTCTGGCTGAAGTTCATTAGCAAACATAAATGCAAATAGGCACATCTTGTTTGTGACATGCCACGGTCCTTTCCGCCTTGGGTAATTTTATTCTATTCTCTGGCATTTGCATAAATGTAAATCAAACCATATGACTTGAGCAGGTTTATGATAGGGGAATCATATGCAAAACTTCTTTCCATTAAACAATTCTCTTCATGCAGCCTTACAATGTTACTGTGAAAATCAGGGAGGGTTGGATCTCAGACAGTGAGAGCCTTTATTTAAGAACAGTGGAGGGAGCCCTGCCCTTTAAATAAGAGACATTCTTGGATCAGACACTGGCTGGCAGGATGGAAAAAAGGATGTAGCATTAACTTTCATTCCATTCCAAATAACCTGGAACCCATAAACCACCAAGATTGTCTAATTTTGAATCTGCTCCTTTTCTCCCTGTGTCTTTTTTCCATTTTATTTGGGGAATGTTAACTTTGAAATTTCATTAGCTTGCCATAATATCAAACAAGTCACCCCGGACAGATTCATAACTCATTGTACATAAAAACATCTACATTAAAACCTCTGTGATTAAAAGGTTACTCCACTGATTTTTCCCAGCCTGAACAGACAAACCACATGCAAAGAAGTGTCAGCTTATTTAGAGATTAAAATAATAATTAGTTTAAGAGGCAAAGTATAAGCAACATTGTTTGAAAAAGAAAATCTATGTGTTGTTTAGAATTAGTTGCTTCTGTTTAAGTTTAAATAAATTTGTGTGGATATAAACTCTCTTTATTAAAAGTGCATCCATATTACAAAAGAAATACATTGGATAATTCTCCCTCCAATTTAAAACAATAGCACTGAAGGCTCTAATTCCACAACCCCATCTTTAATCAGTAGCCAAAGCACAGATGTCTGATATTACTCAAAGGATGAGGGAGCGCTTTATGTATGAAATGTCTTGTACATGGTCAGTAATGAATAACACACTCCAAATATGGATCTATGGACACTCAGGTTTAGCATGTTAGAAACCTGTGTGATGCTCTGGCTGATCTGCCCTGCTGTATCCAAGAAAGCTCATGGATTTCATTTATGATGAGGCCAGACCAAAGTGCTGAGAGCTACAGCATCCATTTACCCACACAGTAATAGCCCCTCTGGAAGCACAACCACGTTAGTGCTTATGCTAGATCCCAGGAAACCTCAGTTAGATGTAAGAAACACCAACAGCTGCATTCCTCAGCTCTGTTCCCTGCAGCCTGGTGAGACACCAGGGACAGCAGCAGTGTCTGTGCCAAGAGTACCTGCCTCAGGAAGGGGCCCAAGATCACAACAACACTTCATGTAGGCGTCCACAAACATCACCTGCCAATAAAAGCACTACTCCAATAAATCACCCATCAACAAAATGCTTCCCAGCAAAATCACCTCTGGGCTTTGGTTGACCTTTTATCTGCCCGTGGCATAAACTTTTTAAATAATTGTGTAAAACTGGGCTCCTGTGTACAGGAATAGGACATATCCAGGATATATCATCCAAGTCTGTTAAAGAACATTGTCTAGATCTCAACCATCCAACTATTTTATTGTTTTTCTCTGCTTCTGGGATAAATGACATACCCAAGGCTGATGGAAATGTAGGATCACTGGAAAACAAGGACCAAATTAATTTCTCAGACACCTCGTGCAGTACCACCAGTGGATGGAGAACAAAATGTAGGGCTTGTTCTGCTTTCCTCCAGTGTATTTGGCCAAATTTGCAATGCTGCAGTTAAGCAGCAAATGCTGTTCTCAGGGCTGGGCTGGTATTGTAAGAAAGAAAAACAAGGCAAAGGGATCATGACTTCTGTTGCAGCAAGAACTGGGGTGTGGGAGTGGGGTACCAGTGTCTGCCAAGAGGAAAAAAGAACAAAATTGGTGAGGAGAGAGGGATCATTTTAAGTCTCTCAGAGGGTACTGTAAACAGTGGAGAAAGAAGGAAAAAAACGGAACTATAAAACAATACTTGGCAGCCAGCTTTGCAAAACAAACATATTTTCACAAAGTCCTTCCCATCACTGCCACCAGTTTTAATGGGCTTTATATGTCTGAGAGCAAGAAATCCTTTTTAATTGTTAAGGAAAGGCAACGCTGCTTTGCACACTGACAGAAATTCTGTTCTGAGCCCCACTTCAACACGCTGCTCTGCATTCAGTCAGGGAGAGAAATCCCTTCCCCCAGGCTGCAAAACCTGTAGCCGGGTTCCATCACCGCTCTTCCCTGGACAGCATCAGCTGCTTCTCCTGTGGAGCAAGTCAAAATCCAGCGAGTTCCTCCTGCCGTGGGTCTAATGGCCCATAACTGTCTGCCCAGGACATGCTGCTGGCAAAGCACACAGCGGGTCTCCATGAGGCACCAGACCTTGATGGATATGACCTGTTGGAATCCTGCATAATTGGGAAAGCTTAATCCCCTCACCACACTGGAAATGCAGTGGCTCCTGAGTGTCCCTGATCTCCTCATGAGCAGTGCAATTAGTTCATTTATAATTTTACTGCCTCACATCAAACTGGTCAAAACACCTTGAGTTGCTCGAGGGTCAAACGCTCCTCTCCTGATGTGCCTCAACTCGCTGCTTTAGCTGTATGGCAGCAATAATGTACACAGGCAACTTCATTATGTCTAAGAATTAAATTAAAACTGGAAGTCTCGAGACTTTAGGTATGGCCGGTCACTGAAACCTCTGGTTTATGACTCAGGGCACCGCACAGTCACAGCACTCCCATGCGAAAATATACCACTAACAATAAAAACTCCTTCAACCTAAGAGCAATTCAGCATCAAACAACCTGGATGGCTCCCTGTCTCCAGGGATGACTTTTTTTGACCTTTTAAGGTTTTCTTCTACTGCTGTAGAAGCTTAGGGTTTTTTCTGTAGGAAGTGACTGAAGAGGTTAAATTCCCCCTCTGTGTCATTACTGCTCATGAGCTCAGCATAGGAGCTAAAGAGCAAATTTATTTGGAAACAGTATGGTGTGGTACAGTTGTCTGAGTACAAGGGCAGGAGCCAGGGCTGGGCTCTGCTCCCAGCTCTGACACTTACTTGCTGTGTGGCCTCAGACAAACCACTTAGTGCCTCTGTGCTTCAATTTCCCCTGCCTTTGAAACAGAAATACTATCACTTAGTGAAAACCTTTTTTTGAGGATTCCTTGATTACAGAGCTAATACATGACACTTTGAATACATTGTATACTATGCCATAATTATTATTTTCATTGCATTATGTCTTCCATTGTAATGGCTAAAATACCAGATGTACAGAAATGGATGCTGAAACTGGCACAGGAGTGGGTATTACTTTGAAATTCAATTATTTGGGTAAAACAAGACAATTCACCAACATTTTTTCCCTTAAAACTAGTGAAATTGTGGTGAAAAGCAGCATATAATGATACTTTGCAACACACTTCACCCCCACCTCCCGAAAGCATCCTGCAAACGCGCTCTGCAGAGGGCACAGCACCTCTGCTCTACCTTTGACTCAACAGAGCATTTCACTGCAGAAATGAGAGCCCACCGACAGCTCAGGTCTGTGAAGAGAGGAATTTTCTCAGGCTCTGAGGCCCTTTGCTGGTGGCAGCCCTGGGGTGCGGCCACTTCTCGCCCTGCTCAGCCCTGACTGATGTGCTCTGTCTGCAGTGGGGCGCCGGCGCACCGGAGCGGTGGGAGGTAAGAGGAATTAAGGTAATGCATCAGTGGTTGCCAGTGAAGGAGATGGGGGGNAGAAAAAAAAAAGGCAAAAGAAATATACTATTTCAATCAAAGTCTGAAATTTGTAGAAGTGGTTTTGGTCTCAATATAGAAAAAATATTTATCCAAGAAACTCCTACTCGGGTGCGAACATCCTACTTCTAGTGGGATTTTGTTTGGCAAAGTGCTGTGAAAGAGTGGAAGCTAATACAGAACATGTCTATAAACAAATATATTTATTTAGTACAGACTGACACATTCGCTAGAGTATTTCAGTGATTACACGTGTAAAACTATTTCCTATAGTGGTTTCCTTTTGTGATTCTGCTAATTTATTCAATCCACCCCATTTTCATGCATTGAAGGTTATGAGCCATTTCAGCCACCCAGACTGAAACGCGTTTGGAGACTACATGCCTGTTTTTTCATTTCATCATCTACACATAATTATTTGGTGATATTAGGAATTTGAGCTCAAATGGAAGCCAACCAACATTTTAATAGCTTAAAAATCACACAAAATGAAGTCTGCCCTGAGGTTAATGAATAAGAGCCAAATCTTGAGGCTCTTGCTCGGTTTTTACTCACTCCTTATTCAGGCAAAAGTTGAATCAATTGTAGTTGGACTGATTAAAACCAGAAGAACATATATTTGGATCTTTCTCTCAGGTAAAATGGAATAAATTACCTAGGATTAGGCTGCAGAATGGCATCCAATCGATCTTTCACATGTATTTCTGCAACACACTGGAGAAAAAAATCCAAGTGCTGAGGTGGTTTAACCAGTTAAACCAATATTTTAGCAGCAGAATAAATTATTATACACTACCAGGTTTTATGACATTTATATTAGAAATAGCCCTGAATCAAAATAGGTTTCCTGGTCCCTCCTGGACTTCTGAAAATCAGGATCAAATCCAAACTTAAAAAATGGCTCACTAAGCATGAAAACCAAATGCCCCTCTCCTTCAAAACAAAGCTCCATCCCTAATTTGAACTTTAATCCAGGCATGTATTGATACAGGTATTTGATTTTTGATGATGGAAAGCATTTATAATTTAGGAAGTTAAAGATTATTCTTTAATTACATTCAGAATGTCCTACTCCTTGTGCAAAGAATGCAATGTGCCTGTAAAAAATACAAAGCAGAGCAGTTAATTCCTTTGAACAGTTAACACTTCACCTGTAACTGGAGATAATCACAGAAGGATGCTTCTCCCTTAAGTCACAACCCATTTAAGTATTGGGCCAGTCTCAGCAAAGTAATGACACATTTATCCCATTCAAGCCAGACTTAAGCATGAGGATTTGGAAAAGAAAGGAGTATGAATGACTGATTTCTTCAATATATGCAAAGCAAATAAAAGAAGGAAAAAATGGATAACAAGAATGAAGTGGTCAATGTGCAGATGTGACACTTGGGGACTGGTTTTAGTGCTGGGCTTGGCAGTGCTGTGTTAATGGTTGGGTTCAGTGATCTTAGAGGGCTTTTCCAACCTAAATGATTCTATGAATTGTGAAAAATACCAGATTCCAACTGTGTCTGGTGATGGTGGCCCTGCTCACTGTCTCCTGACAGCCTGCAATTTGATGTCAATGCTGAAATATGCTGAGCACACGAAGAGCTGGACTTGGGGATGGCTTTGTTTGTAAAGGAGTGAGTTGGGACATGTGAAGAGGGCAGTCCCCTCCTGGCCACTACTCATGCTGCAGGGCCTGGTCCTCCTCTCCCCAGCACTTCCTACCTGTAGGACAGACAAACTCCCTCCCATGTTTAGCAGGGTCTGATGAGCACAAACCATGCCAGTGGCACACTGGGAGTGTGGGAACACTGCCCAAAGCCTCACAGGCTCCTGTGCTGGGCAGCCTGCACAGAGGAGAGCCCTTGCTGCACTTTCAAAGAGCTGCTGGCAAGTCATGAGCTGCAAGAGTGCACCAAGGAACTTGGGATCCCAAGGAAGAACAGGCTTTTTGTTACATTATACTTTTTAAATTACATTATATCCACATTCATACCTTGGAATAGCTGGTTCACAAGTGGAGACAGGCTTCAAGTCTCTGTAATGTGCAGTTTAAGTTATCTTTAATCTTTCTAAATGTCTTTCTGTCCATCTGCTTCTTACCTTCCTAACATCTTGGCCAAATGGGTCATCTCAGGGACACCGGATGGTTGCTGAGAATAGCAGGATTCCAAAATGTCCTTCCTAGAATTGGCTAAAAATTACTTTTGGTAGTTTCTGACTGATTGGTTATGGGTAGGGGGTAGGTGGGTGGGGGGTAGGCAAATAATATTTACTTTGTGAAGCAACTGAAATAACTCCAAAGACTCAGAACCTTCATGCTATATCTCCCCTCCACAGACTTAATTTCACGTTACTTCCTACGGCACATGTTACTTAAGTGAAACTTATTTTGAAATGCAAGGACAGACCAATGCCATTACTGATATCTCAGCGGTCTGACCCATCACATCAAACTCTCTTTTCTTCTTTACCGCATCTCATCTTTTTCCCATGTATCCAGTTTAAGAGCAGACACACATTTATATGCACATCTATAAAAGTGATACTCGTCTGAAAACAAACCAGCCAGGCCACGAGATTCTTCTGGCTGATTGCCATTGTTCAGTCACTAAATATGGGTTTAGGAATAGGCAGATGGATTACTCACTTGTAACCTCACCATGGGCTTTTCATGATATCACAGCCCATATTTTTTTAATAACATTGAGGAATATTTAAATCCTGTATGGAAGTTTTTTCATACGTACTTCTTTGATGTTAGAACATTTTGATTTGTGTGTGTGCTGACACCAGAACATCTCGATTACTGTATGTTCATTTATCAGAGAGTGCGAGGTTGATCCTGTTTGGATGTGCAATTATTGCATCAAATAGATAGCATGGGCTAATCATGCTGACAAGCAACATCCCCACTTCCAGTGGCTGGAAATGCAAGAACACTAAATAATTACTGCAAATGAAGAATTATTTAGGTCTCATTAAATGTTATTGTTAACTAAAACAATAAAAGAATTTATATTTTAAAAAGCAGAAAGTGGTAGGGAAGTAACTGAGCCCCAAACCTAGAACACATTGCAGTTCCTGGATTTAACGCTAATGGGACCCAGTGGATTCCAGCTTCGGCAAAGAGAGAGCTGTTGTCTCCATCACATTATTTATTGTAGTGGTGTAACTCCCTTTCCCTTTGTTTCTCCTCTCCCCCCCAGCAGAATGGCTGTTGGCAAGATGGGAATGTGAAATTCAGGTTTTTGTCTCTCCAGTAGCTCTGCATTTCCTGGCTTTTGTGGACTGAAATCAGACCCTGAAGTCGCTTATGTGCATTTTGTTTTGGGTAATTGACATTAATTTTTAGGTTGCATCACCGACATCAATCAGCGCTGCTCTCAGATGACTAGAGTTAAGGGGCCACAATAAAAGGGCATGATATTGTTCCTTTTGTTTTATTTTTGGAGCACTTTGACTACTCTATACTTTTCCAGTGGATGTTACATTCTTTTTGGGTGAGACAGTTTAAAGCATTACTGACTGTCTCGTTTAAAAGAATACTTTGGCATTACGGTGAATGCCTGGCTCCCGAGGCTCGGACAGTCAACGCTGGTAAAAATTCAAGTTGATACCTTTTGTCTATGTAACACCTTGGAAAAACTATGAATTGGTAACACATTTCTTTAGAGAGAGCTCTGCTGCCCATTACAGATGTTTTCCATATGGTAAGGGGAAGGTTGGTCCCTTCCCCCTCCACTCATCAGTGTTCTCACATCGTAGCAGGAATCTACAAAGACAACATGGCTGTAAATGACACCACACAGAAGCCTCCAGCAGCACGTACTACCATGGAAGAAGCTGATTTTCACTGTCAGGGCAGGAATACACTCCATTGCAGCCCACTGATGGGCAGTATTTCGACTCTTCAACTTCCTGTTTCATCAGTGTACAGCACAAATACCCTGGAGTAAGTGGCCAAGAGAAGCCAGACTAGGATTCAGATGCTAAAATGATGAGAAGGAGAAAGATTAAATCAGTAGAGATAAGTGCAGATTATCATCCTGCATCACCTGGTGGGCTCAACACCTACCTTCTCCCTCAAACCCTCATGGGTGGGAAGAAAAATTATTTCTAACACAAGATCATGATTTTTAGGGAAGAATAATCTGAGGCACTTCAGTAGGGCTAAGACCTATTTTTTGGTCACTGGGAAATAGTCATACACACAGGTTCATAGGTAGGTCTTGAAAACAGACAGCCATTGGGTAGAGAATTGGCCTGTTGCCCCATATTTTGCCAAGGAGTTCATGACTCTACGTGTATTCAAGATGTTCAAAAATCCCAATAATTTTTTGGATGCTGGAGCTATAACACTCAAGTCTTAAATGCAGGTGTGACTTTCTATGAGTTTTATGTGTATTCAAGGCATTTTGTAACCTCAACCACTCCTTTCCCAAAACACAAAGTTATCTTATCTCAAAAGTAAACTTCAAAATAAGTAAGAACCTGAACACACATGGAGTTTGTAATATCAAAAAAAAGTCCTTTTTGCCTATTTCCCTATGCTTTTGGTTTTAGACAAGATATGGAACTGTCTGTGCTAGTCCATATTTAATTTATAATGGACCATTGTTTCTTCATGCCAACCAATATTAGTAATACACACACATATTAGTTGGTATATTTTGCCATTGACTATTATATATTTTTGCATAATAGTAATATGATCTCTAACATTTCTACAAAATAAACTCTAATGCTGAGATTTTGAAAGCCAGCTACTGATTTTAGCTGGCCATTTCACCAGTAGCTATGTGGCTAAAACCTTACATAGACTAAGAAATAAACCTTAAATAAAGTCTACTTAAATATTTCTTCTTTGCTTTTTCATTATTACTTCCTTCTCAGCTTTCTAAAATGTGCACCACTAGTAACTCATTTCTTAGAAACTACAAGATGTTCCCCAATAAACTGAATAATTTTCATTTTTTTCTCTCATCATATTTTCCTGTTCACCTTTGCCTGCTCCTCATAACAGCATTTTTTCCTAATTCTTTATTACCAACTCTACTCTGTTTAATTAAATCTATCCTTCTATTTATCTGTCTTTGCCCTTCAGTTCAGCTTATCCACCCCTTGGTTTCCGGCCCATTCTCCCATCTTTCCATAAGTCATCATTTCCACTCACTTTGACCAGCCTATCTCTGTCTCTGCTGTTTTTCTTTCCAACCTGATTTCTGCAGGTCCTTCTCTCTTACCAACATCATGTCCTCCATAAAGTAGCAAAGGGCTTCTGTGTCTTAAAATAATTCCACCCAAAATTTACTTCATGCTCTCCCAACCACATTAGGGGTCTACAACTATATTTGCAGTTGTTGCAGAAACTGTAGAAAACCAGATCTACTGCTTGTTGCAGGACACACAAAGAATTTTGCCAATACCAAAGAGGGCATTTTTCTCCACACAGGAGAGAAATTCAGTGTTTGTGAATAGGAGCAGGAGAACCCTAAACACCAATTTGGAGCAGCCAGCAGTCGGTACTCAGGGCACAACAGAGCCCTCAAAAGCTTGGAGGAGCTTTCATACTTCCCACAAACTAAAGTCCAATCTTGGATATTAAATATAAATGAAGCATGTCTTTTTCTCTCTCTTTTTTTTCCCCCTGTAATTATTCAGTTTGCTTAAGGAAAAAAAAGTAAGAAAGAAAGAGAAAAAAAAGGCCACTCTCCATCTTGGTGTCACAGAGAAGCCTGCTGGTGTCAAGTCCATTGAAGAAAGTGCTCAAAACCACTGCACCTTTGTAGGAACATTCTCCTGGTGAAAGGCTGGGCTGTCTGTCCCAGAAATGGTGACATGTGGTTTGCTGAGACTGGATGAACTCGCAAGCCATCTTCACCACCAAACTTTTATTTATTCTTGATAAATTGGTGCCACTTAGTGTCACTAAATTGCTCCATATTTCCTTCATTTGTCTTTAGCAGGGCATGATTCAACTGAAAATGCATGACTGAGACTCACAGAGCCCTTAGTTAATGAAGAGATATCGCAGCAGAGCATGTTTTGGGGTGATATTTATTCCTCCAGAGGTGCTGTTGATGGGGCGAATCATTGATCCTGGCCCTCTGTGAACAACTGATCTCTGCTGGGGAAAGATATTCTTTCATCCTCAAGAAAACCTTTTTTTGCTGTGTTCCATGTGGTATTTCCAACAGGTGTTACAGAGAAGAAAACGGGGACAACAAAATATAACAAATAAATAAATAGATAGATAGATAGATAGATAGATAAAAAGATAGATAGAGTAAAACATCTTGGTCCTGATCTGGAAGAGAAGACAGCTGCAGATTCAGATTTGGCTTTTGAAACAACTGGGCCAGGAAGCCAAACGCGGGGACATTTTTGTCTTGTGGGCAAATTTTATCAGGCACCAGGCAGAGTCAACCAACCACTTACTCACAGGCCACTTGCCCAGTCTGAAAAGGGAACAATTTTCAGTCTTTGACAGATTGGACTTGAACAGGCACCAGAAGTGAAAGCATCTATTGTCCATTATCCATCCCAGCCCTGAGACTTCCAATTTCTCATTTACCATGTAGCCTGTTCAGAAAAGGTTTGTCAAGCAACAGCCTCTCTAAACAAATTACATTGAAATTCCTTATACTATGCCACATACTTGACTTGCTGTTCCAGAAAGAGCCACATAATAAGTTCCTAACAAGGACACTGGTTATTAAAGCACTCTCAATTTTCTAGGTCAAAGAGGTGAAAGGCAAAGTCAAAATAATTGAAATAAAATATTCTATAAATCATGGGTGTTTACTTACAAAAAAGAAAAAAAAAGATATGAAGAGATCTGCTGCTACACTAACCAAAACTCAGCTATTTTGAATTACTATGTTCTTGATGAAAGCAAAATTTAAGGCGCCAGAGCTGGCTTTTGGAAATACTCGAACAGTTCAAAACCAAACAGACTTTAGCAGAAACTGGATCCTTCTTTCTTTTACCACTTCTTCCTCCAAAATGTGTAAGACAGACATGGCAAAGAAATACATTGGTAATGCATGCTGTTCGTTTTTTATTCACTTAAATGTGGAAAGTAGATACCTTTCTGAACGTATATGTTTGCTGAGGTAGCCCAGGGATTTAAACTGAGAAGTGCAAAAGTTCTTAACACATTCTGCGAAGAGGAAATTTTTTAGAATTGCCATATGTATATCCTACTTTCGAGAAACATTAAGATCTGAGCTTTCTGAAAAGAATCTTTCATCATCTCAGTGTATTTTGAGGCATTTTTTCACAGTGCTGCATCTTTATATTAGTAGACAAGAAAAATATTTTTTTGTTGCAGTTTTCTTCTTTAAGAGACACCCCTTATTTATCAACTTCTCAAATGTGTTTGAATCCATATTTACTGTGAAGACTAACAGAGTTTATCATTTTTTTCAAGGAATATGCTTTGTCAAGAACACAGTTGGAAACATCTTCCATTTCTTAGTTTTCTAAGTTTTTTATCTGTAATGATGATTTTGCAGTGCTTGAGTAAAACTCATTGAGAATGCACATGCACGTAGGTAATAAAATCTTAGTATCACACAATGGTTTGGGTTGGGAAGGACCTTAAATCTCACCTCATTCCAACCCCTGGCCATGGGCAGGGACACCTTCCACTAGACCAGGTTTCCTGTTGAAATTATTTAACAATAAAAAGAAAAAATGAAGAAGCAAATTGAGTATCTAAAAGGAGGCTAAAGGAGCTGCAATCTGCCTTCTGATTTGGGGCATGGAGCAGCCCAATCCAAGTGACAGAGCGAAGTGAGAAGGAAGTGGGTAAGAAGAGCCGGAGATGCTCCCATCCCATCAAGACTCGGAGCAGTCACTGTTGGTGGGCTCCAGGGACCCCCAGATGTGATCCTGCCCCACCCCACACTTCCTGGCCAAAAAAGAAAAAAAAAAAAGAAAACGGTTGGGGTTGGCTGTGGTACCACTTGCCTTCCTTCTGGGTGAATCCAGAGGAGGAAGGGATCAGGATAAATTATAGGTCCCTGCAAATGCTCAGTGTGTTTCTGTTGACGGCATCTGGAAGCAGTGATAATGCCACTATTAGTGGAGGCGTTACTACAGAGGATCTGCTGCCTCTATTAAAACCAGCCATGCTGTGTGCTGGCTCACGATGCATGTTTGCTCTAATTTCCTCCCTGACTTTTCATTCCTAAAGCTGTCAATATCCTGTTAACCTTCCTGACACTGAAACTCTAAAACCAAGTTCTGTTTCAGCTCTGATTTTGAATCTCAGTTGTGATAAGCAATACCAAAGTCTAAGTTTACAATACACAGTTGGCCTAATCTAAATCATGCTATAGGTGGTGGAGACTTTTTTCTTGCTTATACACATTATAAAACAGAATACAACAATGTTCTATCCTAAAATTAATTCCCTAATTTGATGGCAGAATAGCAAATGTTCTGTACTGGAAACTGACAGCTCGATCCTGCAGATTTCAAAGGCCAGAAGCGTCCTGTAATCAGGGGAATTGTTCACATTCAGATCATACAGTTTAAAGTCAGAAGGGAAAATTAGATCATCTAGTCTGACCTCCCGCACACCACAGACCACAGAATTTCAGCCAGTTGCCCTTATTTTGGGCCAGTAACCAGTTTAACAAAAAGAAAAGCACATTTTCCAGAAATTCATTTGACCTCCACTTGGAGTCATCAAGAACTAGACAATGCAGAACTTCACTTGGTACTTTGTTCCACTGTTAATTGCCTTGTGCCTTATTTCTAAGTTGAATTTCTCTGGTATTACTTTTCTACATAAATACAAGTTACAAGAACAGCAATTGCAACTGTCTCCACCATAATGGTGACATTAATGTGAAAAGAGCATGTACAATTGGGATGCTAAGAAGCATTCTGACCACATGCACAACAATTTAAGTACTAGCTGATCCAGATGAGCCATGATTTACTAAGGTGTCTCAGTTGGGCACAAAAGGATCCATCTATGGGAGCATTTTAGTTTGGATCAGGGGTGTGCTTTTGAAACAGATCTCCCATTCATTCTCACTTACTGCACATCATTTTGCACTGTAGTATGATTTCAGAGCACACTACCTGGTCTCTTTTTGGGTAAAAGCAAATCAAAAGATGCACTCCAACCACTAACAGGCATTCAGTCAATGAGGCCAGACTGGACCTAGTGCTAGACTGAGAGTAAACCCCACTGAAATGCTCACTGTGTGAATGGAGGGTAAGCACCAACTATTTGTCTTCTAAACATCTGCTCCTATTTGTCCTGCTGGCAAAAGCATAGAATCACAGAATGGTTTGGGTTAGAAAGGACCATAAAGACCATCTAGTTCCAAACCCTCTGCCATGGGCAGGGACACCTTCCACTAGACCAGATCACTCAGTCACAGACTGATTCCTAAAATTTCTAAAGCAGCCACAGCCTAAGTCCCCTCAACTTTAAGGAACCTCATGCCAGCAGCAGTAGAGAATAGAAAATCAGGATTTAGCAAATAATTTCAGAAGAACAGTAATAGGTGGAATTGATTTAGTTGAACAATGGCTAGGTATTGATCCATAATCTGAAGAACAATGGCAGTGATCAAAAGGTACTACAGTCAAGAGAGTTCCTTCTTTTTTTTTTCCAGCGGTATCCTTACATCTAGGAAATAACAAATATTGTAGACAAATTCACCTGGCTCACCCTGAAAAGATCAGATCAAAAACTAAGGGGTTCTAGGAGAACCGCCAGGAAAACAGGAGACAGTGACATGGAAAGAGGACAACAAATCTGACCTAATAAATCACAGAATTCATGATTCAGAAATGGCTATTCCACAAAATTTTAGAAATTATTTGGGTAGTTGTTTTAACTCTTTGTTCCCAGTCAATGACCTTCAATATATAGTCCAACAGAAGAACAAACATCTTCAGAACTTGCATGCATTTACCCAGTCAAGAGACACAGGCCAATTAAGCATTTTATGCTAAAGGAGGCTTAAAATGAGACATGCAGTTCCACACAAGACTACTTAAGGAAGTTGTTTTTTTGTGGCTGCCAGACCAGCATTGCCATTCTCAGCAGTGTCTCTGTGTGGGGCAGGAACTACCAAGAAATGAGCAAAGAGCAGCAAGAAGATGGACAGATCAATGGCCACTTCAAAATATTTTTTTATTTTTGTTGACAAAACTTCCTGGGGAGTATAAAAGCCAATGCATGAGTGACCATGGCAAACCAAGATTTATTATAGAGTTCTTGAGGGAAGTGATTGGCACAGCAGAAGTAAGTCTTAGTTCACCACAGTTTTCTCCATTTTTCAAATCACAATTCCTGTAAGTGTTCCTTTTGCAAGAGTTGAAAGGCAGAAGAGGTATCAGATTGGCCAGCAGGACCCCTTTTATATCTCACTTCCTAATTATCCCATCTTTTTCAGAAAACAATAGCAGCATAGAACATTTATAAAGGGAATTATTAGAAATTTCAGCCAGCATTTTCAGAAGAGCACAACTTCTCATTAGTTTTTTTATTAAAAGAGAAAAATCTTCTATTTTCTTCTAATATTTGTAACTTTCCAAATGATTGATCTATTTCTCATTTCTTTTATTTTTGGGATTTGTCCTTTCTGGGATGAAGAAATAAAGCACTGAAATATTCCAAAAATAATGAAAGTGCTTGTTCCAGCCAGGGCCAAGTACCAAGACAAAACACACAAAAGCTTTGCTCTCAGCCTCCCAGCAAAGGTCTGTCAATCCCCAAGTCTGAAACACACTGCAGAAAAGTGCAAAGAGAGTTCATGCTGATCTAATAAAGGACTTTTTTGGATATCCAAGACAGGAAATAGGTGCTACTTTAAAATAAGATTTTAGGTTTTGGACTGTCTGTGAAGGCAATTAATATCTACAACAACTTTTCAAAATATAAACTTGGCCTTTGAATACAGATAGAACTGAAATAAAAAAGAAATTCCCAATGAAATGGGGAATCTGAAAAGAATAACAAGGTGATTTTGAAATCCTTGTAAGGTTCTGAGAAGTCTCTTTGGTCTTTGACTCTTTGGCTGGTGATGCTGGATATATGCAAACAGTAATCAGTTCCAGGCCTGCAAGTAGCAGTGCTCACTCATAATAGAATAAAATTATAGCTTACATAGGAACTCAGAATTGAGAGAAATCTCTGACTATTTGGCAAAGAAAAGTATCAAGAAAGCAGCGGGGTGGAGAAGGAAAGGTTGCAAGGAATAAGAAAAGAAAATTACACTGTTCAGACTAATTACATAACATAGAAGAGAAGAGGGGCAGAAGGACAGCAGCAGCAGCAGGATTACAAGGAAAGCTCAAGAATAAATGGATGTGGCACAAGTCAAAGAATTTGACAAGGGGGACATTCAGGGATCCTGGTCCATAGATCATTACCCATGGAGAAACGTCCTTGCCACTGCAGTTACGTTTTCACCAGCCGATCAACACATTGTCTGATGGACTGGCACACGTAATGGCAGTCCTGAAAATGAAATTCAATATACTCCTGTTGCCACTGGAAACCTCACCTTCTTACCCAGTCCGTGCTAATGCAACCAGTTGGCCTGGAAGTATGCCATGTGCGATCATCTCCTGCGTTACAGATTTCTTTGTTAATGCTGGAAATGAAACCTCAGGCATGATAATACCAAGAGTTAACACACACCAGCACATCTATGCCAGCTCAAACCAGTTACATTTTTCTGACTCTGTGGTGGTTTTGAGCTTTCCTTCTCTCCTTCCACCTCCTCTGATCAAGGACACACATGGATACTACCAAAATTACTCTCCTTTAGTAACGAGACCGCAAAAGGCTGAAACACACAACACTGTCTGCCACCACCCTATTCTGGCTGATTGTCTTTTAATAGCTACAATAACGTTGTGCAAAGAAATAATATTCCACATCCTCAACTCACGGGTGAAGGGTCTGGAGCACAAGTCTGATGAGGAGCAGCTGAGGAGCTGGGAGGGCTCAGCCTGGAGAAAAGGAGGCTCAGGGGGGACCTTCTCACTCACTACGACTCCCTGACAGAAGAGTGGAGCCAGGTCAGGGTTGGGCTCTTCTCCCAAGTAATAAGTGACAGGACAAAAGAAAATGGCCTCAACTTGCACCAGGAGAGATTCAGCTTGGATATAACAGAAAATTTCTTTATGGAAAGTGCAAAGTACCAGAACAGGCTGCCCAGGGCTATGGTGGAGTCCCCATCCCTGGAGGGTTTTAAAAGATGTGTAGATGTGGCACTGAGGAGCATGGTTTAGTGATGGATTGACAGTGCTGGGCTCCTGGTTGAACTCAATTATTTTTAGGGTCTTTTCCAATGGAAATGATTCTATGGCTCTCCCAGGCAGTACATGGACAATCCCAAAGGAAAGCGTGTGTTAGCTGAATCTGCTACTTTATGACTAAAACAGGAAGTTCAGTCCCCTTTTATCGTACCTTTTTATTTTTGAAAGGCTGCCCAAACAGTTCCAAGTTGAGTTGAAGCAAAGTTATTGATGTCAAGAAGCCAAGATCTTTCGCCATGCCTTGCTGAACGAGGAAGGAAGAAACTGTTTGTGCTCAGTTGTCCTTTGCTTCTCCAGGCTAACTTTGAGCCAAAGAAGCAGGAAGAGGAGAAAGATGAATAAGTGAAAAGGGATAATGTTTATCTTTTAACAAAATCACAATGTTCTGCTCCTAGCTCTAGCAGCCAAGACTCACTGTTGCATCTTTAAGACAGATAGTCTCTTCTCTGAGAGACGACAGGCTAATTATAGCCCTCCTGCCAGAGGGAACTCACACATGTAAACCATTATGTAAAATATAATTTTTTTCTTTAAGAATACTCAAGATCATTAGACATGGTTTTTTCAATGCTAGAAAATCAAGCCAAAAATGAAAATAAACAGTTTCAAGTATTCGCAACATAATTCCCTCATGCATTTATGGAAATATAGTAAAAAGCGCCTTAAAAATGTGGTTTGACATTTCATGCTGCTCTGTTTTTCTGTCTTTCCAGTTCTCAACATTTGTCCTCTTGTCCTGTACCATTTCAGTTCCACTGCAGTTTGAAAGAGATGATGATGGCAGCCTTTGTCATTTCTACGGTGCTTTTCAGCCATGCTTCAATGGGTGGGTGACAGGAATCATCCCAAGGACTTGGCACAGATGACAAAAATGCTTTATAAATTCTACTCTGCATAAACCAAATGTGAATTCATTGTATGCATACATGGTAGCACTGTTCACCAAGATAACCCCAGGTACAACACTGCTTCCCTAACAATATGCTATGGTAAATTAAGGTTAAAGAGATGATCAACTCAATTTAACAGGGAAATATCATCCTTTTTTTTTCTGAGCTGCCCTTCCTCCAGAAGGTTTTCTCAGTACACTATCACCTTCAAGAGCACTTTAAGACAAATAGTGAAAAATATGGAAAAAACCCCAAGTTTGGCTATGATGATGTGACATGGCTTCATCTCTGTTTTACACAGGGGGAACTGAATTCCTGCCTATCTAAACTAGTTGGTATTTTAAAGGTTTTGTCCAGTTTATAAAGGATGGGACTATTGACAAATCAAACACCACGGTCTAATGGATTAAGCAAGCAACTGCATGCCACAAATTCCTAAATTTTAATCCAGACTCTCTTGGTGCTCACCTTCTTGTCCATAAAATTGAGATAATATTTATCCTCTACTTCATGAGGGTGTTGTGAGAGAGAGTAAATGTTTGGACAGCTCTTCAAAAGGTCAAGTCCTAACCAGGCACCTGTATTTTACTGAAGTAAACGGTTTCCTCAGATTCCCATGATATGATCACGGCACCTTCTCCAGAGCTTCTCAGATCACTTCAGAATAACTATCCACATTCATAACCATTCACATGCATAAATCATAGCATGGTTTGGGTTGGAAGGGATCTTAAAGATCATCTCGTTCCAGTCACTCTGCCACGGGCAGGGACAAAGTTATGCACTGATTTAAGGCTTAAGAGTGATTTCACCTGTAAACTCCTGTATATAAATTATCCCCTTGCCACAGGAATAATTCAGAAAAACTATGTGCTAAGAAACTTTTAATTCATTACTGAAGCAGAAGTGCCACGTCCCAGGGTGTTGCTAATGCCAGTTAATTTTAAAATTGTCATTCAATATCTGAATTGCATAAAAATATAGAGTGGAAAAATAATTTATTTTTAAGAAAATTTTTTAAGAACTAGTTTCCCCTAGATACATCAGCAACTGATGCTCTGTAAAGGTTTAAAATAAAAGCTTTAAAATCCCCTGCTTTATTAGAAGGGCAATTCCAGAGACTCGGCATACTGTATAATCCCATCAGTGGTTAGTTCTCAACAAACAAGTCACACATACAGAAAAAATACTCTAGACCAAGGCAGGAGGCAAAAAGAGGTTAAATCGGTCACAAGCCAGGTTTTTCCTCAGTTTTAACTCATAAGTGATGACATAAAACCCAGAAAAAACCCAGCTCCAACTTGAAAATGATTTAAATTTGCCAGCTCCAGCCATTTCTGGAAGCAAGCCAGCCTTAATTTGGATGTAGGCTTCTCAAAATTTGCACAGCTCTAACTTTAACCTGCTGCAGCCTAAAAAGTGGTCCTGGTGAAGAAACACGCAAAAAATATTCCACGTAATTCAAACACAAGTGATGGTCTGTTCTCTCCACGTACCCGAGCTCAGGATCGGCTGCTTCGTTCCAGGAGCAGACGGTGCCGTGTCTTTATGAGCAAAACTGTCCAGCTTCGAAATTCCTTCTGTACCAATCTAATGCTGCATGAGGATAATGCTCACAAGAGGGAATAGGACTTGTTTTCCAGGAGGGAATATTTTCAGAGTCGAGCTTGTAATTTCTATTTGCAAATCTCCAAATTCAACAATTTCTCAGCCTCTATAAACTCGCAGATGGAAAGATCCTGTATTTGGAATAAATAATGTCTGAGCTTCACCTTCATTACAGGGCATTTTCTGTTAGAAGAGTGCTATATCCTGACTCCTGGAATACACAGAAGCCCTTTGTGGTAAAGCTATCACACTGGGCTGCTCCAAGTGTCCAGCTAAGAAGGTTCACATTAATAGTACCATGGAAGGGTTGGGGAAAAAAGAAAAAAGAAAATACCATGACAAGCATCGACTAGGAATGCTGATAGCTTTCTCAGGATCCTGCCTAAAATTCGAGGCTATTTTTTTATTTTAATATGTCAAAATGAACTTTTGTACTTGTTAAAAAAATCTCAACTTTGAAACATAAGTACATTTATCTTTTTACTATTTTTCCAGCTCTTTTCCCAAAATCTGCTGGTTATTAAAACACTGCCGTGTAAATGAAAAAGGTTCTGCTTCATAACTGAACTTCTCTTTTCCCTGCTTACACACACAATGAGGTCATTATTTGCTCATTATGCTCATTCTCACAGGGACAGCCTTTGATGTCAAACAGCAAGTGCTGTGACTTCATTGTAGGTATCCAGACCACAGAAGGACTGTGTGAAAACATTACCAGTCCACGCAAGAGATATCCAGTGCCTGGATCAAAAACCAACCAAGGAGCTTTGAACCAGGTCTCTGACCATCAGGAACATATAACAAATATACAGACCACACTGGGGCACACAAGAACATCCACTGCAGCCACACAGTGTTTGATCAGAGGATCTCAAAGCATGGTCTGACATCAATCCTCCCACTCATGAATCACAGAATGGTTTGGGTTGGGAGGGACCTTAAAGGCCATCTATTTCCAGCCCTCTCCCATGGGCAGGGACACCTTCCACTAGACCAAGTTGCTCAGGGCCTCATCCAACCTGGCCTTTAATGAAATTAAAGAAGACGAAAAATGTTCTTACAAGAAAGCAAAATGGGGAAAAACAATTGTATCATCAACACCTTCAGTTCAGACAACCCTGAGTTAAGTGGCCCTGATATCTGCATTGTGCAGTAACTACTATTATTAATAAGCATCATGTGGAAATGGACTCAGGTCGTGCCAGGAGTTTAGATTAGACATTAGGAAAAAATTCTTCACAGAAAGGGTTGTGGAACAGGCTGCTCAGGGAAGCAGTACCATTACCATCCCTGGAAGTCTTCAAAAAATGTGTGGCTATGGCACTTGAGGACATGGTTTAATGTTGAAAACGGTGATGCTGGTAGGTGGACACTGGATTTGATGAACTTAAAGCCTTTTCCAACAAAAATTCTGTGATTCTATATAACAAGATGCATCAGATACTGAATGCTGTTGAAGAGGATCTGACCTGCCAGTTCTTCAAGACAACTGGACTATCTATATTTCAGTAGTCAAGAATGACTTATTTATGAAACAGAATTGACCCCATAAAGCCACTGAGGCAAAGGCACCTTTTTTCAGAGCTCAAACAGCATGTGGTAAGCCCATGAAACCATGTCTGTGGCTGCTCTGAGGGCCAGGGTTTAAGACTTCAGCTTTAGAGCAGTCAACACATTAAGACTTGATTTCAAATTCAAACACTCTCAGGGAATATTCCTGGACTCTCAAAAAAACCCTTTACATTTAAATAATTTTACTAGCCCCAGGAATGCTTTTGGCACGGGGCAACTACCGTTTTCCAATTCCAGGACACAGCTCAGAGATACTTGAAGGCCAGAAGATGTTCTCAAAAGGCAGTCTGGAGATGGCCACCCTATTTTGGAGAATAAGAAAATGGAATAATACGGGCATGGGTCATGCCATGCTTGTGAGCCTCAGGGTCAGAGAGCACAGACACAGTTAATCTTCTGGTACAGACACAGCTTTATGCAGCCAAGCTCCTCTGAAAAACCTCAGCCCAGATAGCTGGAGAAGTGTCCTAATTGAGTAGCTAATAATCACAGTGTGAGCCAGCAGACTTTCTACCTTAAAAGCCATTATTTTAATAGCCACACTAGAAATATGCTTTGGTGAGGGAGTCGAATGTGAGGCAAAACAGGTATCTCTGTGTTGCCATGCAGGCTGTGTTTCTACGCTGATAAGGTCTTGTTTCACTAACAACAGGGAAAAAATAGCCTTCACTTCCAGAAAAGCTAAGGGCTTTATCTGACAGAGCCTCCCCGGAAAGCGGTGTCCTTGCGCCTCAGGACGGGCAGCCAGCCAGCTTGGGCTAAACTGCCTGCAAGGCAGAAGACATAATAGTAAAGTTAATATCAGAAAACACTGTCATTTGCTTTTTGCTTGCAGTTTTATCTGACAAAAACAAGGCAGCTGAGGAAAAAGAAACAACAGAAGGTGTGCCTGGCTGCTTGCTACTTCTTTGGCCTGTCTAGCGGCGAATGCTTTGCTTGATTCAGAGCAAATTATCACAGGGCTGATAAGGACAAGAACAACAAAAACATTGGGCTAAGAAAGCCGTTCATCAGGACAAGACAGAGAAGAGCCCAGCATGGCAGAGTTTAGAGGGAATAGCAGCAAAAGTTAGAGAGAAGGTAAACAGGGATCTACTATTTCATCTCTCATGTAAGAGAAGACAGGAAAATAAATAAATAATGACATTTCACAGTATCACAGAGTTGTTAGGTATAGGAGCGACTTCTGGAGACCACGCAGTCCAATACCCCTGCCAAGGCAGGGTCACCTGGAGCAGGTGACACAAGAACTCATCCAGGTGTGTTTTGGAATGTTTCCAAAGGGAGACTCCACAACTTCCCTGGGCAGCTGTTCCAGTGCTTGGCCACCCTCAATGGAAAGAAGTTCTTCCTCATGCTCGAAGTGAAACTTGTTGTGTTTCAGTTTATGCACATTGCTCCCCATCCTGTCACTGGGCACCACTGAAAAGAGCCTGGCACCATTCTCTGACATCCTCCTTGGAGACATTTATATGGATTGTTGAGATCCCCTCCCAGTCTGCTCTCCTCCAGACCAATTAGGCCCAGCTCTTGCAGTCTCTTCTCATAAGAGATGTTCCAGACCCCTTGTCATCTTTGTATTAATTATTTAATCCTATTACTAAGAAAGTTTAATACATGAATACTTATATCAGATAGAGTTCTGTTACAGGAAAACCTCTTCCTGGGAAGTGTAACTTGCAGAAAAATCATAGAAATGGTGATAGATTTTAAGTCATTATTTATCCTTTCATTTTCTCTGTTCAGTCTCGAGTGCTATGAGTGACATTCCTTACACTTCATTGCTATATTCACATCCCATATCTGAGTGTCTCAAAGCATAAGAGGCACTTCTGGGATGCAACACAGTTCCCAAATAATCAAATCCAAAAAGAAGGGGAAAGAGAGAAAAGTCAAAGATCATGACAATAGCATCACTAAGCACAAAAGCAAATGATATTGCAAACTACCAAGGATTTTCTGGATGGGTAGGCAAATTCTCTCTCCAGCTTGTGGAAACAAATATTGAACTCCACATTTAATTTTTTTTTTTTAAACATACACATCACATCACATTACCTGGTTAAATAATCTATTTTGGGTATATGTGTAATGTATTGAATATTTTGGTTTAAGCTGTAATTCACAACAGGCAGGGCATTTCTGGACAATTATAACATGTCTCTGGTAGCATTTTAAGGCATGAAGCCAAAAGGCTGGATGAGTTGAAATACCTGAGATGTGCAATAATCCCTTGGAAATGCTCTGGATTGTCTTACAGCTATTACACAATGTCATACTTATATTACGTGTATAAAACCTGAAAGTTTGGCTGCATATTTAGTAAGTTTTATTCACAGTATTCAGCTACTTTGGATATGGTCAGTTATGTATGGGAACAAACTTTTTATCAGGGCCTGTTGTGGTAGGAGAGAAATATCTAACATTACCATGAATTTTCAAATACCACATTCTCCTGCATTTGGGTATTTGCCTGGAAAGTAAATATCTGTCTATCCGTAACACTGAAACTGATTCCCATAAAACATACTATCAAATTTTTCTATCTATTTTTTAATCCATTTTCCTGTCTAATTCTTGACACATAACTTGTTTAAAGGAGTAGGATGTAATAACATTACATTAAAAAAAATTAAAATCCATACAAAATACTTAGGAACAAAATATTCTGTCTATGTAGAGTGTTTAAACAGTTACTATTAATATCAGACAGAAAGGCCCACCAGAAAAAATCAACTTTTATCTAGAAGTATTTTTACTAATTACTTTTATAAGTGAGAGCTTCCATAACTGCAATTGAAAGAAAGAAAATATATTCATGTAATTAACAAAATGGGATTATAAAATTGGTAAGGAAATTCAGAGCCATAATGGATACCAAACTCACTTTTCAGTTGACTAACAAACACTAAAATATGAAACAAAAAAAATAGTATTCTAAATATCAAAATGACTTGAATTATTAATATTTTAGGCTTCATAAAACAAAATTTGTACTGTATCTAGCAATCCTATCACTAAGACCTTTCAGTGCTAATATCACCTTCTGTATCAAATGAAAGTAAGACATCTCAAAATATTTTTCACTTATTTAATGCGCATTGATACCAATTAACGTTTTTCAGTTTTGACCACAGACATAAGTCTGAGCTAAATCACCCCCCTCCACTTACAGTCAGCGCTGAGAAATATCTTGTTTAGAAGGACGTGCATCTCTGAAAGCACCCTCTCCTACATGCCTGCATTTGGCAAGATGAAATCCAAACTCCCTGTTCTGGAAAATCTGAACTTCTTTATTTTAACCACATGAAACTCCACAATTTATTTGGTTATAGATGTTATTTGAACCCTGTTAGCCATATGAAGTTAAGCTTGCTGAAAAAAAGAGTGGCTAATCATGAACACGTTCCTCAAATGATACCTTATTACTGTTTTCCTTTAAATATCCAGCCAGTTGTCAGCAAATCAGACTGTTAATGGAAATTCCTGGAATTGTAGTTCCTGTTTTTTCAATGACTTTCAGACAGCAGGTTTAGTTTAGGCATTAGACAGAAATTCCTCCCTGTGAGGGTGGTGAGGCCCTGGCACAGGTTTCCCAGAAAAGCTGTGGCTGCCCCATCCCTGAAAGTGTCCAAGGCCAGGTTGGACAGGGCTTGGAGCAATCTGGGACAGTGGAAGGCATCCCTGTCCATGGCAGGAGGTGGAACGAGATGGTCCTTAAGGTCCCTCCAATCCCAAACCATTACATTACTCTATAATTCTAGACTTTACAAACAGCCCTCCCAGCTTGCTGCACCTTAAAGACAGGAGCTGCCCATCGGGAAACAAAACTGCATAGATCTCTTTTTACAAACAGGAGGAATTCGGGTCCCAGAGCATGAAGGGTTCTGAATTTATACTCCTTACAAACTGGAAAATGAACAGCTCAGAAAAGCAAACACCTTGCATTCATACGCAGGATGACAAAATCATTACATTTATAAAATCTGAGGCTATAATGAGGATTCAGAGAAGGGCCCTTGCAACTTGCTTAGACCCCACCACTGCAGGGTATGCAAGCTGAGGCACTGGACTGCATCCCCTGCAAGTGCATCCCACAATATTCACCAATCCCCAAATATTGTTGTATTTAAAAACATACGTAAGACTTAAATGAGCTTCAGCAGTGCTCTCCTGCACCAGGAGTCATCTGGGACAGCCACACACATCTGGGCCCCTCCTGGGTGACAGCAGCTGGGTGGCCCTTGCAGCCTGGTCCAGTTTGGGACGCTCCTCTCTGCATCACCTGGGGATGTGTTTCTGGATGAGGTCTCGTGCCTTTGCAGGGTACACAACACACTTTATAGCTCAGAAAGTGCCATTTTCAGCATTCTCCTCTGACAGTCCTAGGAGTGGCATTAGTAGAGTGTAAAGGGTCAAAATTAACCTGGCTTTGCAGCAGAGAAAAACAATGTTCAGATAGAATCAATAATAATAATAGTACTACTGCTAATAATAATAGTACTACTACTACTACTAATAATAATGAGTCATTATTATAATTTTTAGGTTTTTTTAATCCATTTTTCTGGGAAAGGCAGAGACACAAGATATATTTTATTAACGAACACTCTGCCCAGAAAAGTGCACAACTAAGTGTTAAAGCCTTTTAGTTTGGTTTAGAAAGAAGCGACAAGCAGATAACCAAATTGGTCCTGAAATACTTAATCCTGGAAGTAATATCTCAAAAAATAACCTTGAAGCCATAAAATAACTGTTTACCAGGGCTTGCTCCACTTTGTTATGAACACTTTCAGTCGGTGCTAAATTAAGAAAGCGCCTCAACAAGGCGCAGTCCATAAGATACGTTATCGCGTTATAGGGCAAAAACAGGCATATCTTACCACCAGGAACAACAACCTCATATGAAACCCTCTCAGCAAAACACGTCTCCAGCTTTTAGTTTTGTAAAGGCTCATTTTTCTGTGAAACTCTCTCAGAAAAACACATCTCTGGCTTTTAGTTCTGTAAAGGCTCCTTTCTGACTGACCTTTTCTGAAGCACAAACTCCTGCAGAAGGGCCAACTAAACTTGCTGCCCATGGATCTCTGGTTTTGAAATCATGGTATATTTTGTGCTGCCTCGAATGACATCCAGAACACTCCAGTAACTTGAAAAGCAGAATATGACAGCAAATTCAGCCTTTTGCACATCAGTTCGAATTTTAGGCTTCATAAAAACCTACAGTTATGGGAGGGGAGGATCATCTTTGCCACATTTTGAGACCAGATGATGACAGACTAGCTGAGCTTCCGGAGATGTCTTATCAACACTTTAGTGGCTGGCAGCACAGCTACTGGGACCAATTAGGTTAATTAAAACTACATGGCATGCAGGCTCCATGTGCAGTTCCTAACATGGTTAGAAGGGAGGCAAATATGCTACAGTATGATTTTGACTATAATGGGTACATCTATAAAGCCTTTGGAATGCAGGTCTTGAATCCAGAGAATGATGAGAAGACAGAAACCCTGAATTTACACAATCCCTAAATAGGCACCCAACAGCACTGTGAATCTCAGACTCCCTGGGGCTGGATAGCCCCTCTAGAGATTATCTAGTCTCACCTAAGCAGGTTGCTGAGGGATGTGCCCACTCAGACAAATGGTAAAACAATGCCGCAATAATCAGAATAAAACATCAAAAAGCTACACAATCCTGTCTCCCTTCTGTACCAAAATAATACTATACATAGAATTTCCCATGTAGATAAATTATTAAGGGAGGGAATGTGTATGTGGGAAACAGGCCCCTACTAATTCAGTGCACTCCCATCATTGGCATACATTCGGTCTACAGTTCACTTATATTTTTGTGACCATTAAAGGCTTCCATCAATGGAGACATAAAATATGAGGTTCAGCAACACTTTTGACAACTGGTCTATCCACCTCAAATTATGGGGAATTTTGGAAATCACAGAATCATTTAGGTTGGAAAAATCCTTCTGGTTGTACCATTTCTGGGGTCCTCAGGACATGGAGCTCCTGGAGTGGGTCCAGTGCAGGGTGACAAAGATGATGGAGGGACTGGAGCATCTCCCTGACGACAAAAGGCAGAGGGAGCTGGGGCTGTTCAGCCTCGAGAGGAGACACAGCTGAGAGGGACCCTCATCCCTGTGTGTCCCTGTCTGTTCCTGTGTGCAGAGAGGGCTCAGGGCAGGGCCCAGGCTCTGCTCTGTGGGGCCCAGCAATGGCACCAGAGGAATGGGCAGGAACTGATGCCCAGCATGTTCCACCTGGACATGAGGAAGAACTTCTTTACTGTGCAGTGACTGAGCACTGGACAGAGAGTGTGTGCAGTCTCCCTCACTGGAGATATTCCAGTCTGGACACAATCCCATGCCCTGTGCTTTGGGTAATTCTGCTTGACCAGGGAGGTGGAAGTAGATGATCCACTGTGGTCCCTTCCAACCTGGGACCATCCTGGGATTCTGTGATTTCCTTAAGTAGCCATGGTCACAATGCTACCAGCAAAAAGCAGGTGCTTGAATTCCTCCTCCTCCTCCACTACTAAAAATCCATTCCAGCATAATTAGCATGGAAGACAAAACGAGGTTTAAACTCAGACATTATCTTGTTACTGCTCCTCATACAGGAATTCCCACCATTTGTGCAGAAACACAGCACCCAGTTGCTGATGTTGGAACTGAATGTTGTCCATACCTGCACTTTCGATCTACTTCTTCAATTTGTGTATGAGGCTGCTGTCAGGATTTGGGCAAATACAGAGTAAAAATGCATGTACGTGCTCAGTACATTCAGCATTTACATCTATTCATAAAATAATAATGTACATTAAAAAATAATACTGAGCCAAAATGTTAATGTAGTCTCTTCCATGTGCCAAAAACTCTTGTGGGTATGAGCATAAAGAATGTACATACTCAGAGAGACACTAACATCTTGTAATGCAATATGTTTCTGTTACACACACTCCAGACTTCCTAACAGCTGCATATTTTAATATACATAAACCCATACTTGAAAAATAATAAAATGTATTAGTTTTCCACATTAGGCATTTATGACCTAATTTAGGAGAGTATTACATCTTTATAACTTTTAAAAGACCCATTTTGATAAAACATCCCCATAAATAGACTGAGAAAATCGGGGTAACAAGCATCTGTTGCTGCATTGTTTTCTTAATGGGGTAATAAACTAATAACACATTTTTATAACTTTTCACAAGAATATAAAGTATTAAAATTGAAACTGATATTGAAAAATGTTCTCATGGTCCATTTTATTTTATTTTTCCACTATGTAAAGTTACAGTACTTACCAGATTAATATTAATATATCTTAATTATGTTGACACAATGGAAATTTGCCAAAGACATTCAAAGAATGGAAATAACTTGTTATTTCCACCACTCTAATTAAGGTCGTGTATTTAGCCCATTTTATTCATAATATAAGAGTAATATGAATATTTATAAGAAAGTATAGAGATACCACATACAGAAATAATGACCCAAACTTTCTGAGGTTCTAAAAAAAGGTTATTCCATTTTATAAGAAATGCTGATTTTTTCCTTCTAGTCTACCTGTTCTAATAAATAATTATAAAAACTTTATTTCTAAAAGCAAATGTCAAAATTACAAAAGCAATAGCTACTTTCCATAAACCTATGTTACATTGTTGTGTTTATTTTTAATTTTTTTAGAAAAAAAGATCAGACTATGCTGTGTAACACAAAACTAATGAAAAGGTATTGAAAATTGTACCTCTGAAGTGAAATTGCTATATAGCTATATAGGAAGGCAAATTTTGAATTATTTCCTTTGAAACTTTTAATGTGAACATCAGGAATTCAAACCAAATAAGCTGCTGACCTGCATTCAAAGCGGATTTTCACATTTACAGTTCACCAAAGCACCAGCAAAGGATGATTCATAGCTCTTGAGGATGGAAAGGACCATCTAACCTCACTGTGCTCATAACACAGCCCACACAATTTTCTTGAATTGGCTCTCCAGAACCAATAGCTGTGGTTGAACTTAAGCATGGCTTTTACAGAAACATCTCCTCTTGATTTTAAATTTTCCAGTCATGGATAATCTGTCACAATCATTGGCTAAGTTATTTCAGCACTTAGTTATGTTGTTATAAATATATATGCCTTATTTCTAGTTTGAATTTGTCTAGCTTAAATGTCAAGCTGCACTAGAAGGATTCCTCATACACACCATGCTGTCAAGGCAGAGAAAAAGGCACTTCCACAGCATGGTCCATTTGACCCCTCTTAAACAGCTACCTTAGGAAGAGATAAATTACAGGCAGAAATGCTTGTTCCTCTCAATTGACTATAAAGGAAATCACAGAATCATGGAGCAGTTTGCATTGGAAGGGACCTTAAAAACCATCTCATTCCAGCCTCTGCCACTGGCAGGGACACCTTCCACTAGACCAGGCTGCTCTGAGCCCCATCCAGCCTGGCCTTGAACACTTCCAGGGATGGGGCAGCCACAGCTCCTCTGGGAAACCTGTCCAGTTGTGCTCACAGATGCTTGTCACTGTGCTCAGATACAAATATTGATATCTAACCAGAGGAATCCCACTCTGAATTTCCATATAGCTTTGCATGCAAGGACTGAAAACCCCTAAGACATGAGACTTTTTCTTTTTTATGGGTCCTTAATGACTGGCTACACAACACTTCAGGTTGATAAACTCTTGTCTCTGTGTCAGCATTTTCTAGTCCTTCATCCAATTGTTGGGATTCTCACTAAAACACAAGCACACATTTTAGCTGTGCTTGCCCCAGTACAGCAGAAAACTCTTCTGTTTCACACTCTCCTTCCTGCCTGCCCAAGGACTGCCCAAGGACCGCCTCAACCCCTTCAGCTACAGAACTGGATTGGCTCCATCACATTCAACTTATACCTCAAGACTCCAGGACACTCTTTCAAAATCCCTACTTTGCAAGCCCCAGCGACTGTAAATGTTGCCCATTTGCTTAATTTGCAGATGAAATACTTAACATCTGGCTCTGGAATGAAAATAACTTGCTTACACTTCATTTATCAAACAGCAACTCAGTAACTCTTTGTCACTACCTTGTCCTCTTCATTACTTTACAATCCTCAATTAACTTCACTCCAAAAATATTTGACAAGGAAACTAGACCCTGAATAAACTACTTTTGGAGAAATGGAAAGTTGAAGAGTTTGCAATGTAAATTTTCCAAACCTGCAACAGTCACTATGAATGCAAAGCTCCAGCCACTCTGCTGGAGTACAGAAATATCAGAAAATACAGCAGCATAGGGGATTTCTCAGAGCAATCAGAAAAGCGTCACTCATACAATCTTGCAATCATTCAGGTTGGAAAAGACCTCTGAGATCATCATGTCCAACCATTAACCCAGCACTCACCACTAAACCATGTCCCCAAGTGCCACATCCACACATTTATTCAACATTTCCAGGGATGGTGATTCCACCACTGCCCTGGGCAGTCTGTTTCAATGCCTGATGACCCTTTCAGTGAAGGAATTTTTCCTAATGTCCAGCCTAAACCTTCCCTGGTGTACCTTGAGGCCATTTCCTCTTGCCCTGTCACTTTTTACCTGGGAGAAGAGCCCGAGCTCCACCTGGCCACAACCTCCTTTAAGGGAGTTTTACAGAGGGATAAGGTCCCCCTTTATTCTCTTTACACTAGTATTACAAAGTCAGCCTCAGTTATAATGGTGACAGGCAGAATTTCCCAGTATCTAGGGCTATTCTTGGGATTTATGTCAGTAAGTACTAAAGCCAAACAGTTGCTGCTGACTTTAGGCAGCTGTACAGTGCCACATCACTTTAAAGTGAAATATTACTTTTTTTTGGAAAAGGACGTTACTAGAAACTTTTAACCCACAATTTCTTGAAAATAAACTTAATAAAGCTGGGAATGAATTCTTTCCATAAAAAAATAAGAAATATAAGGGTTTGCTTCAGCAACCTAAAAGGAAATTGTGCTTTGATGAATTGGGAAGTGTGTAATAAATTAGGGGAAGCAAATAATACTCTGCATTGTAACCTTTGCTCACAGACTTGGCTGTAAGTGTTTCTTACCCTAAAGTACAACCGATAAAGGTTCCAGGCTGAATAACTCAGGACTAGTAGATTTTTATGTTCCTCTGAGAGCTCTCATGTCAAGCTGCCAGCTCAGGCTGAATGTGGATAAACTGGAATTCCTCATCTCCCGCCTACACCAAATCCTCCATTTCTGTTCATCAATAACCTCATGCCCCCCACCACCATCAAGGTGTGTAACATGGGCATCATTTCTGAGACTGGATACTATGTTCACTTCAGAATTGCAGCTGCTTTTTATATTTTTCTTTCCAGATAACAATCCTAGTGGCAGGCCTTCCTTACCCTTCATCCAGATTCCATTCTGGGAAGTCACAGAAACACTGAGGAATCTAGTTTTGAAAAACAACATTTTCTTGTTTGTACCAAGTCATAAGGATCCTGCCAAGCTCATTTCTCCCACCCATCACTTCGATTTTCCTCTCAGCCACATGTGTTAAAAGCTGCTTTCCGTTTCCCCTCATGACACATCCTCCTCCTGTGCAGCAGCACATCTCCCATCAAATGTCAGATTCCAACCTGGATCACCTCACTTGCCGCTCTTTGCTGTGCACACACCAAACATTCAAGCCAGCACATCTCCTGCAGCATCTTTTTAGTAGGAAAAATCAAACAGCAGATGAACATCATCACCCACTGTCACTTCATTCTTAAAACTCTTCTGTGCTGTGACTTGTACAGGAAAAAATCTCATACTGACAGGATAATTTATAAACTGAGACCACTTCCTCACCAGCTAAACAACACTATCTCCTTTCACTCTTCTGTTTATCTTATCAAATCTTGTAATTTGTCATCTCTCTATATTGCAAAATCTACTGAGCCATCATTAATTTCTGTTCTGCATTTGTGTAAGATGAATAATACAGAAATACAAAGTAATCCTGGATCTTGACTCATGTTCTTACACTTAAAAGCATTACTAATGAGATTGTTTTCCCCCCTTTCTAAAGTTAAATGACAGTTTACTTCTGTTGTGGAAGTTGAGACTCCAGAAAAAAAATCTCACTTTAAAGAAATGGTATCATGCACCTTTAAAAAACTTCAAAAAACCCCAATATTCTTTTATGTGTTTCAGGTTAAGCATTCAAAATGTCTCATTACTTCAGATAATTTGGAACTGGCTATAAAATTATGTCTCAAAATTAGTATTCCTTGATCACATGAATGGCTTTCAACACGTTCTAAAGTACCATCATCAGTAACTTTTTATCTATTTGTTGAGCCATCTAATTTCTCTCTTTTGTACCTAGTTAACTATTTTTATCACCTAAATACTATTGTAGTAAATTATGGACAAAGATGGGCCTCACCTACCCCGTGGGATATTAAATCCCAAGCTTCCTAATGTGGCAACAAGCATATACCTTCCCTCTGTACCATCTGCTGCTTTTAAAAAAAACCAAACCCTCCATGCACAATGGTGAGATTGTTTTAACTTTCTTGTGAACAGATGCAGAAACAGCTGAATGCTTTTTCTCAAAAGCACTTAATCCACACTCCAAACCTACACTATATCTTCTGAGGGTAATTTAAGCATCGTATCTAAACACCAATTAGAACTAGAGTTTTTTGATGGTAAATATTAATAACCTGTCCTTCTTGCAAGGAATAAAAATACCCAAACCCTTCACCACTGACAAAATTACCTCATGAAATTACTGTTTCTCACTTCCAGGCCGTTTGCATTGCAATAATTCTGCACAGAGACTGCTTGCTTCCAGCAGTTTTAGCACCTTCTGCAGTAAAACTAACACATGTGGATCTCTGGAGAGTCTTATTTTTTTCCTGTTGTCTCAATTCTTTGCCATCAAAAATGACAATCCTGTCAGCACATCAACACATTTTAAGACTGACCTGTGCCAGTACACAGCCTGGAATACTGCATTAGTACAATTCCTCCAGGCTGGATACTAGCCTCTTCCCCACCTGCCAGTGTTAGCAACCCTACACAAATATTTATAATGTAATTTTTCTTCTTGTTTTTATTGGGTTTTTTTCCTTATTATTTCTTATTATTACTTATTCTTATTTTTCTCCTAGCATTGTTGGAATTTAAATTATGTGAAATTAGAGGCATATAATTCTCAGGCAGAGCTCTTGGCTGTAGAATTCATTCCAAATTAGTAAAACAGAACTGGGTATTTTTTAATCACTCAGGTATACGCCAGGTTCCACAGTCATTCTATAGTTGAAGCCTGAAGGAAACCACTTATTTCATATACGTTCTCAGGGCTTTGCAGAAAAACTCAGGGTCTTTATGAAAGCCCAATATCTTACATTTTCATCTATGTGCATATTAACTAACATAAATACCCCCAGAGACAGAAAGGTGTCTTACCAAGGAAAAATCCCTCCTCATACCCCATCTCCTGAGACTGTCATGGAGGAAAGGGTGCAACTTCTACCAATAAGTAACTAAAGAATTTAATTGCTATGAAGGGAACTGAATTATCCAGGGGGATTTAACTGGGAGGAGGAGGCCTGGTTTAAAAGTAAGAAAACCACCTCGATTATGAAATTTTGTCACTGTAGAACAGCAGATACAAGAGATGTACCAGAAAGTTCTGGCTGAAGCTTAATCCTAAACTGGAAACCACAGTCAGAAATATAAGTATAGCAGCACACAGCACTAAAAACTTGACTGGTACTTGATTAACTGTTTTCATTTTCTGAAGTCTGATATCCCTTTCTAGAATTTTCCTTCATTTTGTGATTTTTCCTAAGTTCTACTAGCACCAAACTATTGACCTAGTGCTGTATCCTGATAAAGTTTAAAGTCTTTAAGTATCTTCCAAAACTTGCTGGTGAGGAAAATATTACAAGGTGAGAAAAAGAATGTGATCTTAATTTCATCCCATTTTATGTCCTACTAGTATCCCTCTCTCCTTTTCTCCTATGTGCAACAAATTAAGAAAAAAAAAAGCCGAAATAACAGTTATATCAAAATTTATATTACTAATAACACCAGAAGCCTCAATTTAGCACATGCTTTTGTCAGACTGAAGGTACAGTTTAAAAATTAAGCAGATGACTGCTTTGCTGAATTGAAGTTTACACAACCTTGAAGCTAAAGTCAGGAAGCTGGAATAATACAAAACCTCAGGGAAGGAACACAAAAATCCCAAAATAAAATTCATAAAATGTGTTTGGTTGCCTCAAGGCTGCTGTTTTCACTTGATTTTCCTACAGAAATAATTCTAAGCAGTACCAAGTGTGCAGCCAGGCTCCCTGAAATGGGTCTGGTTTGGAGAAAAGAAAAATTTTGGTGTTAAAGTGATTTTCTAGCAACCAAATCACAGTGTTGCCTTCTGATGCCTGGAGGTGTATCAGAGGATGAGGGGAGAACGAGCACCTTTGCCTCAGGGCATGGACAGGACAGGGTACACAAACAAAGGCAATCAAACATCAGTTGTACTGCTGCATGCTCAATAACTTTTTTTGTTGTTAGTGGTATCAAAGATTTAAATGAGAAGTGACACTTCACTGAGTGGGACATGATAAATGGAGCAAAACAAAGCACAAAATCCCTGCTTATATTCAGGAATCTTTGTCTTCTCCAGTGTGCAATGCCAAGCTGAAGAAGTACTCGAGTTTAAGTGTTACTATAGGACTTAAGGAACAAGAGTAGGCAACTAAAATGTAAAATAACAGACGATAAGAGTTATAAAAAAATATCTCCACTTGGTTTTGGTGTTCCCATATTATTATCTGCCCCTTTCCAGATTTACTCTGCTATTCTAGAAGTTTTACATTCTTTATTTGCACAGTGACAAGTCAGGGATGCCAGAGATGTCCACAGGTAAGATTCTACCATGGAATCATCGAATCCCAGGATGGTTTGGGTTGGAAGGATCCTTTGAGACCATCTAGTTCCAACTCCACAGGCAGGGTCACCAGCCACTAGACCAGTTTGCTCCAAGCCCCATCCAGCCTGTCCTTCTATCCACGCTCAATACAACACGACACATCTGTCAAGTGCCTCTCGTATGGGTAGCACCTAAAATTAAGATCCTGCTCACGAGAAATTAAGTTTCATGCAATTTTTCTTCAACCGTAGGTTAATTCCAAGTCAAACAGCCTTATTACATGATCCTAAAGTTCTCATAATGTTTCATCCAGACAGCTCACATCCTGTGCTACAGAGCTGGGCAGCTCTGCTGCCGACTCACAGCTGCTGCATCTCAGTCTGAGCTGGCTCAGAGCAGCACTGAGAGTGAACTGACAGCTACGAGCAGCTCCAGTTCATAAAGCACTTTTAAAACTTTCAAGGAGAAAAAGATGAATGAACACTCATGTTCAAGGGAAATCTGAAAGAATGGTATAAAATACAACTGATCTTGCATTACATAATGGTGTAAGTACATGGTATTGTCCACAATCTAACAAATCCACAAAAACCTGAATCTTGCAGGAAGCTGAACTATTATTCTGTGCAAAGACAAAAAGACACTTTCCTTTTAAGAGTCCTCAATTTTGTTAGTATTCTTCAGCTACCAAGTTTCTATTTATTAATGCTTGTGCCAGAATGTACCTGCTGCATGGATGCAATGCAACTGTCTTTACAAAAATTAATGCAAATTATGGAAGAAGGACATATTTATGTTTGTGAAATATCTTGGTACACTTAATTAAGTTACCTTTTTGTCCCAGTATCTGCTCTAGAATTATAGTTCTCACCTCATCCTTGAAATAATATTTATGTATTACACATTAGATTGCCTTGAGCAGAGTACCAGAAGTCAGATTCTCATCCATACTAAGGTATTTAAGCCTCTCGGGAGGCACATAAGAACATACACTTTTCGAAAGTAACATACTCTTATCCTCAGATCCTTTTACGTCAGTACAACTGTGCTTGAAATGCCTCTAGTATGTATTTGAATCTGGCTATACAGTTAGAAGAAAATAATTATATAAGATTTATGAGACTAGGAGTTGCTTTTTTTTAATAGAGAGTTTCAGCTGATTTCAAACCTTATAGTTCACTTATCTTCTCACAAACAGAGCTAGCAAATTTATCTGACGAATCAGATTTTTTAACCATTAGATATGAAAAATGATAAGATTTTGCAGTGTGAGCTCCTATGTTGAGCAAGATGCACTTTTTGTTCAGCACTTCCAGCATAACAGGTTTGAACAGGCAGTGACACAATGGAGCACAACCCTCTGTGTGGTTGTAAAAACTGCATTAGCAGAGTCACTCCATGCCAGTGTCTCCTGCCTCAACAGAACCACATCTATGCTGCCTGAAAGCCTCACGTGCCACTTGCAACAATTCATGTACTGTGTTGTGTAGCAGGACACTGATGTATGTGCAATCCAAGAATTTTAAATATCCCCACAGGATATCAAATACTATCCAGACAGTTTGTAAATACTTTCCCAGCGCTCTGCAGAAAGGGAGCCAGTTCTTTTCAAATCTACTTCAATGACATTTTTGTCTTATCTAAAAATCTATGTTCCTGTTCAATAAAATCATCTGGGCAACTTGCTGCTTCATCAGTACTGCAAGCTTATGCCCTCATTAATAAATTCTGTTGGAGCGTAAAGATTACCCCCAGTAGGGGCAGCTGGGAAACTGCAGTATAAAGTCAAGCAGCACATTTAATGACCAATGAACTTCTGGAAACTTAGTCAAAATGATACATCATTGTGTCAGACACTCTTAAGTATTATGCAGCTTAGTCTCCCTCTTTAGAAACATGAAACCCCCTGAAACTGCTACCACAAATTGGGAACCTTTTAAATTCCTGCCAAGCCACCTGCTTTTCTCCAAGAAACTTCATAAAACTCTCCAAATTAGTAATGTCATTAAGTAAAGCTTAAAAAACTGTTGTTGTTCTGAAGGAGTATTAGCTGTTTAGCTTAAGGAAACCAACAGGGATTTTTATAACAGAAAGAACTGTCATATATATTGTATAATCTATTCCAAATGAATTCTTTAAAGTATTCTTGAATATGCTATTCTTTCACGTTTTAATCTTTCTGGGAGAAAACTCTATTAATCATATTATCAGGATTAAATTTATCTAATGAAGAAGTTCAGTTCAGGAGAGGAGATGTGAAAGATTCTCCATCAGTTTATGGGTCTTCAGATGCTATTAAGAGCCATATAAATCAAATGTCCCATTTTGCATTTCTGAACAGCACTGGAAGAAATAGTGCTGGGATCGAAGAGGGAGCCCCATTTCCCCTGTTCCTTCTCTTTTTTGAATGGCCCTACACAGAGCAGGCAAGGATGGATTATAGGAATGCCTTCTGTCGAGGAGTTAGCCAAAACTGTGCCATCTCATCTTGGAGCAATTTATCCAATAAGATGATTTAGAGGACAGTTCAGTGGCACCATTTTTGGAAGGAAAAAGCAGAAGGGAAGGAATATAAATCAAAGGTGACTGGCAGGTAAAGGATATATGCAGCAATCAGCCAAACCATGTGCACACTGGCACAAATTCAACAAGATCATTTATAAAAATTTTAAGTCAGGAGTACACAAAAGGGGGTCTGGTGCTAACTAAATCCACAGATAGATTACACGCCACTGAAATAAACACTTCCAGATGCTGGCATACAAAAACCTTTTACAGAAAGAAATGTTTTCTTTCATAAATCTGAAAGGAGGAACCTTGGGATGGGGGTTGGGAGAGAAGGGAACAAGATTTCCAAACTGAGATTTGACTTCCTACTGGTTTTATAGAATAATAACTCATCTTTTTCAAACACACAGTGTTAACACTGTAGAATTACAAATAACTACAGACAACAGCTTGAAGTATAGACAAAGACATCATAAGTATGTAACTTTTTAATGAAATAAAATGCCTTTTTTTTTTGCTTTCAAGAAGAGAAGAAAGCATGAAAATGTTGATTTGACTTTTTCTATATCAGAAACTGAATGTGTAACAGAAGGGAAAGTTTTCAAATGCCTTTTGACATAAATACATACATTTCATTTTTGAGAAGTGATTAAGAATGAAATCCTGACTTCTTCAAAATCAGTATCAATTGATTCTGAATATCAGTATGGGCAGTCTATATTTTACAGGACCCTAAGTATCAGAGATTTTTTATTTGATTTCTATGTAACTCATTTCTTTCGGAAACAGCATTCAAAACTTTTTATCAATCAAGTGCTTTAGAAAAATTTAGCTGTACTGTATCCACATGGTGTCTACTGAAGCAATTATTGAAGATTGTATTCCAGAACTTCTTCTCACTACTACTTTGATCTGAAACATGCAAGAAGAAATCCTGTCAGTTAAGAGGACTCAGTTGCAGACCAAATCCTCTGGGCGACAATTCCAGGTCATGGAGTCTCCTCTGGAGATACTCAAAAGCCACGTGGGCACAACCCTGTGCCCTGTGCTCTGGTGGACCCTGCTTGAGCAGGGAGCTTGGACCAGAGGACCTCCAGTGGCCCCTTCCAAATGACCCATTCTGTGACTCCGTGAACTGTGAAGCTGAATTTTTCTTGAAGTTTAAGGCACCTAAACCAAACTTGCTTTCCAAAACGTCCTCTTCCACAAATATCATACTGCCACATTATCCTTTGAATTTTAAAAGTTTCCGTCTCTTCTTTCTACCCTCTGAATCTGCTGGTTTAGTCACCCATAAACTTTGCCTTGTCAGGCCTTCACCTACTATTCCACACATTTTGTTTTCTAGGGGACATTAATAGAGTCAAAAGCATCTTCATTATATTGAAACTATTAAAGATCAATTGAACAGAAATTGATTCAAACATTTGCATAAAAGCAGAGCTCAAGCAGGATCAATGACAAGCACTTTAAAAACATCAGAAGACCTTGACTAAGTATGTAATTTGATTGTGAAACTATGATTACCATGTACATGTAACCCACTGAAGTCCACATGGGATAATTGCATTTATTACTTAACAACCTCTAAGAGTATAGGCAGGGCTCTGTAAGGCCCAAACAATCCAAGCCTCTGCCAAATCACATTCTGTGGTGTTACATGTTCCTCGTGCAGGGAATGTCACAAGCAGTATTATAAACATGGGTTTGTAAATAAATATTCATTGTTATATGCTGCGTAGGCAATTTTATGAGACTGAAATATTTAACAAGAGAAGGTTTAGACTAGGAAGCCTTTTCATACTGAAATGCCTGGGAGGCTGAAGGAACATTCTCCCCAAAACATAAATACCCAAAGAAATGTTGGTTATACCCCTGTTCATTCAATACACCCCATTTACACAAACACAGGCTGCTGAATAATGGTCACTCTGCCACGAGCCTGTGCAGGATTACGATTTATATTTGTGAACTCAGTTTCTCTTAACCAAACATCTAAAGCATTTCATTTCAGAGCTGGCATAAACTGAAGACAAAGAATCTGCTTAGGAAACATTTCCTGGTTCTTTTTGCCTGTGGTCTTCCACTGTTGTAGCTGACCACTTTGCTTTTCATTTCAGAGAAAAGGATCTCAGCTGTCCTTTTTGCTAAAGCTGTTCTCGTGGTCACAAGTACTACTTAAAACTCTTCATGCATCAGTTACAACCGCTCCTATCAAGATTTCAGGTAAGCACTGTATACTGTTCTCAGAATAAATACTCTTAAAGAATTATTTGTTACCTCAACTGTCTGAAATCCAATCAATTGAAATAACTTAAAGTAATTTCTCTAAAGACATTGTGCTTGTATTCCTAGTAAGAAGTATCCAAATGACAATTTTGTGAACACTTTGGCATAATAAATACTATTATTTGGAATATTATTTGGAAGAATATTAGGATTATTCCTACAGGCCCAGTCCAGACTGGATATCATTTTCACTATGCACTTCCTTAACTTAAATGCACACAGAAATAGACACAGGTACAGCATATGGAATTGTATTATCCCATATGATGGAGAGTTCCATACTTCCCATTCCTTTCTTGAAAAATTACATGGTGCTATTGGTTAATATTTCTCTGATTTTTGAAAGTCTAGACCATGCTTTAAAGTAGGAAGCACTGAGCACCACCCAATACTATTAATAGAAAATATTTGGACAAAACATATGTCTAAACTACCTTAGACATGATACAATGCAGAAGAATCCAGAGTACACTAGCTGCTTTCCACTGTGGCTTGCACTTGGAGACAAAACCTAAATGCTCTAATTATGTTAGTCATTTTGACATAGCTATTAAGGTCAAAATAAATGCAAACGGATCATTTTCACTGGTCTAAGGTTCGTCTTCATTTACCATACGATTATAAAACTTTCAAAGTGTTGTTTCCGTCCAAGCCGACATCCATCAAATGCTGCTAAAGAATAAATTGTACAGCTTAACTCTTTTTCCAAAACCAGCTCCTTAGGAACTCTTATCATCAAATCAGATGGAAAGGAGAGACAATCATGATGAAACAGCAAAAAAGGGAAAGATGTAAAAAAATCTCACTGTTACAAACACATATTTACTATCTTAAGAAAACAAAAGCATATGTATTTTTAAAAAAATAAAATATTCTCCTATATTTTCTTTTTACACAGAAATTAAACCTAAATTCTCTGTGTGGGACTGAGCTATTCAGTAGCATGAAGCTTTTTCACTCCTCAACTCTGTCTTTTTAAAAAAGTGGCTTTCCATAGGAACTGCTGGGATGCAATGGGCAGCTGTCTTTCCACATCACCCATCCCTGTGTAGGACAACACAACTGTTAAATTTCATTTTTGCAGTTGGAAACCTGTCCCCTGGTCATTTGGATTCAGACATGAACTTTCTGAATGCAGCAGGCCCTTGACAACTGCCAGTCTGTTGGTTATTACACTGATCCATAAAAATAACCCTTTTAGTGGCTTAAAAGAGTTCAGGGAAGGGTTTAGATCCTTCTGATACAATTTCCCCTCAGACACTGCAGAGAGCAGCTCAGACTTGTGACGTTATACCAAGGTTTTGCACTGCCTACATAGGCTGTGCCACACAGCTCCTGCTGCTGAGATCTGAGGAAACGGCCATGATTACATAAAAATCTGCAGTAGTTCTGTTAATCCATTTCCTCAGGTTTGGTTACACATGTGCCACCAGACCTGGCCATCATTAAAGTGTATTTGCTGTGGAACTCTGCATTAAGGCAGATTGCAGAGGGTACCCTGTGCTCCATCCACATTTGTGCCAAATTAAGACACACAGGTCCTGTTTGCTGCATGGGCAATTGTCACCACCAGGTCCCTCCCCAAAACTGCCAGTGAGGGTACTCACAGAGGAAAGGACCTAAATGCAGACTCTGCAATACTTCTCAAAATACTTTTCCTGAGCTTTCTCATTAAAAGCAGAATCATATTACAGTTCTACAACATCTGTAGGCATCCAGAAGCTGACCCAAGATTCCCTCTTATTCTTGGCTTGCTCAGGAGGAACAAGATCTGCTCCTCTCATCAACCACGTTGACTGTAGGTAATGTTAACAAATTAAATTGTCCAGTTGCACTGTTTGGGAAGTTGACAAGAGTGGAGGACATAAAGAAACCCCAACCCAAACCAGGGTATTTTATTATACCTTGTGGTTGAAGAAAAAATTTGAACTTTGGTTAATAATTGGTCAAACCACTTTCAGTGAGGGTCAGGGAAGGAAGATTCACCTTTCTGCAGCTGTTTATGTGGGCTCTTTACTTTTTTAGAATAAGGTTAAATACATTCTCTGCTTTCAGAAGCTATTGCCATATTCTTAGCTACATCTCTTAGCTAACTTCTGCTAAAGACATTTTTCTGTTTTGGACTGGAAATTCTATCCAGCACTTTACATGATATTAATCTAGCATTTTTGAGTGGCAGAAAAGGAAGGTGAAGTTATGTAAAGAAAATTCATTGCAATTGTGTATTGATTACCATTAATAAATTAAACTTTCACTGCCATCTATAAAAGCACTGATTACCTTTGGCACTAGAAAAGTTGTAACTTCACATATGCATTTTCTCCTATTTTCTCTTGTTCCTTGCTTCTGAAGTCCCACTATTTCCTTTATATTTATGGCTGTCATATACTTCTGTATCACTTTTATGTAGATGAATTCATCCAAATTCAGAATAAATTTCCTTTTCTAAAATCTCTCAGAAATTGGACAATTTTTTCCTGATTTTTAGGAGCTGAGATCCTGTTTGGTGGATTTTGTTTGGTTTTTCTTATAATGATTTCTTTGACATTTATTATTTTCTAAATGCACATATTCTGATGTAAGCAGGATATATGCCACACAGAACAGCAGATGAGAAGAAAATGACCCCAATTTATGACACTGGAGATGGCCGGCTTTCACATTTTCATCAGCTGAGAAAATTAAATAAAGAATTTGTTTGGCTGCTCTGAACAATGGATTTGCAATTTGCATAGAAAAAATGATGGCAAAACCTCAGAACCCATCAGTATTTTACCACAAGCTCAGTTCTATTACATTTCAGTGGAGGTTCAAAGTTGTCTAAAAAAACCATTCTCTTCTTTCCCCAACCATAAATGTGTCACTTGAGAGTTCAACTTCCAATAGGAGTAGTATCTGACACACAACTAATTTTAGAATATAAAGTGCTCTTCACCATATTGGAATACATATAATTTAAAATAACTGTAAACCTAAACTTTGGAAAAACAGAAAATTCAAGCACTAACAAAAAAGTGTAATTTGTAATTGAAAGAAAATAATCTTTAAAAGGAAAAAAACCTTTTTTTTTTGTCTTTCCAAAAAGAGACAGAAATTACTAAGTTTTATTTCCCAAGAGAATTATGCCACTTTTATAAAGAAAATTACAGTCACCACAAATTGCTCTCAACAATTCCAAAGCTTCTTCATTTGACCACTTGAAAATCAGAGTTCTTTAAGATTATAAATATAACTTTTTATAACTCTGTTATTACGTACTGTGAATGGGGAAAGGGGGCCAATCTTGTGGCCGTAGCGTCGAATGGCCTCTCTGATGTGGCTGGGCTGGATGGCATCACTTTGAGCCTCCATCCCACAGGCTGCAGTGCTCTGCAACAGAAAAACACATAAATTGTTACTAAAACAAAAACACACAACAGACCTACAGTGCATAAAGTATGAAAATAAACCTTTATAAAATGGACCAATTTTTTTTTTTTCCTGAGGATACACATCATTGCTGCCACACACTACATCAGAGAAAAAAAGCTATTAACAAATTAAAGAGGACTTTTACATGAACTTTGCTTAAGAGACCCAAAGAACACCATGTTAGTCCTCTTAAACCTCTCACCTAGTGCTGCTCTATGTTGCAATTGAAAAGTGCAGAAAATGTTCAAACTAAAATGAAAGGGTCATATAAGTCATATTGCAATAACCACAGAAACTATTTTTAAAACATTTCAGGCTCTTATTATGATGTCAAGGGGTGGGGAAAATATTGAACAAGCACCTGAAGTGGAAAGCAATTTGACACCAAAATCACCATCGAGTAATATCAAATTGAAAGTTGAAGCTGAAGCATGTGACATAATGGTGTAGAAGGACGAAAAAAAAAAATTAATTACCTCAAACTGGAAAGTTTTAAAATTCCAATTGACTTTTTGGATTACGGACCCTAAACAGGTAAAAATAAGAATTCACTGCTACTGGCACACTGATTGTACAATAATTTCCCAGGGATTTAAAAAGTTACTCTTTTCTCCTTGCTAGCCAACCTGACATGTTGGTTTAGGCTCCACCTAGACACAGCTGCTTGCCAGAATTCAGTTGACTTACCTAATGATGGCTGCTTGGCAGTAAATTAATGAAAATTGTATTAGTCAGTGCACTGAGAATGACAAAAACTAATTATACACTGAAGTTTAACGTACACACATCCACAGCCCTCTCACATCATACCCTAATGCTCTCAAACTTGGGATATTTTTTACAAAACATTTTATTTTCAAGAGCGCTGAGTCCACTGGAGCCTACGAGTACACACAGACACTCTGCTGATTGACATCGATAAAGGGAATATGAAACTGAATATTTTCTGCTGGACTGGGCCTTCATGGCCTAAAACCAGGATTTTTCACCAAGTTAACTTGTTTGTCTCAATGCCTCAGTTATATTCAGTAGATACCTAAGCAAATTCAATAAGTCATAAGAACATTTCATTAAAACTCTGCACTTTTTTGAATATAATTACTTTCAAGGGCATTTAGTCAAACACTAAAAACTTAAAATAAACTCACAGCATCAGTAAAATATAATGTATCAAAAACTACACCTGCAGCTAAATTTCTGTTCCTAGGACTTATAACGAAAATCAGCCACAGGAACAAAATATAATCAAATATAACATAAAAAAAGAAGAGGAAAAAGCAGAAGTCTTTCTAGGATTCACTAAAAGCTTTTTAACCAGAGAATAATAAGGACAGGAGGAAGCTGAACACTTCAGGACTATCCACAGCACTTATGACACCAGAAGGAGAGAACACAGCTTTTTCTACCTTATCACTGTAGAAATCACTATTTTTACCCTGAAAAATAGTATTTTCTAATAACAAAACACATGATAAAATCCCAAGTCACTCCACTGCTTTCCAGCAAAATGAGCACTGCCATCACATTTCTTCAAAACAGTCCCAAGTGACCAGCACAGGCCTTCCTATCCACTTTATTTAATTACATTGATTTCTCTTGTGGGTTTTAGGTACATATATCCCTCTCAGATAGAACACCAAGACTCTGCAACAGCAGACAAGAATTGTAACATTTACATTTCACACTCTGAATATGAGACATCCCTGCTTTATGCAGTTAACAAATATTTAGCTTGAATGCAACCAACTGGTATAAAAATAAAGCAAGTTAGGCAAAGTTGTTAAAGGCAAGGGCTGCAGTCACTTAAGGCTGCTGGGATCAGGAGAATCACAAGCACCTCTTTGCCTGTTTTGCTTATGTTTTGACCCCTAAAACCTGTGCTTGCTGCCCCTGTCAGAGAAGGGGATGATGATTTGGGGTGGTGGCTATTGCTATGCCTGTATAAGAGCAAGTTATCTTAGAAGCAGCAGTTTTCACCTTAACAAAATTCAGTTTGCAGAAAATATTTGGAAAATTTAGCCTAATTCTCATAGAAAAAACCACCAAACCACACACTGGGCCCTACAATAACAATGATCATTAATATATGATATAGGTTAAAATTAATATTTAAGATGAGACACATTATTTACTGTGAGGGAGGTGAGACCCTGGCACAGGCTGCCCAGAGAAGCTGTGGCTGCCCCATCCCTGGAAGTGTCCAAGGCCAGGTTGGATGGGGCTTGGAGCAACCTGGGACAGTGGAAGGTGTCCCTGTAATGGCAGGGGGTTGGAACAAGATGATCTTTAAGGTCCCTTCCAGCCCAAACCATTCTGTGATTCTATGATAATTTCCTGAGGATGTCATTTTAGCTTCTTTCTTTTTCCATTTTTTTTTTTTTCCTCCAGGATTGTGCCCCAAATACCTTTTTTCTTTTCCTTTGTTTGGATTTAGTGGAGTCCTGTCCAATTCCACCATTCCCCAAGGCTCCTGAGGGGGTTTTCCCAAGATGTTGCTGCCCTGCTGATGCTGGGGGGGTGGGTGTAGGGGGTGGTGTGTTCTCAGGGGAGTCAAGACTGGTCTTCACACTCGCAGACTGCCCTAAAAGATGTGGCTGTGAAAGCAAGATGTGAAACAGCCATAATATAACCAAATCACAAATAAACCTCACCCCAATTATTTCCTTCTCAGATTTCCTGCTGGAAGAGATGCAATACAGAATTTGGTTTTCTCATTCCAGAAGTTACTATAATACCTGTATAATATCAATGCATGTGACACAGCACTTAGTGCACTTGCCAATTTTGAACATTTTATTCTCCAAATCTGCAACAGAGCCTTGAATACAGAGAGAAGGAATTTTCACCCAAGAAAAAAGGATTTTTATTTAATTAGAAGATGCTGCTAAGAATTTAACATCCAGAACTATAATTTAATATCTTTCTATCTAAATACATAATTTCAAATTCACAAACCCCGTAACGGAAGTCTGTATCAATACCACAGATATTTCTACTTTGGAAGAAAATACATATCAAAGCAAAACATAAAATGCATTGGTATGTGAAAAAGCAAGTTTTACCTCAGTGGAGTTGTGGTACTGTATGAAGGTGGCAGATATGGCATGACTGAATGGGTCACCAGCTTTGGGAGCCATGTCCTGTTTAACCAAAAGGGCCAAGTCAACCAGCTGGAGGGGCAAAACAGGTGGGGTTACTGACATGGTACTAAAAATGTCATTGTAACAATGGGAGAGTGGGGGTTGTGGACTGAGGCAGAATATTCTTACTGTTTCTCAGATAAAATAAAACTATTTGCAGAATATTCTTGCGTTTCTCAGATAAAATAAAACTCTTCATACATTTCAAACCTTTCTTTTCCACTTCTGTAAATATATGGAGCAATCTATCTACCCAAGAGGGCTCAGCTTGGCACTAAGGTAACATTTTGTTTTCCAGGAAATCCTTCTTTCTAATCCAGTTGTGCAATGGGATTGAATGAGCCTCTGAGCACTGCCAAAGGTCACATAGCAAAGTGTGTGGTTTCAGTTTGGACTTGAAAAAGGTTCGTGCTGGACTCCCCCCTCTCTTCTGCAGCCATTATAAAGTATTTCTATTTGTGTTTGAGATGGGTGAACACCGTACAGCACACATCTGTCACACAGCAAATTGAAAGGCAGACTGGATTTTTGAGCTGGTCTAGTGGAAGGTGTCCCTGCCCATGGCTGGGGGCTGTAACTGGATGAGCCTCAAGGTCCCTTCCAACCCAAACCACTCTGACTCCATGAATTCAGTCAGCTTGGAGAACTGAATGAGTGACTGCAGTTTTGAAGGGGTTTACAACCCAGTCCCCGAGGTTGAAGTACCTCCAAGAGTAATTAATTCATTTTCATTAGGGTTCAACCAGTCCCTTACCTGGGCCACAGTCTCATATGCTAAATATGCCAAAATCTCCATCGCAACTGCATTTGGCTTTATTTCCATACTGCTACAGTCCAACCAGTCACGGAACTTGGATGCTTTCTTTGCTGTCAGTTAAAACCATAAGAGGAAAAGGAAAAGTTAACGACAGGTAGGCCAAAATAATCCGTATTTTTGGGTCGCAGAAATACTGCAAAAGTGAAGAATTAGTGTGAGTGTGATTTCATTGGCCAAAGAAGGAATTATCAAAATGGAACCAGTGGGGAAAGACTGTTATTTCATCCATTTTGGAGACACATAAGCACATGGAATAAAGAGAAAAAACCACAAGATAATTGATCATACAGGAGATTACAGAATAAGGAAGGATCAGCCTCAGAGGAGTGCGGACAGGAGAAACCTGGTTTAGAATATATTTCTGTAAAATAAATAAAATGATTGCATCACACCTTTGATGAATGAGAAAAAGCACTAAAAGAAATCAATACAAATATTAGTCCAGATAAAACTGATATAACTGTATTAACAATAGCAAAGACAAATGGAGGACAGAAGAACTTGGAAGTCCCAGTGTTAACCTTACAGGGCTGAGGTGCTTACAAGTGAGCTAAAATTATTTGTAGAAGAGTGTTTTTTAAGCGTGCTTTGGATATAAAGAAATAAGGGTAGATGAATAATCAACATTCATACACGAACTTCACACTGGTGATGGGTGAGATTGGTTCAGAAAAAGGGCAGAGAAAAATATGGGACGATGAAATGTAATATTTGCTTAGAGAGTAAAAGGAGGGGAAAAAAGGATGATCTTACTCAGGTCAGTGGTGGACAAGATGGTCACAGAAATCTGTGGACAGAAAGGAGCTATTAAGGCTCTTAATGAGGGCTGTTTGTGAGACAGGACAACCAAAATGAAGTTAACACAAGGTGGAAAAAGCTAAAAAGCTACAGACAAGCCAAGGGTCAAACAGAAAAGAGGTCAAAATAATGGGGTTTTTTGTTTAGGAGGGAAAGAGAAGGCTACATTGCATCACTAAAGAAGGAAAAAGAAACAAACAAAAAAACCAAAAAAAGTATGAGAAGTGTGAAGATCACAAAATGATCACAAAATGCTCCCTAGAATTTAAATTTGCAATTCTGTAGTACTTGATCCTTTGAGGGATCTTTACTTTTGCCTGTCTCTAAAAGTGCAGAAATATCTGGAGATGTTATTTTCATTATATATATTTTTAGAACTGGTTTCTTGAAGTCCCTTCCAGGTTTATTCTCTTGTGATACAGTTTTTATGGGCTTATATTACAGTAATAGACTTCTTTAAACATAGTAACACAATCAATTTTTACTGAAATAAATAAGTAAAAAATAGCCTTGTGTTAGTTTTGAACAAATGTTCTGCTTGGCCTTTAGTAGGTTCCGTCTAATTGAGCTCATTTTGTGCAATTGAATTTGTGCCTAAGTCTCTCTTGGTACTATTTTATAACCACCATAATTCTCTTATTCTTTAATGACATTAAATGTCAGTGAAAAAGAACCATATAGACATGGTCATTTAAAAACACTGTGAAAATAGCACTGAGATATTTTTATAGATCACAATCTCCTGGTCAGCAACGTTCAATTTTATTTTGCAAATTTGAGATTTTTATTTGTTCTGTCTCCAGATGGCAATTTTGGGGTTTTCAAAATGACTTTATCACAAACCTCTCATTTCCTGAAGTCACCCTAATCTGAAGTATCATTTATCTAATGGCTCACAGATGTGTGATGCCAAATTATAACTAAACATAAAAAACATATTGAATTAGGAAAAGAAATGCTTACAAAACATGTTTTCCTACATTTGCTGACATTTGCTGATGGAGAACAGTATCTCAAATGTGCCATTTATTTGCCATAAATGAGTCACTCTTTCTTTGAATTTAAAAGGAAGAACAAGATAAGGTCTCTCCTTTAAAGACACCACTGTGTTCAAGTCTGTGTTGTAGGATCATGTGCTGTTTTGTCATGATTTTTACTGGCTCCTTCACCTCCCTTTCTCTGACATTTGACCTAAAACCTTAGTCATCACTTAACTGCTTCTGTAATGATGTTTTGCTACATGATCAAGCCCATTAATTTACAGCTCATTATAGTCGTGGCACACAAGTACTTTTAGTAAGTTGGTTTTCAGTGCTAGTAAAGCCCTAATTCTGTCATCATGTTATTAGTGTTGGAATGGCGTATACTGATGAACTTGGCTAATGGTGAATAAATTCCACAGCAGGAGCTTACAGCTTAAAATAGAAAAGACTCTTTAGTAAGTTCTTTGTGTCTTTGCCGATCGGGAAATAAAAGCAAAACTTGATGCTCTTCTCTAATTTTAGATGAATTCCAAAAAAGCTGCAGCCATGAAACTTTGCTAATGTGCCGACTTTAGCACCACCACGACAGACTTCAGGCAAGTGTGATTTTAATCCATTAACTCCTCGCTAGTTCTGTCTCTGCAGTCATCTCCACCAGCTCAATATTTGAGCACAGAGAAAGCTTGGTAAATATTCAAATAAAATACTCTGCCTGATGGCCTGAAACTGTGCTAAATTAACTGTTCCCAGGAGGTACACAGACAAAGAATTTAAAGTTTTATTAGTGCGGATGAAACAAAAGTGCTTTCAAAAAACATGAGGTTCTGGTGCGCTCTTTATTACATGAAATAATAATCAAACATCTTAATACAGTGCAGCCATTATAATACTTACAAAAACTCAGTTGCCGACTTTCACAGAATTCTGCATACTGGACCGAGTCCATGGTTCGTGTTTGTCTTTCTGCTCTCTGACAAAAGAGTAAAAGTACATGATGTACCTTATTCCAACAAGACTGCATTCCACAACAGAAATTATAGCACTGAAGTGCCCCCGCCACAACCTTGAAGCAACCCTCCCAAATTAAACATGCATTGAACAAGTCAAGATGCAGAAATATAAACCACAGATGGGTTATTAGTCTTGTGAGTTAAATTTCCCAGAGGAGAGTGTCAATTCCTTTTTCAAAACCTGCCTGCACACTGCTCACCCAGCCCAGCAGTGAGGGCTGAGAGGAGAGAGGTGCTGAGCACTGCTGCCCTGACCGAGGTGCACATTTAAACTGAAGCACATGAGTATTCTGCCTGTGTGTTTACAGATGACCAGACAAGTAAAATGTTCTCTTGGACCGAGGCCAACATGTTCTGCACCGAGCAGAACTGAACCTGTGTGCTTCTAAATTGTGAAATTAATAAATTCCATCGATGTGCCAGACAGAGAGAGGCATTGAAATTCCCCTTCTCACACTCAATACACAGTAATAAATAAGTGGTACATGTGTCTCTTTCTTTTTTTTTTTCACTGTAAATTTATGCTTGAATTTTTATACTTCTGAACGCCTCAAGAAAAGAAAGGAAATTAGATTGAATTAGAGCTTGTGGGAGAAAAAATATCTTCAAATGTTCACTACTGCATTTAAGAATGTATTTCACATGGAGTCTAGTGCCAACCAAAAGAATGAATCTCAAAAGAGACAAGTTATGAAACCACAAACACTACGCACACCCTCCCGTCCACATACGCAGGATGCTGTAATTGAATCAGGGTTGAAGCAGCACTGAAGTCCATGGTTAGGTCTGAGCAGGTGCTTGAGTTCTGTTTACTTCAACAGAGTGTGGGTGATTTTCACAAGGTAAAGATCTGGTCTCTACAAGAGATTAAATCCTTCACATACCAGAGGCAGGAAGCAGTAGTCAGATTAAAAAGAATGATTGTCCCTGTCAGAAGCAGACAGCTTAGTCCAATTGCTCAATCAAGCATTTAAACAACAAGGAAAGGAATATTAGTGTCTTCCAAACTGTAATCCAATGAATAAATCATCACACCTGAACTATCACTAAGGATACAAAGTGGTGTCAGGAGTGGCTGATGGCACCGAGACTGTGCTTGTGCAATGAGTCCATGCAGCTCAAGAAACCATCCACAAAGAACGTGAAGTACTTTGCTCACACCTCACCTTGCTCACACCAAGGACAAAAAACAAGGGAAAAACCACACACAGAGACATGAAATTTGTTCTGACTCCCTAAGCAATTTTATATCTGATGAAATCAAAATAATAGAGTTCTTCAATCTGATTTAATAGAAGACAAAAGGGCTATTGGTAAGTGCATTTGGAGACACATATATATGTATGTCTCTATGCTATACAACCTGCATTTGGCCTTATCAGCTCTCAAATCAGGGGGAAAAGCAATTAAATAAAACCAGCACTTCAAATTCACAGTTTCTTCCTCTATTCTCTGCCTTTTAGGTCACTCTCCTACGACGATCCAACCCATCACTTACGAGATCTGGTTCACAGACAACATGTTCAAATTAGCTGTGAATTAAACCACAAACTAACCAGGAACACACCTGAGTAGTCCTTTCGTTTCTTATCTACCCAGTCAATCTCTTCCACCGCATTTGGACCTTTAGTCACCATGGCAGAAACTGTTCCACTCAGGCATTTTCCAGTTCTCCCATGCATGGTTCTGGCAACCTGACTACATTTTGAGGAGCTGCCATTTCATATCAGTAAAAATTTTCAGTTAATCCATTCCAACAAGATGTTGAGATTGAGTTTGTCTTCCTCTACAAATAATTTTCACAATCCATGCTGTAACTTCAACCCATTACAGAATTCAACTTTGCCCCTGAATTAATTCAGCTATACTTTTCAAAAACAGAAGGCATCACAGAGATAATCTAATCTGAACTTCTGCATAGCACAGGACATTTCTCACGTAATACATCCTAAAAACAGCAGTACTAAAATTCCTTGTGTAACTTTACTTTATGCTTTATAAAAGCCTCTAATTTGGGGTTTAATTTTTCACATATGCAGAAATTTGACAAGGATACTTTAACTTTTACCGGTATCCCATAATGTAATATAGAAACTGCAAAACCAGATTAATCCCAAAAGCAGTTATGTTAAATTAAATGATTTAGTAATGGCTACTCTCAGCAAATAGACTACAAAGCTCTGAAAATGGAGACTATCAAAGGCTACAGGTTTCATTATAATTATTACAAGTTTCTTTATAAGTGAAAAATCTCAAAGGTTTATTAAAAGAAAGGTGCTGCTGAGGGATTTTTCCAATAGGGACTTCATTTCTCTCTACAAATTGTCTACAGTAGCTGTCTAAACACTGGATTTAATGTTGTTCTTATATACTAAATAAATACTTCCTATTGATTTCTCTCTGTATGAATATTTTTATTTAGCAAAATTACCTACATATATGTGAAATAGAATTGTTTTCTTCCTTCAATTCTCTCTTTAAAATAATTCTTTCTTAAAGGTGAATTCCAGTGTGATGCTCTAAACGGCCATCAAATAAAACAGTGTTTGTCATAAATAACTGGACTATACTTTTTTACTAATTCACTTTAACAAAAAACCCACACATCATGACATGGAATCTCACAGTCTGAAGGATAAGGACAGACATCACTTCAGTCCTACCAGTTTTAGAATAGTCCATAAATAACCAGCAAATGCAGGAGAAATGAACAGATGGGTGGCACAGCTGGGTCATCTTTACTGAAACACCAACTCAAAGACAACATCAGATCATCTTTTTCCTCTTCACTTCTCAATATCACAAGCAGTACTTTTTTTCTCTTACACCATCTCTGCCTTGAAAAAATATAATGTTCCCTTACCTTTACAGCCCTAAGGTATATTTTATAAACCCAAAACGAATCGATAACATGGGATAAAAAGGGAGAAGAAAGAGTGAGCACATTACTGTGAACACAGCATGACTTCACGCCAAAAGAGTTTAAAGAAAATGGGATTCAGTGCTGGGGAAGTCACAGAAAATTTGTTAAAATAATTTTATCTGTAGGTCTAAAGGAGATCTACTTTTCCTTTTTCACAGGGTTGGTTTTTTTTCTCTCTCGACTATTTTTTTTGAAAACAAGAAATTATACAGGATGTTTAAACTAAGAAACAACTTCAACTTTACACAAGTGAAATTTTCCAAATTTTGTTGCTGGAGAGAGCAGCAAGTCACTCCAACAGGACTGAAGTCCCCTTTCATCAGAATAAATGCTACTTTGCTGGGAATCTTTCTGACATGAAGAAGAAATAGTGAAACCTCTAATGAAATTCCACCTTGAAGGAACTTCAGCTTGAAAGCAAATACAACAAATGGCAGCAATGACACCGCTCAACTGGTTTATCAGAAGAATTAAAAGTAGATCGTTTTTACTCCCTCTCTAGTAGTACTAGTCACTCTAAGCAGTTAAGAAGCTGAGTTATGTGCTGTACAGCAGAGTTAAAATATTTTGCATGCTTTCCTTGGAACATGCTGAAGGATGCAGTAGATAGGACCTGGCACAGTAAACGTCTGCTTAGTCTTCCAAAAATGTGTTGCATTATATCTTTCTTTCAGCATAAAGAACTAAAAAGGGAAGGGAAAGAAAAAGGTAAAGAGTTGCACGTTGTCACCTACCATCCAGGATGAAAAATAATCTTATTTTTATTCCATTTTGAAGCTTTCACACTTGACATACAAAGCTCTTTGTGTGGGGGGAAGAAGGCAGGAGGCCAAACGTTAACTTGCTCACCGACTGCTCCGTGTTTGGAGGAAATGTGCCGAGGAGCTGCTAAGCTGGAACATTTGAAAAACGTATGCGGCACAGCTGGACACCCCTGTGCTTGGCAACAATGTTGGGATGAACACGCTGGCTTCCCAAACCGCTCACGTATTCATCTTGTGGCATGATTTCCTGATTCCCTCTGCTCAAGAACTCTCATTGTGGGCCTATCGCTGCTTCAAAGGAGCCAGGTGGCTACCCCAGGGAAAACCAGAGCTGCCCTGCAAGGGCTGATATTGTCAGAACAAAATGCTAAATAATTTATTTTTTATTTAGACTAGAGAATGGCAGGGCACTGTGTGCTGTGCCTGACAGTTCTGGGGTTGGAGGACAAAAACTGCAGGGTGGTCAAGGCCCAAACTGTAGGGCGGTTGCAGGGCAATGGAGATGCTCAGAGGACTGGAGCATCTTTCCTATGGAGACAGGCTGAGAGAGCTGGGGGTGTCTAGCCCAGAGAAGAGAAGGTTCCAGGGAGACCTTAGAGCCCCTTCCAGGGCCTAAAGGGGCTCCAGGAGAGCTGGAGAGGGACTTTGGACCAGGGATGAAGTGACAGCACAAGGGGGAATGGGTTCACACTGACGGAGTGCGAGGTTAGATGAGATATTGGGAAGGGATTCTTCCCTGTGAGGTGGGGAGGCCCTGGCACAGGTTGCCCAGAGAAGCTGCGGATGCCCCATCCCTGGAAGTGTCCAAGGCCAGGTTGGATGGGGCTTGGAGCAACATAGTGGACCGTGTCCCTGCCCATGGCAGCGGGTTGGAACGAGATAATGTTTTAAGGCCCCTTCCAACTCCTAAAGTTCTGTGATTTAGTGAAAAATTACCTCAATTAAAAAAAAAATATAAAACCTGAGAAATCAAGCACAAGGTAGCTCAATATTGAAGTGTTTACAAAATATGCTGAAAATACATTTTTAGTCTTCTGAATCTTGACATTATCTGAGGATTATCACTATCTGAAGACTTCTGTTACATAAAGGAAAAAGGTATTTACTGTTCTGAGAATCCCTTGAATTGATAAGCAAAGAAAAAAAAGGGGGGGATTAAGAGTAAGCATTTTCAAAGTTTAAGCTTACTCAGAGTTTATACAGAAAATAAAAATGCCACTTGGGGAAAGATCAATAGGTTTTGTAATGTAATACTTGATTTGGCTATAAAGTACACACATCCAGGGGATTTTTTTTACCCACCTCTTATAGAACACACCATACATTCTGCAGCAGCCATTAAGGTGAACAAATCTGCATAGCAAACCTGGGGCCTTTGATGTAATAAAGGCTTTGAGTGTTCATGTGCTTAGAACAAAGTTCCCAATACTAGAAGAAAAGATGAGGTCTTCTTCTGGTAGACCAAACTGATCTTAATTTTAATGTATCTTCCCAGTAAAAATAGTTTTGCTTTTTTCTCCACAGTATTATTAGCATCATTCCCTGCAATAAACAGAGTTTAAGACCTTAAACTGTTATAGAGGTTTTAAGGATCTACAATTGTAAATGACAAGAAAAAGAAAGTGAATTATTAAAAGTATTAAATATTAATTAAAATATACTTAAAAATAAAATTATAATTCTTCATTATAGAATTTCTGTCCAGAGACAAAAAATGGAATTCACTTGAAGAACTGAAGACCTAATTAGTCATCTAAAGTCATTTTATAGTAAAGAAGACATCAGACACTTTCAGTGAGCAACTTCATCCTCAACTCAGTGTTTAAAATGTCAAATGAATGACATCTGTGAATTTATCTGAAGTTCATCAGCTGTGGCCATCAGCAGTGGAGCCCGAGGGATGCTGGATTAGGTCTATTCTGCACAGCACAAGCATCCTCAGAAACACCAAATGAATCCTCCTCTGATGAGTGAGGGGTGAGCACCACCAACCACCAACAGGGCAACTTCCATTTCAGTGCCAAGCAAGGGCCAGGAGCAAAGAATGACTCAGTAAATTCAGTTCCTGCTCCGATCTCCAAGTAATGCAAGCATAAACAAAGGCAGCTTTGTGCCCAGCTGAACGTTAACTCCATTCATCTCCCCGGAACCATGAAACACGTAATCTAGCGAACTATGTGCAGATAAGTAGGGGGAAGGCAGCTGGCAGGACTATTTAAGATTATGTAAAAATTTCAAAGGAATTATGAAGAAAGAAAGCAAATGCAATTGCACAGACAATAACAAAATGAATGGATTAATTCCCAGCAGTCATGATCTCATTGCTTAAGGAATAAATAAAACTGACCTCGTGACAGGGACTCACTGCCCCTGTAATACTTTGCCCTTGAACATATGCAAAATCTACACATACCATATTTATTTGAACCAGTTCCATATCATATCCAAATTCCTTGTCTAAATTTATTACTGCTAGTCTGAAATGTGAAGCAGGAACCTGGAAACGAAACATTTCCATTTCACGGAATACCTTCCCTTCTACAGCAAAATATTTTTTTTCTTCTATAATAAGTATCATCATGAATTTTGTAAAACTATGTGTTAAATTTATGGCTATCTTCTATCAGTGCTTTCCAAAAGCATAAAATAATTTTGGATAAACTATGCCACCAAATGAAAAAGTTATGTGGGATATATTGATATATTAATATATCAAGACTACTGATGTCCCTCACTTTTCTGGTTGAGGACATTGTAACACTTTCCTGTGGTTTCCATCTGGCTGTACATGAAAAACTTTACATACCATGTTAATATGAGGATACCTTTATATCTTCTGGATAGCATTCCTCTGAAAACTTACCCTGACTCTGTATCCATTCATGAATGAGGTTCATATAAACAGCTTTAGCACCTCACCAGTAAATCTTGCAGTCACCAAAACAGGGATCACTGCAAGGCATAGGAGACATAGACAAGCAAAGCAGCCCCTTTTGCATAGGGAGCTTTATATCTTTTCTCTTAGTGGCAGTCAAAATCAGCCATCACACTCTATTTTTCAAATATTTCTTTTACCTGACACGCTGTTTGGTGTGGCCAGAAACTCAAGGAGTGGCTTTTGCTCCCAGGCTGTTTATGGCCGTGGTTGGAGGCTGGCCCAGGCAGTACAGGCACAACACACCTCACACACTTCCTCACCATCCTGGGTGTGGGAGAGAGCTGGGAGATCCAGTCCTGCTCCTACTGATTCAAATGGAACGGCAGGAGGTGAAAGGGGTTGTTTCAACACAAAGTTAACCTGGCAATCAACCCTAGACATACTCAGTTTAAGTGAAACTCAATTCCCAGACATATTCTATCTATTCACCCAGCTACAACGTGGCCAGAATAATTCACTCTACAGCCACAATTTCTTAAGAAACACATCCACTACAGTCTGTTAAACTGAGCAGCAGGGAAGTTTGGGAACAGCTGGGGACCAGCCATCTCACTCACTAGCTTTAACTGATAAATTCAAGTAAGAGAATAAACCTAACTTAAAAAAAAAATCATGGTAAAACTGACCTGTTAATAGACACCATCAACATACAGTTCTAAAAAGACTTTTGAGAGTTTTGCTAATGTTAAATGAGAAATGAAGGAGGAAGAAGTCCTTAGGAGCATTGTTCTTACTCTGTGTTGAAAAGGAAGTGAACCCAAGGTACATACTAGTAAGAAACAATTGTGACGAAATCCATAGCCCTGTAAGGTTAACTCTGAGAATCAGGCCTGCTGACAGACACTGTGAAATGCCCTCTTGAAGCTTCACTTTCAAAAGAGGATCATAAGAAGATTAGGGAAAATTTTGACTGGCAGAAAGCAGAGTAAGTTTCAGACCATATGAACAATACATACTCATTTGAATCCAGTTACCTTATTTTTAATCATTCTAATTCTGTCTTTTCCCTTCACTTGAATAAAAAAGACTTGTCTCGTATCCCTTCCCAGTGGAAAAGCCAATTCTCACAGTACCTGACTTTCTTTGGGACAGCACCATCCTGCACAAGAACAACTACCATTCTGTGCATGAGCTTCACAAGCAATATAATGCTACAGGCACATCCGTGGAGGCATCCTTGGCAGGTGATGTTCTTTCAGTCAGAAAACAAAAAAGGTTTATAATTAATGCTTTTTTTTTTAAGTTGCTTCTTGAAAAAAACTTTTTTAAAAAAAGATTAACTTTCAAAATAATGGCAAAACGTACATGTACAAATTAAAAATACACATAATTTTTGCTATATGTACATATTTTGCTGTATGTACACTTGAATTTGTGCAAGTGTATTCATGTCTTAAAGGAAAGCTTTAAAATTAATTAATTCAAACTAAAATATATGGTACTAAACGCTCATAGATGTTTTCTCCCTGGCATAGGACTGAAGAAGGCAAAATTACTTGGATTTATTTTGTCTGGTAGAGTCTGCTGTAACCAGAGAACAATACAGAGTGGTACTCAAAAATGCATTGCTTCCTTAACACCAGAAGCATATAGACATTTCTCAGCTTGCGGTATTTACACCACTGACTCTAATTCTGTGGTTAGGGCTTTAGTCTTTTGGAAAAGCCTTTCTAATTTGATAATTGCAAGACATGGAACTCCAGATAAAAATCACATCATGAAATTCAGGGAGTAAGTGAGTCATACACTGAGCTAAGGAGGAAATGCTTCCCTTAGAAGAATAGTGACCAGGAGGAATTGCCTGAGATGTGCATGTCCCCAACAAAAGGATGATGTGGAGCTGTTGGAACAGTTCCAGAGCAGGACATGAAGATGCTCAGAGGGCTGGACCATCTTTCCTATGGAGACAGGCTGAGAGAGCTGGGGATATCCAGCCTGGAGTAGAGAAGGCTCCAGGGAGACCTCAGAGCCCCTTCCAGGGCCTGAAGGGGCTCCAGGAGAGCTGGAGAGGGACTTTGGACCAGGGATGAAATCACAGGACAAGGGGGAATGGGTTCAAACTGACAGAGGGCAGGGTTAGATGAGATATTTGGAACAGAATCTTTGCTGTGAGGGTGGCGAGGCCCTGGCACAGGCTGCCCAGAGAAGCTGTGGCTGCCCAGTCCCTGGAAGTGTCCAAGGCCAGGCTGGATGGGGCTTGGAACAACCTGGGATAGTGGACAGTGTCCCTGCCCATGGCAGGGGGTTGAAACAAGAAGTTCTTTAAGATCCCTCCCCACCCAAACCACTCTGTGATTCTTGGATCTTTCAAAGCAATTGATAAGAGATGTGTCTCAAGTCCACAAGCTAAAATTGGCTGCTCGCTGCCATTTGAACAACCCAGACTTCCTGACCTGAAAGAGAACTGGACACAAAATTCAGAACTCCTACCAAAGTTCTGCTACTAATTTGACATCTGAGCATGGCTGAGTGCAAATGAAGGCTGAATTATTAATATTTAAGGCTCATTTCAAAGATTGCGGTTCATTTGCATTGATCCTTAGGCAGTGCAAAGCTTGTGTGTGGTGATGCCATGATGCACCATAGCTGTGTATTCCCAGCTGGCACAGGCTGGGGGAGAAAAAAAGCACAATCAAACCTCACAATGTGCCAGGTATGAAGAGTAAGGAACAGAGACCCTAAAAATTGCTGTCTGAAGTGACAGGCTTTGAACAAAAGCATGATGCTCTTTTTGATTTTGTTACTCCATTCACTGAGAACAGAACTTGGCCAGATGTGAATATTTCCTTTGTCAAAAGTTAATGGTATTATTTAATATTGCTATTTATTTAACTATGCAAAAAATTCTATGCTGCTATTCATTATTGTTTCTTAATTTCTTCAAATACAATCAAATTTGTCTTCATAGTAGCCTTGTGAGAATTATCTCCACTATATACATGAGAAATAGAATCATAAAAAGACCATTTTCCCAAAGGCAGTTTGTTTAATTGGCAAATGCTTCTTTTTTTTACCCTACTTTCTCTTTTCTCTTTCTAATGTTAGAGAGGAAAAGGAAAACATGAAGATTCTGGGATTTAACAACATGATTTAGCATTTGGAATTAAGATAATTTAAACCATCAGCTAATTTGACTAATTTGGAACAATTTATTTAGTTAGTCCCTTATACCATGCCCATTGATAAATATACCACAAAATTATTAAGCGTTTACATTAAACCAAAGAAACATATGCTGTCATTAATTCAAAACAATCCCCACCATCCAAAGTCACTACAGGAGTTCTCTTATTAAACAACCCCATTCCCTTCTTTGGAAAAAACACAGGGAAAACTGAAAAAAAATATTTTTTTTAAATGCATAAAACTTTCACAGCAATACTTAAACCGGTTACATTCCATTTTGCATTAGAAGTAGAACTGAAACTTTTAGATGAAAATTTACTGACATGTCATTTAAAAGCAGAAAATTCAGTATTTTAGTTTGTGAACACAGGTTTTGCTGGTTTGGTTAAGACTGGGGGATGAAAGTCAAAGTGAAACTCACTGACTGGTGAAAAACTATGCAAGTGTAGGCTGATGTTCTGTAATGTAATTAGTAAAGTAGCAAACCCACAGATTTTTACTAGTGACCTCCCAATGAATTATCTCTTAAATAATCTCATCCATTTCATGGCAAAACAAACCAGGGAGTTGTTTTGGGGAGCCTCACTGAGGCATCTCAGCTCACCTTTGACAGAAGAAATGGGCCCGCATATCCCGGTCTCCTCCCTGCCCCCAGCACCCCTCCCTACTACAGACCCTTCATGCATTTATAAAAAATGAGGTACCATGACAATGGTTTTGATGGGAATTTGGTTTTTTTGCAAGTGCTGCTATGAGGGGAAGGAAAGCAAAGAGCATCTACTGTATATGGGTTCATTACCATAAGCTTTACTGATAGTTCATCTTGCTTCCTAATGAAAGCAAAAAACCCCCACCGTGTCTCTATTAAAAAGCCATCAGATTCGGTATCCCGGTGACACTTTAAAGAGCACATTATGTGGGAAAACAAAATAAACATTTACCCTGGCAAATGGAAGTGAATTTGGGTTTTGACATACTTGGCAGGAATGTAGAATTATATTCACGTCAACTATGCAGAAAAACTAATATAATATTTAAATATTTGCTTAAGTAATACAGAATTTAAAACAACACATTAGAAGTAACATTTTTGTGAAATATTTTAAAGTTTTTTAGTATTGGACAAGCCATGAAAGTAATACCTTCAGCTGAAATGTCAGCCTTCTGCAGCCTTTGTTACACACTCCCTTCACTTGTAAGGTGGGAAAGAGTCCTCATCTTCCACTGGCAAGTCTTTATTTATATTTCCAAGACAAAGGCAGTTCTTGTGCTGATGGTTTAAACTGATAAAGAATATATGCAGCTTTCCAAAGAAACAACCCTGGAGAACCTGAATCTTACAAATATTGATATAATGAGCTAATGTTAACACTATCTCAGCTAAACCCTACAGCAGACTTCTATCGTTTCATATGTGTGTGCAATTATTTTAAACATCCTTTACTTTGCAACAAGACTTCATCCAGTGAAGACAGACCTTCATATCCCTCAGAAAGTACCTGAATGCCAATGACCTCTGAAATTCTCAACTATACTGAATAGTGTAGCACTCATTAATAAATTGAGCTGGATATGGCATGTTAGTTATAGTCCCAAAAGTAAGGATTTTGATGTACTGTCTATATATAAAAATATTGGACTTCCCTTTTTCGAATCTGAATTGATATTAGCTGCACACACCCACAAAAATAACTTTAACCAGTGTATCACAACTACAAGTAATCATTACATTTCAGGTAGAATACTCTGATTTACTAAGAGTATTTAAAAATATTTATTTATGATTCTACAATTTGTTCTCTTCCATTTCTTTATTCTATCTATGACTCCAGGATTCAAGAAAAAGCTTTGCCTAATTTTACCTCATTTGGAGACATATGCATAATTAGAAAATATCTTGAAACATTTCTAAATTGCCATAATAATATGATAATAATTCAAAGCAACAACACCAGTCTTCAGTGTAATTGCACACTGTAGAATTACATAACTTTAAATCACTTTAAAATAATTCATTTAAATGTAACCTGATTTGTAAATTTAATTATGAACTACTAAACTAATTGCTGGTATTCTCAGTTTTTCTAAATCAGCACAGCGCCTCTGAGTCCCATCATAGGAGAGGAGTCACTGTTTTATTTCTAATCATCAATTAAAAGTGACATAAAGAGTATTCAGACTGTCAGATATTTTTAAAAAGGGCAAATTTGGGGAAATTTAGTTTCCATCTTCCTAATTTGCAGTGTCTGATACACAATTTTTATGCTGCATTAGTAGCAGCATAAAAACATGGCTCTTGAACATAATATTCATTCAACCAGTCTATTACAGAAATAAACATCAGGACACAATTCCCTGCACACATTCTTAAAATTGTTTACAGTGAAAAGAAACCCTTCCAAAGGAGTTAGCACCTTTCAATTCAGCATGTAAAATATTTAGTCAATTCCAGAAGGGGAAAACAGATACCATATAGAAAGAATTTTTTTCTTTTGTTCTACTTTTATGCTACAGTTGATCTTTAAAAGGCAGAAAGCTTTGAATTCAAGAACTTTGCAAGAGTTCCTCCTGAGAAAAAAGCCTTGGCTTTAATTCGTGTTCAAAATCAGCTACAGAAATATCAAATATAAGCCAAAGTTAAGATTGATATTCCTATTGCTGGCCACTGCAAGCTTTGTAAATGCACTGTGAAAAAGAAAATTATTTAATTTTTGAAATGTCAAAACCTGTTCACATTTCTGGGGATTTCTCACATTCTATTTAGATTTTGCTAGAGGTTTGACTGAAATGGAGAATTAGGGAGTTTTAGGGAGATGAGGAGGTTCCAAAGTGAATCAAAGATCTATGAAAAAAGGAAAAATCTAAAAAGTCACATAGCCCTACTCAGAAAAATGGAAAAAAATGTTTTCATTTCAAAATACTACAATTAACAATTTAACATCATTAGGATGCAAAAAACAACACCTTTAATACCAAGATTCTGAGGCACAGCTTGGAAGGTTGAAGTGCATTCAGAATTAAAGATGTATTAACAGGAACAGCCACGGTCTAGCATCAATTACTTGACTGTGCTGTTAGAAGTTGCTATAGACTCTCATGGCATTATACATCTTGGAGAAAAATTACTCTTCATTGGTGGTATCTTGGATTTCTCAGCGTTTCTGAATTTTTCTGATATTTTTAGAGTGAAATTCAGCATTTCTCGAAGATGCTAATGTCTCTGCAGCATTTTTGTCTCTCTTTAAAATACAGCTCAGGCTGGCAAGGCACAAGAGCCATCTCACCAACGCATTCCTCTAAATACTGGAACCAGAAATCAGATCTCCAGCCTCGAGGTATGTTGAGAGTTAACTCCTCTTTTAAGAAGGGTGTGATTAGTAGCTGGAAATCTGCCTGACTTTAGTACATCTGAGAATGCCATTACAATTTGCAGATAAAAAATAATTAGCTGATGATACGAACTGACAGCTAATACATCTACAATAAACACAAAAAAAATTATTTCCAAGCGGATGTAGGGAACGTGTTCCGTTTCCAGACTGTTTGATATGGTCTCTGTAAGGAGCGAGGGCTCGATACCAGATGCTGGATGTTCTACAAGCTTTTTCTGCAGATGTCTGCAGCCTGAGAAAATCAACAGTGCTTTGAATAACACTCCCAGTAAAAGCATCTTCTTGTCAGAGTCGCTGTATGATATAGGATATGGATCCCACACAAGTGGATGAACTGATTTTAAATAATACCATCTGACAATGGGAGAAAAAACTCTCAGTAGGTCTGAAAAAGCCCTGGAAATGGCTGTTAGCCTTGGGAAATAAAATCCAGCCCTCTGACAGAGACTACCCCATCCTTCTTTCATTTGATCAAATAGAAACCCAAATTTAATGATTGCTTCCGAAGTTCCGGAGGAAAAGTTTCAACAGCACTTAAATGCTGCTACCAAGGAGTCCCTGTCCCTGCCCCTCACATGTGCCACTCAAAAGCAGAATGTGGAGAAGATGTTAAGGAATTATCTGAGAATAAAATATATGTATCAGTGTATTTTTTTTTATGACCATTTTGCATTGCTTTCTTGCCATTCCTCTTGTAAAAATGTCTTTTAGCACACCAGGAGTGCAGCACACATGATACAGACACCAAAGAAGATACTGTCCTTCCTTATGGCAAAGAAATTACAAAACCCTGCCACTACCTAAATAACAAAGTTAAAAGAGCTACCTCTGAATGCATAAACCCACACGTTCATCTCTGGCCCCCTGCTTGACCAAGATCTTACTGAATTCACATAAATTATTACCCAAAATTTCCTCTCTATGCAAATTCAGTATTTTTGCTAGTGGCAGTATTATGGTCTTGTCCTCCATCAAAATTTAGGTCCAGTTCTAGAGGTACTTTGTCAAGCCAAAGCAGCAGCAATGACTAATTTTTGTCATGTTTTAAAGTTATTTTAGTGCAAATCCCAGATTATTAGAAGGCATGAATGCTGATTACAAGAATGTCTGTGAGAATAAACTCTGCATATGCACTCCATAAGGACTTTAAGTAAGGTAACTATCTGAAAATGAGAACCGCTACTGTTCTTCCTGATTATCCAAATTAAAAGAACCTTTTCTGACTCATTTAATGAAAGCATATAGCTGACAAAGTATCCTCTATTTTTACAAAGATGGGAGAGCAGAAAGAAAGAAGAGAGGAGGGAAAATTTAAAGTTTGAGGGGCCAAAGATCCCAATGGAATCATGCTGCTCCAGGTTGAGTGAATAAACTATAGCAGCACATTACCTGTGCTGTTCGGCAGGAACATTGTGGGTCCTTTTTCTGGTGGATTGGGAATGGATGCAATCTCCCATTTTGCTACATGCAGAGCTTGTATTTTACCATTTCAACAGACACTTAGGATGCTTAAATTTTGCTGCTCCTGGTTCCTTTGCTGCAGCACATGTGTGAAGCTCCCCCCAAGTGCAATTTTGCACAGCAGCCAGATCATATTCTTACGGAAGAATACAGCAAGCAACACTACAGATAAAATAAACCACAGCGACCGAGACAAAATGAAAGACAGAAAACTCTGTTCCTTATGTACATAAAACATCTATTCCAGGAAATACCAGCAGCTACAGATTACAGAAAGTGCAGAAGCTGAAAGTCCAATTATATGCTACCTAGATTTTTAAACAGTTTTTAGAAATCTGAGATGGTTTATCATCTATTTGCTTTATAAAAGCTCTTCTATTTCTACCCCACCTGCCATTTTGATACCTGAAATGGGAAACTTCAGTGCAGGATCACAGGATGGTAGAATAATTTACACCAGAAAAGTTTTAGGGCCTTCCAGATATCTCTAGTTTGACTCTGCTCAAAAGAGGTCCAGTTAGATCAAGTGGTTCAGTACCTTGACCAACCAAGGTTGGAATTTCTCCAAAGATGGAGACTTCCTCATCCTCTCTGGCCAACCAATTTCAATCTTTGATCAGATCTGGTTTTTTCCTATTAGGTATCAGTTCAAATTCTGTCCTTTACCATGCACATCCAAGCAGGGTCTGGCTCCATCTCCTCCTGTTGTTAGCTGGAAACAGTAATTACATTTCCCTTTTACCTCCTCTTTTTCAGGCTGAGCAGGCTCTTGCCTCTCAGTCTTTCATCATATGTACCCCCTATATTTCTTGGTGACCCTCTGCTTCAGTATTTCAAAGTCCTTCTTGTGCTTGGGAGCACAAAATTGGCCACAGATTCCAAATGTGGTCTCACAAGGGCCAGATAATGGGGAATCATTGTTTCCCTTGACCTGCTGGTAACCCCTGCTGACACAGCCCAGCACGTGGCTGCCCCACGAGCTGTACCCCTGCATGGGGTTACGGCATCCACATTTACTATTGCTGACCTTCGTGTCAGCCCATTTCTCCAGCCTGTCAACAAGGTCCTTGTGAATGCCAGGCCTGCTTTCCACACATTTGACTGCTCTGGATCATGACTCAGTATTTATTTGCCATGCTATGAATTACTGCTTTTATTTAGTTTATAAGATCCAGCAGCTAATCATGTCTGAGTTTAATGCATAAAGAGAATCACAGAATCACAGAATGGTTTGGACTGAAAGGGACCTTTAAGATCATCTGGTTCCAGCCCCACACCATGGGCAGGGACATGTTCCACTAGACCAGGCTGCTCAGAGCAATGTCCAGCCTGGCCTTGGACACTTCCACGGATGGGGACGACTTCTCTGGGCAACCTGTGCCAGTGTCTCACCACCCTCACAGTAAAGAATTTTCTTCCTCATATCTAATCTTAACCTCTCCTCTGTCAGTTTATCCTTCAAGAAAATGCAGTACAAGGGGAGGCAGCTACTCTGGTTCTGAAATATCCTGTGCTCACTTTAGTTCCTGCCTGTTAGTTTATATGGAAAGCTGATGAAAGTAACATCACATTAACCTGAATATTTGTATTCTTCATTGAACTTGTGTTCTTATTCTTACTCTCAGTACTAAAATCACATCCCCTATTAAAAAAAATCTGCCATAGGACCCTATTTTAGGGATAGTCTGCCAGGTTACAACTGTAGCTTGCAGTTACAAGTCCTATCAGAATGAACTTTAAAACAGAAAATGCTGGTATTTCTCATTCTCTAGGAAAAAATGTATTTACTATTGGATTACATAGTGACCCTCACCTTAGCACCATATCCTTTGACTTTTCTCATGATATCTGAACCTGAGTGTGAATGTAGGTGGGAAGGTTCGGCCCTTTGTGGCTTTGCAAATGTCAATAAAAAATAACAACATTTGACCTTAGTAACTGGGTAATAGGTAATCAAGTATTGTGAAATGCTGGATTTTGGTGTGGAATTTACTCAAAGGAAGATGACAATATGGAGATAGAGACTATTGAGTGAATCAAGTGATTCTCCATTTTTTGCTTAAGTGCCTATGACAAAGGTTCATGAAATCCTCTCTGAATTCAAATACTAAGGTTCACAAAACACTGTGTAATTTCAATCAAATACCATGAGCAATATAGCTCAGGAACCAAACTGACCTCTTCATTTCTGAGGAGAAAAATTGCACTAGTCCTGGCTAATCCTGTGGTCAGACGGGAAAACAGAAAACAAAATGCCAAACCAAAAATAAAAGCAGAAAGACAAGAATTAAACATACAAAAGGAGGAAAGAAAAATTAAATACGCAAAAGGAGGGACAGAAAAAAATCTCTGTTTTGCCCAGGTTCCGACAGTAGCAAGGCATGATCAGTATAACTAGAAGACAAGCTTATGATAATTATTTTCCTCAACAGTCATACGGCGCCCAGTGATCTGTGGCTCAAGCACTTCTTTAACCAAATGCAACATCTTTGTAGTCAACAACCCTCGATAGATATTTTTCCCTCCTATAAATGGTGCAGTTCAATAAATCTGAGCTCATTTTAGCTATATTTAGCTGGAGTGCAGCCTGAAAAGTACTTCCAATGCTCCTCTGTGTTGTCTGTGTGCTGCAGACTGGCTGGAGAGGCTATGATGACACACAGCTTGCTCAGTCTGCTGTTAGAGGGCAAATGCCAGTTTGAAAGGAAAGGATTCTCAGTCATTTTGTAGGAGGCATTTGCAGGGTTAACCCATGGGCCTGATTCAAACTAGGTTCTAGTTCCTGGCTGGAGTCTAATACTGAGAAAATCAGTGCTATTCCCGTAGTGAATAAACAGAGTAAGGAGAGGGAAAAGGGCTTCTCTGCCATACTTGTGACATCTGGAAATAGCAGATAAATGAATCTCCAGGTAAATGAGCCTGGCACTGCCTTAGGCTGAGGGGCTTGCATCAGCCTCCTATGGATGAAGCAGAAAAATATCCTTTCCTTAATACTGGCTTGTGACTGTTCTCCCCTCTCTGTTAAACCCAGGACCTCACCTGTTACACCTCAGACCCCTGTTTTCTGCAGCAGCTGAAACAGAACACCCTCAACTCCCCTCTACTGCATGTGTTAGAAGATATTATTTTCTTCCACAGAAAGCTTTTTGTGATTTAAATCTTTAAATGGAAGGAAAGAGAAATTCAGGAGTGCGCTGAAGCTTGGTCACACAGTGGCTGACAACCCAAGGTGTTCCTGCCTACGGAGTTTTCCAGGTGGGAGTGAGAGAAGCAAGTGGTTGTGAAGATTTCTGCCCAGAATATGGGGTCTCTGTGCTGAGATTTCAGTCTCACTCTTCACAACAGTGTCAGAAAATCTCTTCCTTGCAACAAATAAGGAGTGGGAATGTTACAGAGCAATACTGTGTTTGAAATTCTTACATGATTTTAACTTGTGTTACAGCCCCATGGGTTTTCGAATTTTGTGAATCCTGTGCAAAACAGTCTTGAAAATGGTTTTATGCTAGTGATGAACTCCTTCTGAAAAACTTAAGATGACAGAACTCTTCTCAGTGTAGACCTGGTTAACATCTTACTGTAAGAAATAAAAAGTTGTCATTTTTCCTTCATTCAGGAAGGACTCCAATATTAGGCTTAGTGGAGATTAAAAGATAGCAATTTGCTACATAAAGGTTCAAAGATCTGAAAAAAAACCCCTTCCACCTCAAAGTATCTGAGTGACATCCTGCCTTGTAGACAAGATTTGCGTTATTGCATCCCTACACAACCCCAAAAATACAAATCGCTATCAGCATAAATTTGTTGAATTACTTTAAATTACGACTGGAGTTTCAACAACTTGCTACCAATGGGACCTTTGTCAGACTTCAGCATCAATCCTTGTTCACAATTCTCCAAAGTTTACATAAAAAATAACTCTGTTGTGAGTACCACTACAGTGTGATTAGTATATCTAACACGTTAAACATGTTAAAATATACCCGGAAGGAGAATGTTTTGTTAGTCTTATATTTGTCTCCTATCAAATGCTCCATGGAAATACTGTTTATAACCATGTGCACCTACATTTAATCACAGATATAAATAATATATATATAAAGTTTACTTCCAAAATTTAAGTTAAAACACAATCATTTGGGTGTCAAAAATACAACAGCCCTGAATCTTCTTCTTCCTCACAGAAAGTAAACAGTAGCAAAAAAGTACTCAAAGAACTAAAAGACAGAAAAGCAAGTAACACCTTGCCCTCCCAGGAAAGCTGCCTAAATTTGCAGTATGAGAGACATTCACTAAAATGCTCAAAAACCCCAGGACTGAAGACCCAAACAAACAGGCCACTTTATGTAACCATAGCAAGCAACGCCAATGTGAGAAAAAGGCAATAATCTTAGATTTAGCAGCGTAAAAAGTCTATTGATACTGGCTGTAACAAATCTTTTCCACTTAAGAGCTTTTTCCCATTCCAAAGAGAATGACACAACATTTACAGCCATATAGACAATAACGAAAACTGTTTCTGTTTATTTTCTGTTTACTTTTAACCAATTCAGCCATTGCCCAAGAGAAACAGTGCTTTCCCACTACCTCAAACATTCCCAAGCAATGTGTAATCAGAAAAACCATTAGTACCATCAGGCTTATTTTTATACTAAATAATGCTTACAAATAATTTGATGCCAAGACAGCAAATTTAGAGCTGAGTTGCTACCAGTTGTGCTCTCTTTGCACTGATCTGGAAACACTGGGTGGACTGATGCAGCGGAATTAATTCCTTCTATATTTGCATTCCTAGCTTCCATTTTGCAGTATTGAAAAAAAACCCCACTGCCTAGAGAATAAAGGGTTTTATGCTGATTGATGTTTCATCTAAGTTCTTTTTAATCTTGTCATCTATGTATATCAAAAGCAGTAGAGAGTATACAGGGAGCCGGTGTGACGTTAAATTCTATTATATATCATCATTACAGGGTTTTTTTGGTATCATCAAGGTCCCACAGCACACACAGATCTTTAGTCTCCAAAGAGAATCATCCCGGAGGCACTGGAAGTACTTTTCTTAACATCTGATGGGCTACACTTAAATATAACTTAGATATTTCTAGGAATAAAAAAAATTTAAAAAATAAAAAGGCAAAGAAAAAGCATTTTCTTTCCTCTGATCTAGAAATGAACTTCCCCCTGGATTGTTTCTCTCTCATTTCTGAGTACAGAAGCCAGCCTAAGTTACTGGGATGTTTAAACTTTTAGGCAAGTACCATTAAGTGAAATTCAGCCCAACTGAACTGAGCTCTAAAAACAGCTTAAGGGGGTGGGAAAATGAGATCCTGGTTTTGTTTTCATCACTGTACCAGGAATCTTGTGTCCTTGGGCAGGAGCTTTCCCATTCCTCTTTGCGTACATTATTTAGCCACTATAAATCCCTTTCCTACTCTTACTTGGCCAGGATTCACAGGTGAGGATGATAATTAGGTTTACATTTAGGGCTGCAATTATTTAGTCCATAAAGAACGTAAGATTTAAGGGGTTTAATGGTATGGCTTGTCTTTCTGTGTCCTGCCACTGGCATCCCTTCTGACATATTTGACAATGTTTGGTGAACAACAGCACAAAAACCCCACAGGGATTACACTATCACATCTTACCCAAGGATGCATTCTTTCATAAGGTGTAGCTGTTAAAATCAAAGAAGGTTTAAGGTTAATAAACTGTTATTCTAAAAATTCATAATTTATTAGATTAGGGAACAATATTGTGAGATAACAGAAGCCAGCACTCAACTAAATCCAAAGATTCTGTCCCAAAACATAGACTCTGTCAATAAGAATCTGATATCAGCAAGGAAGTAAAAAATAATTCTTTGAGAAGAAAAATAGGTATATCATCAAAATTAGAGAGCAAAAGAGACATGCACTGAGAATCAATGCTTAGTAAAAGAAAATTTCTTAGTTTGTCTTCCAGCATGCAGTTTCTATTAAGCGTGTGCTGTCCCTACTTTCCATATGGGCTTTAAATCAAATTTCAGTTTGTTACTGATACACCCTGCAGGAACAGATACTCCCTAAAGAGTAATGACCCCCCTCCACGCCCAGCACTTACACTGGCATAATTTTGGCCAGTGAAATGAGCACAGTGGTACTATAGGGTCTCAGAGCTCTTCCTAAATCACTTCCTGCTTATTTTCTCTGTACATCTTTTCCAAATTAGTACAATGCATTTGAGTACTTCAACACCATCTTTCAGATCTATCCTGAACAGAAGAGCTCACAATTGTTTACTTCTGATTTATGGCCTCCAATTTTCACTCTCTCAATTAAAAGACCCCAAGTCCATGCCCTGTGTCCAAGGGCAGTCAGCACAGAGCAACCATGCTAATCCTCTCCTAAGAGAGTGGCCACATCCAAACCATGTGGTGGGGAGAGCTCCTGGCCTCTGCTGACTCCCAGGAGGTCACAGTCACAGAATGTTTTGGGTTGGAAGGGACCTTTAAAGGACACTTAGTCCTTCTGCCCTGCAGTGAACAGGGGCATTTTCCACCAGATCAGATTGCTCAGAACCCTGTCCAACCTCACACTGAATGTTTCTGGGTAACCTGTGCCAGTGCCTCACCACCCTCATTATAAAAAGCTTCTTCCTTTTGTCTAATCTAAATCAACCCTCCTTTAGTTGAAAACCATTCCCCCTTGCCCTGGCACTCCCAAAGTCCTTCTCCAGCTCTCCTGAAGCCTCTTTAGGCACCAGAAGGGGCTCTAAGGTCTCCCTGGAGCCTTCTCTTCTCTGGGCTGGACAGCCCCAGCTCTCCCAGCCTGACTTCATAGGAAAGGTGTTCCAGCCCTCTGAGCATCTTCATTATCTCCTCTGGAACTGCTCCAACAACTCCTTGCTCTCCTGCATTGAGGGCCCCAGAGGTGGACTTTGTTCGGGATAACGTGACCTCCCTCAGGTCAAAGTGTGATCACTCAAAAACTGATGATGATACTACAGCAGGAAGGAATCTTCTTGGTCATTGTCTAGATTAATAATATATCCCAGGTCCACCTTATTTCTGACTGAAACAGAGTGAACTCCCAGAGCACGATTCCTTGTACCCCAAGGAGCAGTTTGGTGTGTTCAAGGGCCTTCTGCAAATACAAATTAATTATATCTCAACACAGACAAAATTAAACAGGAGTAATTAAAAAAAACATGTAAAAAACCTATATATTCCACCTACACTTTATTGCAGTCTACTGTATTTTGCACAGGGCCTATTGCATTGCTGTGAGCTTTAGAGATTTCCCACTAAGACAAGAATACTGGTGAGCAGCACTAAAAAAAAAAACACATCCACAATGAACTCGAACAAAAATAGGTCTCTGTAGTTTTTAAATATCTAATGCAATTCATAGGACAACAGACCTTAAATCATAAAATTATAGAATCACAGGATAGTTTGTGTTAGAAGGTACCTTAAAGACCTAGTTTCAAGCCCACTGCAAAAGAACCAGAAAGCAGTGATTTAACTTAGGTTTTACCATTTTGCTGGCTTCAAGCCTGCTTTAAGGTAGTCTATTCTTGTAGGGAAGTTATTTTCCCTCCACTGTTTATTCAAACTTGCAATGTACTATGAAAGCATTATGGTAGCTACTGCAACTGAATTATTGCCACATAACATAGTAGTGTTGGAAATATATCCCTAAACTAGCAGTCAGAGTGACAGATGAATGGTGTTTCTCCCAATCCTATGGGAAGAGAAGTGAAACAGAGCACTCAGAGCATGATGCTGTATGCATTCCTTTGTGTGCCAGTCCAGACTTCTGATGGGAAGACTTTTTCTTGGGGGGGGGGGGGGGTGCATTTAAACTATAAAACAAATTATTAAGAATGGGTATTTACAGAATGAGAGAGAAGTCAGCTTTGCAATGACACTGACTGAAGTTTTTAAATAGCTACACTTGATTTAATGACTTGACATGGAGAATTTGACAGTGGTTCTCACAGAAAAAAATAGCAGAAACTATTCACAAAATCACAGCCAAACCTGCAATTGGTTTAACTATGTTCAGGAATCTGAGAGGTTCAGAGAAGTAACATAAGGACACAAGCACCCAAAACTCCATCTCTACTCAAACTGCAAAATAAGGAAAAATTTGAAGATTTTAAATGAACAGGTGCCTTTTTGCCACACCAATTCAGCCACACCCCACAGGAATACCACCTCTCCTCTCAAAATGATTTTTAAGAGGCACAGGAAAGCCAAATTGCCATCTTCTTGCAGGGTGTCAGTTATTGTGGATTCTGCCATACAACAGGCAAAGGAAGGGAAATCAAATTTCAGAGCACCACCAGCTCTGGCTATTCCACAGCCCAACATGTGCAATGAAAAAGGAGCGAGGGTAGATTGCTATTACATTTGTTATTCTCAAGAGACTGGCACACATTATGAAGACAAGTTCTATGATCCATCTCTCCCTCACATGCACAGTTCAGTTACACCCAGGAATAATTTATTCCATCTATAAATGTTCTTACTCAGAGGAGCAGCGTTTTACTGGTGCTCCACTGCTGTCTCATGAGAGCAGGATAGGAACTGCTATGAAGTGAGACAGAGGTGCTGCTCCAGTTTTTACTTTGTTTTGATTTTGCCAATACAGTTGGCTGGCTTGCCACTACTTAATGCTATTAGTACAGGTTTAATAAAAAGTCATTTTATAACAATGTATTGATTATATAATCATGTGTTATGACAAAGTAGTGTGAAATTTGTTCTGAATTTCTACCCTGTATTTGAAGAATACTCCACTCTGGACCAATGTCCCTTTGCACATTGCTGGTCTTACTGTTCCAGAGACAGTCCCTTTGCTTCAAATTAAAACCATGGGATACATCAGTAAATTCTATAGACAATCCCAGAAGAGTGTCCTTTCTTTTTAATATGACAGTGCTGGTGGGTGTATTTCAGTCAAAGAAGTGTAGAATTGTTTGTTCACCTTTGGTAATGTCCCAAAGTGGCCCAGAGCTTTCCTGACTCCTCTGTGCTGCAGATATGGAATGGACCTCACAGCACTGCAGGCAATCACATGAAGGCTTAGCTCTAATTTTATGAAATGCTTTAAAAGGAATGAGTATAAACAATATTTGCATTTTGTATCATAACTGAAACCATACTGCTAAACAATCATATCCTGTTTAGCCCATAATGACATCAGAAATATATGTTTATCATCTACTCTGGACAACTTAGCATGATTTTGGCCCAAGGCAAAGTGGAACTGAAATCATTATGGTTGCCCAAACCAAGATAACCACACATTTCTGAGGTAATTGATACCTAAAAGGAACAACTGCCTTTAGATTGCAGTTCATGATTTAAGTATACTAACTCCTTAAAAAACTCTGTTAAAGTCTCTATTAGACTTCCTCCAGAATTTAGTGTGGATTAACAATCTACGGAAGAAAGAAAATATCATACAGGTGATTAGCCCATCCACTAACAACTCTTCCTTTAGGAACGGATCACATTTCCTACTATCTTTGATTCCCTTCCACCCACCTGAAAGTAACAACAAAATCCCAAACAAAACAAAGTTAAAAATACGTTAAACATTTTGAGCAGCATGTTTCAAACAGTCTTTCATGTTTTGTCATTAGAGACTAATAAGAAAGAAAATAGATAATACTGGCTTCACACCTGTATATAATTCATGAATGCATTCTAAAATAAGATCTTGATTTTCTTTTCTTTTTTTTTTAGCATGGAAACAGATCAAGAGTTCACAAAATGTAATAAAGTCAAGGAATAGAGAGAAGAATCACTTTTTATATATATAAATACACACACACACACTAGAGTTCATGAATTACAGTCTAGTGATAAAAACCAAAACAGATGAAAGTCAGATGAAAGGCAAATATTTGATTATAGACACACATTTCTTGACAGACAAACATAGATTCAGAATTGCCATTGTCTACAACAGAGAACTTCATACTTTTACCAACTTGTGTAGTTCTTTAGACCGGAAAAATACTATACTGGAAGAACAGAAGGGAGTGCAAAGTCAAGCACATAACCCATTCATTCAGAAGAATGCTGTTATCTATTTCTGTGTGTACAAGCTCAAAGGATTTGCCTGGCTTTATGCAAAACATAACATTTTGCATAAATAAATAAGAAGTTAAAGAAAAGAAACCACCAGTTTCCAAAATACAAACAGTGGTTGGGTATAACTGTTCAATGACAAATTCTCAGCTAGGGGGAAATGGGACTTGTTCCTAACCAAATTCTTAGACAGAAGCAATCCTTCATTAGGTTTTGATTTCTTCCCACTGCAGGGCAGAAAGGAGCAGAAAGCAGATTGGGAATGCCGCAGTTCTGAAAAGAGGCTCCATTAAGAAGAAAGAAAATAGAATTACACCTAGCACAGGATAAAAAAATCCATTATTTCTTATAATTTTCCTTGAAACCTGAAAGTAAAATTAATCCCTAATAGCCAAATAGTAAATAAAAAACTATTACCAAACACATGAACCACCTCAGCATTGAAAGGAAACTCAGACCAAAGCCCCGAGCTTCCAGCACTGGAAGGGTATAGAAATCACTCTACAAATATCAAATTTGACAACAGTCATATCCACTCTGCTGATGTCTAAAAATCGATGCAAATTGGCCCAAATACTTGTCTGGAATTGTTAGTGTGCTCCCAGCACAGTTTTTCCATTGACATCTCATTGCCTATAGAAGACATGAGGAAGAATTGAGCAACTGAGCACAAAGAGTAGCCAAGGACTGTTCTCTGCATTCACTGTGGACCAGATTACCAAAAAACCAGGGCAGTCCTGCCCACCTACAGAAAATGTAGCCAAAAACACAGACTTCCATGCTAACACAACTACATGGCTTCTTGATCTCACCTAGCTTTATGGGAGTGATGTGGCATTGCATTCTATAATGTAGACAGAATTTTTCATAACTGCATAGACTAGAAAATAGGACTCGGAAGGATGGAGAGAAGAGTTTATACTCAAGCATATTTGCACAGAATATTTTAATTTGACCTGTAAGCTGTGTTATATCAAGAGTCCTCAAATGTTGTTGAAACAAGCTAAGGAGATAAATAATGAAAAAGGAAAATACTGTTGTGAAAAATGTGCATGGAATGTTTATAAATAGAATTTGCTTTCTACAGGAAGAAAATACAAATACACAGCAGACAGAAAGATCCATAACTACCCTACTGTAATCTTCCTTCCCAGCATGTGTGCTTAGATATCAGGAAACATTTGAAGGAACAGCAGAAACATGGAAATAGGATTTCTTTAGACCATCTGGGCAAAAGAAAAAAACATGTAACCATGATTTAATATGCAGCATGAAAAAGGCATCAGACCAGCATGATGTATGAAATGTTTCACAGTTTTCTCCACTGGGTATCAGTACAAGAAAAGAATTACCTCCATCCGCTCCTGCTTGACATCATCAATCTCATCATCTTCAAACATGGCCAAGAGCTCTCCAGTCTGGTCAATGGAGTTGAGAAAGTCTTGGGCCAGCTTCTGCCGCTTGTTGGTGTTATTGCTGTTGAATTTGTCTTCACAAAGACAAGCAAAGAACAACAAACTTAACCTATTTGGCTTCTCCAAACACCAACTGATATCCCTCAGAGTTTTAGAATATGTTTTAGAATAAACACTGAGCAGAAAAGGCCCCTCACACAAGCTGTGCTACCTGAACAAGCTGATATCACTGCTCTGCTGCAGTAATAAAACATCATCTTTAGTATTTTTTTGTATATGCAAGTAGTTTTTCATAATCTAGGGAACACTAATATACTGCCCATATATCATTACTTTTCACCAAAGAATCCACAGTGGACACAGCTGTAGAGGAAACAATCTCTCTTTGGTAGGAAGAACTTGAGTCATAGAGCAGAATATATTGAGGCAATGTTCTTCCCTGAGCACATGCAGAACATCCTCATTACCTACAGCCTCAAGCAAACCCTAACACAAGCATTAAGATGCAGTTCCAGAGGTGATGGACCACTGCTCTGCAGTAAAACCTGGAGAATGCTGGCAAGATGCTCTCTGTTGTTCTAAACAGCAAAGCAGCTATAAAGGCACTAAATTCGCAAAAGAAAATTAATGCCTTTAAGTACCAAAGTCCGCTAGAAAAGACATTCTTCAATTCCAGGATAAACTCCGTTTAAGAAGCATTTCATGGGCATCTAAAAAGCTTAGGAAAATTGTTTATTTGCTTTAAGTAGTGACACAAGCTAAAGTATTAAAACCCCAAAGCTGTCAGGTAAGAAGCTGTACTGCCAGATTGCTTACGTACATGAAACACGAAAATAAAATGCCACAGGCAAATTAAATCTCAAATGAGCTGACAAAATCTTATCCACACCTTGATGAAGTCAAAGCAAGAAATACAGTGTTTACCTAGCATCAATGTGGATGCTCAGAGGACCCAAACACAAGGAATTAATTGTATGGGAAAAAAATAATAAAAGCCTCTGAGAAAGGAAATAAGTTAAATACAAAAAGTTGTGTATGGACATTGCTAGATGTTATAACAGTATGGTAAGGTTTAGATTTGCTATGATAAGTTTTAACTTAACTTTTTACAACAGAAATGTTAGTTCTAATATCAATATAAATCAACAAAACTTTAAACCAGGAAATTATACGGCATAAATTAATATATTTTAATTCAAAGAGCTTTTCTTTTAAATGCATTGGTTATAAAATCTGTGACTTCCTCACAGAATGCAGAAACAAAAGTGTTTCCCATTATTTTAACTACAGATTCAAAGTATAAAATGTTAAACCACACTGAAAAAAACCACCCAAGTCATATATTAGTGTTCAGTGACTTCAGATTATAAGGAGTTTGTTTTAAAAATATGTCAAAACCTTTTGATAATAATTTAACAAATGTCCATTCAATTGCAGGTGGTGTATTTAAAATACAGATGCTGAAATCAATTAGCCCTTTAATCAGCACCAGTTTCTTACTTCAACAGAGCTCTGACATTAAACAGTCTTACTGTTCATCTGGATGGTAGATGCAAATGCTCACAATATTTCAAACTGAAAAGCAGAGATCTTCAACAAAATTTCTCTAAAGAGACTATTTTTGTGTCTCTAACTGCCAAGCAAGACATTAATGCTTTGCATTGAAGTGTTCAGCACTTTTGCAAGACATCAAGCCTCTCCCAAATTAAGTAATTTCTTTCTTTCTACCTTCGAGGAGGTCATCTTCTTCTATTCCTTTCACAATTTTAGATTTGTAGTCTCGAAAAAACATGTATTTAAGCAGCCTTCGAAGCTTCTTCTACGAGAAAAAAACCACATTTATATTGATGACTATTAAATAGTTATTTATCATTTAATAAATTTCGTAACACACAAACATACAAACGTGTAACACATTACTCAGTAAATATAACTTCTAAAATATTTGTCATTTTAAATTCTGCAGGAAATCCATACATAGAAAGTACCTCAAGACAGTAGCAAATCCATATCAAATAATTATTTATTTGAACTCCTTGGTACTTTGCAGTGAGACAGAAATGAGTTCCACTTTCATAAAGGAGAAATTCATCAACTGGGCTTCTTTAGGGCACTCCAAAATATTTGCTGAATTTGGAAATTCTGCCTAGAAATGCACATTTCCATGAACTTTGACTCCATATTAATTGCTGTTTTGAGTACAGCCTTGCAGCTCATATCAGATAAAGAAACTGCAATCTATTTTCACATTTTAGTGGGGTTTCAATTTGAAATGGTTTTGGTTTCACCTGTCAAATGAGGAAAGGAAAACAAAGAGTAAAGAAAAGGGTAAGAGAAAGAGGGAAACTAAGGAAGAAAATAAGACAAAGGAAGAATAAACAATGTAATTAAAAACAGTTGGCAGTTTTTTAATGATTTTTAAATTTGAGAAGAGAAAATTAATTTTTTTCCCTTGTTGACCTGCTCTACTTACTATCCAGAGAAAGCAAGGCCATTCTTAAATTTGGAGATTGTAGTGGGATAAAGCACAGGAAAAATACTATAAAGTAAAATAAAGAGGATTTACAGACAGTCTAAATTACAAAACTGTAATGGCAACACTGTCAAATGTCACATCCACACCCTTCATAACCAGGGGGAAATTAGAATGATTGATTTTTAATTAAAGGGATATAAAAAGATAGGGATCAATATTTATATCTTATTAAGAAATTGTTTTGAACTCTAAGGTACATTATCCACCTTAGAGCTTTGTGGAAAAAAAAATCAATTGAAAATTGAAGCAACAGGAAAAAACCAATTATTATTTCAGATATTACAGAATGATTATAACATGCTCGATCAAATACAATTACAGAGCAGCTATACTTTTAAATAAAGCTATTCATGATGATGGATTCCTTTACACAGGTTAAGAGAGCATTTGAAGACATCATAAGCAGCTGACTACATTAAATAGGAAATTTCTGTTTAATTACTGTACCTTATCTTTGCGCATTAAGAACAGGAGATCTTCAGCAGAGATGACTCGGGCTCCTCTCATCTGAGAAACTTCAGCTGCTTGCTGCAACTAAAATAAATGAATAAATTAGGATGGCGTTTTCAGTGTTAAAAACTTTATTCACTGGGGTTTGTTTTAAATAAATTCAGCTAATATTTTGCATGGTCGTCCACAGCAAAATACAAGCTGTGCACTAAAACACAAGCTGGGACTCTCAAAGGTGTCACTCACTCGACTCTTGTTCGCCAAGAAGTGAATAACAATTTTATGAAAAGCCTGAAAGACCTTTGACAAATCTCAAGCAAAAGCTTTTTTGTTTATATTTAAAATGATTGCTTTTAAAAAGTCCTGCAGCCCTTTCTGGTTTTTTCTTCTCTTAGCACAGAAAATGAACATGTAATTCTCTCAGGCAATGTAAAAATGCCAAATTCTTGCCATAGCACTTTATCTGCAACTGTGGAAGGGTGGCTGATCCCTCTCCCATTTTTTAAAAATAACAAATATTAATTTTGAACAGCTTACCTAAGTGTTTTTTGAAAGAAACTCTACCCCTACGTGACTTAGCATTAGTACAAACCAGACTCACATGAAGAACTTTTTTAGGCATGTTCTTATTTCATTTGTGAGAAAGAAAATGAATTGATAGGAAACACCGACTCCATTAATGAAGAATTGAAAAACCTTATTGAGCAGACCAGGCCATTCAGCTGTGAAAGTGATAAAGATAGGACTGAGCAAGGAATGACACAAAAACTGATAAGAGGTGACCAAAGGAGTGTGAAGCAATGGACTGCCCTCACATTCATCGTGACAGTGCCTCCAACGGCCACAAATGCCTCAAATAGTGCTGTGAAGACCAAAAATCTCTTTGTAAGGCACTAAGTACATCAGCTTTCACTAGGTGCAGGAAATTGGGGTATTTTATAAACAAATGGATCATACAAAACCACAACAGGGTTAGAAACCTTGTAACCTGGGTTATCTGCACAGCTGATGCTTATCAAAGTGCAGTGCTAAGGAGGTTCAACCCAAATGCACAAAAGGAGTCAATGGGATTTGCTCCTTTCACCTCAGGAGCCTTTCATTCTGGTTTAAGATGATCATGGAATCATAGAATGGGTTGGGAGGAACTTTTAAAGGTCATCTAGTCCAACCTGCTGTAATGAGCAGGGACCTTCAACTAGACCAGGTTGCTCAGAGCCCCATCCAGTCTGACCTTTAATTTTTCCAGGCATGGGGAATCCACCACCTCTGTGGACAACCAGTTTCAGTGTAAAACATAATGCTGTATTGACTAAGATAGAAAGGATGCTTCATAGCACGGAATGCACTTTATCCTCTAAATTAAAAAACATCGTCCAAAAAGCAAGATTTAATTGTAAAGCATTTTTTCCTTAGCCTTGTTAATGCTCTGATGGAAAACTGACAGTGAGCACAGCACAAAAGTCATCAAAAGAAGAGACACCTTCAAAAATTCTTGATATTAAAATTCATACACACCTGTAACATGATCAATAAACAACAATTTCATTTATGTTCGAATATCTCTATATTGTTCTTTAGAAATGCATTAATGCACCTGAAAATAATTTAAAGAAATCCTATCCTTCATACTCACATGAGCAATGGTTTCACTCAGTATCACTGGCTGAATAAGTATATTATTAATCTGAGCTCCCATGCTGCTATGACTTGAAATAGGCCTATTCAGAAGTTAAAAAGATCAACAAAAACAGTAGCTGTTTCTAATATCCAAAGAATGGGAAAGGGGGGGGAAAAAATTTTCATTTTGGCAAGTGTTCAGTGGGCAAAAGATTCAGTCCATAAATCATAATACTGGACTGCATTAATTTTTTTCCACACTAATCACATGCACACAAAACGTTAACTGTATCTCATACGCACAACACAAAACATACTGCCTGAAGAGGTTCAGATTTTCCCCTTGGAACCCTCTCTTGGCCCTTGCAGTCACCGAGACCAGAGAGATTTCAGGAATTCAGAAGTCACAGTAACATAATCTCACTTGAAAAATGTAAGAATGTGAAAAATGATAGCTCTATTTTTTGGCATAGGCAAAACTGTTTCTTATTCTGATTAGTTTGAGGGCACGCAAGCTACTTATGTTTCTAACATAAAATATAAAGAGTTGGATAAAAAAAAAAATTACCAAGAACGAGCCAATATTCCTCTCTGGTGTAAATCTATTGCAGTTAATGGATTTATGCCAAGGCTGACTTTGGCCCCACTGAGCTTAAAAGTGTTACAAAACCTGACTTTAGCATGGTGATAACACAACACAGCTTTCCCAAATATCATGTAAAACAATGGCAGAAATATCCAAAGGGAAAGCACGCTCTAGTTCCCGAACATGCATAAGGGTGATTGCTTGGCCCTTTCCAATCCAAACCATTCCATGACCGTCTAAGACATAAAGTTCAGGTATGTTAATTTCTGTGTGTAGCTGAAATACCTTTTTCTTACAAATGATAAACACGTGACAATGACATTTATAGCAAAGATTGTGTGTGAGCTGCAGGAGCCTTGCAATAAAGGAAGGGAGAGTAATGAGCAAAGGCCAAATTCACGTCCCATTTGCATCTAAGTAAATCATGAATAACACTGCTTACTTTAATGGAGTTATTCTGGGCTAAACACAAGATCAAACTCTGGAATAATATCCTCAGTTTCTACCAAAACAATGAAAACTTTATTCTCGTAGTGCCTCGACTTCTGCATCTATTTTATTTTAAGAAACGGACACACAGCATTTAATTTCTTTGGCTTAAAGAAAGCAAAGTACGAAAATAATTACTTCCTGTACAGTTATAAAATATGGATTATTTATCCAAATAGACCATAATGAGTTCTGCATTGGTACACATATTTACCTGGGAAACCGGGGTATGCTCAGGTAAATATGTATCCAAGCAATTAAATAAAAATTACGTCCCACACAGCCGAGGCTGGGGGAAAGATGTATTTATAGTTTAACACACACATAATTGACTCATTCAAACCACAACGTGAGTGCTTTGCTATAATTAGTATTATAACAAACTGTCTTATTTGACTGTCCCAGAGTTACCATTAATATGCAATAAGCCCCGATTCCTTAATTTCCGGAGCTGAAGGCCTTGTTGAGTCATTACGTGACGAAGGGGGATTTCAGGAAGCTGTGCCAAAGAACCGATCCATCTCCAAGCAGCCGGGGCATTTGTCATTCCAGAGAACCCCTTCTCAGCCCCACAGCCCTGAAGTCAGGAGGTGCCTCACCCCTGGCTGCAGTGGGAGCACGGGGGGGGTTTCACTCGGGGAGCAGCACTGCCCGTGACTCCAGATGATGGGCGGGATACAAATGTCGCAGGAACTTTTCATATATGAGGTTACCACATGGCAACGGAGCAGTTATGGCAAGAATTTCCCACCATCTCCCTTCTCCAAGCCCCAGCGCCAGTCACAGAATTTGGGGCTGCAGCGTTCCAACATGCTCACTTGTCTTCTCCTAACTTTTTTTAGTTTTGAAATTATTAAGTCCACGTTACAAAATATTTTGTTTGGGATGATATTGAAGAACAGCAAACAATCCAAATTACTCAGCTTTTTTAAGAAAAACAGGCTAAATTCCCTAATACCAGCAAACAATATTTGAGACCTCAAAGTCTGAATATATTTTTTTATTACAGCAGAATTATGAACCTCTAAAAGTGAAGTTTAGATAACGGAAGTGTTGAAATGATTTTAACTATAGGAGCGTAAATAGTTCTGTTAATAATTAGGAATTTATGAAAAATAAGCGTATTTTACAATTTTTCCCATTACAAAGAAGGTAGTATATACAGTAACTATATTTTAAAGCTTAAGAAGAAATGGCTGGGGAATAATATTTTAAAATGTAATCACGGGTTTAATGACTTTATGAAGTTAACTTTCTTGGCAGGATGGACTGAAGTATGTTAACAGTCACCTTACGGCTATTTTCTTTTTGCAACTTCTGCAAATTATAGATTTGCTGAAAGGAGTATTCATTCTCCTGTGACAGAAGCACAGTTACTTCAATGGGACTGTCTGCTTTTTTTCTTTCTTCCATAATTATTTTTTCTTCCACTACCTCCAAAGTCAACAATCGCCGATACTTCTTCTACAAAACTGTATTGATAGACAAACAGACAAAAAGCTGGAAAACAAACATACGGTGTTGTGACATAATCCTTCCAACTAAACTGCAGGACGGAGTCAGAATGGTGATGTTTGCATGCCTTGGAACTGCTGGGAGCCAAGAATAATGCTGCAGGAGCTACGATTTTGTTTTCATTATACAAGAAAATTAGATCATACTTCACCTGGGTGAATTTTTTTTCAGAGGCAAGAAGACTGTTTTGTTATTAAATATGCATTAAAATGTCCTATTTTCTCACCTTTTCTAGGTAAAAGCCACATAACTATAACATTTCCAAATAATATTCTGAATTAAGATAGAGTCCTGTAAATACATTCCAAACAGAGCATCCTGAAACTTTTATGAAGGCAGCTAAATAGAAGAGGTTTTCACTTCAGTCTTTCCATGTAATATCTCACATGCTGCTAATGCTGACACTTGAGCTTCTCATTCTAACACACACAGAGGGAAAACACTGAATTTGTTTCCACAAGTCAGCACAGGGATGTGCTTTATGCACTTAGCACATCCTGGGGAGATAATTACATTATGGAGCCCATTAGAGCACTGTCAGGTAATGATTCAGGATCACTGCACAAGGGTTAACCAGCCTGACTGAATTATCACAAGCTGTCTAAACCAGAAAATGTCCATCTGCAGGTTAAAAGACAATCAATTTTCTTCTTATTGGGTATTTAGTTTCACATGAAAGTATTTTTTTACTGAAGAGCATTTAATATAACACCATTTGATTATGTGTGACCTCAGGAAGATGAAGCTCTGTGTCACATTTTGAGGCTTTAGAGAATCATGGAATCATAGAATTGTTTAGGTTGGAAAATACCCTTAAGATCATCGAGTCCAACCACTCCCTCAGCACTGCAAAGCCACTACTAAATCATGTCCCCATGTGCCACATCCACACATCCATTAAATCCCTCCAGGGACAGTCACTCCACCCTGTGCAGCCCATTCCAACGTTTGACCACCCTTTCACTGAAGAAATGTTTCCTAATATCCAATCTAAACCTACTTTGGCACAACTTGAGGCCATTTCCTCTTGTTCTATCACTTGCTACCTGGGAGAAGAGACCAATCCTCACCTGGCTTCAACTTCCTTTCAGGGAGCTGTAGAGACTGGTAAGATGTCTTATCTTATGCTTAACATACAGTGAGTCTCAGTACATATAGATCGTGAGAATAAGAAAATATGACTTCATACCCCACAGTCCTTGGCATTTACTGAGAACTTGTTTTCAAGGACATAATTTACTGTATTTGCCCCTTCATGAAAACCTTACTCTCAAGTCCCTGAAGCAAGATCAACTGCTTCACCTCACCTTCTCCTGATTTTCAGTTCAGGCAGCCCAGAGAGCTGGATCTGGATACAGATCTGGAGTCTGCAGCCAGTTCCTCATAGCTGGAGAAGAATTACCCCAAAAACATCTTCGGCAATAAGCAGGTTACACAAGAACTCCCTCCCTCCAAAGGCACAAAGAACACATCTACAGGTCCAACACTCAATAGTTTCAATGTCAGGAGTGACAAGCAGATGATATAAAACTAAGAATACAGAATTTTCCAGTCATGGGAGAAAATAGCCCTTCCTTCAGCTGCCTTCAGGCTGAAATTGGGTGAAAGTCAGTCCCAGGAGCTCCAAAAAACAGCCCAACACCTCAGCCTGCAGCGTTTTTACCACACCACTGCTATCGAAGAGCCCTAGAGATCACTATGATGAAATGAATATATTTCCTTAATGTTTCCATCTGTTAAAGTGAGCATTTAATATAAACCTAAACATCAACATCTCTCTTCATTTGACTCACACCTCACATACTTCTTCTGATCATAGAAAAGATCGGGGTTTTTCTTGGTTTGCTCTTTATCTTTTTCAGCAACATATTCAGTACAATCAGAGTGGAAGAAATGCAGCAAAAGAAAGTACACACTCATAGGGAGCAAAAACAGAAAAGGCAGAACATGGACAGCTTGTTTGAGTTGATGTTCTTCATGTTACGAACAAGATCTTCCCAAAAATACGAAAGAAAAAGAAGGAAAAAATCAGGAATATGTACAGAGCCTTTAGAAAATTACATGGAGTCAGCCTGTGTAAAGGAATGGGCCAACAGGAAAATGCACCATGTTCCTGGGCTCTCTTACTTTCTGCTTCTATTGGAGAGAGAATGATTACTTCAAAATTATATTAAATAGATTACTAAAGAAAAAAGAATCCAACTAAATAGTGAAAGTAATACCTCTATTTTGCAACAGATGAGCTTGAATCAAAGTATTTTTTTAATCTCTTCTTTATAAATAATTTAAGCTTAACTTCTTAAATTACAGCTTGTTTTTCCATTTTCTGTCACACAGGGAAAAGAATTTAATGCGTTTATGAACAATAACTACATTTCAACTTAAGCTTCAGGCATGACTTTTTCCTATTTTTCCTTCTTTCAATTCAAATTCCAAAATCAACATTTTGGACCAACATTTTATAGCTGTAATTCTTCTACTCTCCAGGAAACAAAAGAAACCCTATTGAACACCTGACATTTACAGCAGGTAACGCTGACCAAACTAAGTGAATTTATACCAACAACGTTAAGATCATAAAGCCTCTAGGTACAGAAAAGTATTCAGACTCATTGGACTCAGTTTTAACGTGGTCAAATTTTTCACTGGCTACATAGGTGTTAATTCAAGATTTGGTGTGTCACTGGGGATGGCCACTGCTGATGTTCTCTCCCACTGCTGGTGGTAACAGCAGGCAAGAAAACAAACCTGGAAACTTCTACTGCACCTATTAGTATTACAAGGGAGGAAAAATAAGCTTGAAAAATATCATTCAAGTGGAAATGATGGCGTAGTGTTCTTCAGAATGAGCAAGAGACTGTGAAACAAGCTTTGTGATGTGTGAACTTTATAGATATGAAAGATTCATTAGCCAACCTGAAACTGAAAAATCCTCACAGCCAAGAGCCCTCCAACCTCTGTAAATAGATCTCCTCACTTTGGAAGATGAGTGTACATGTCCCCTGTCATTTACTGTCCCTATTCTAGGATTGCCTTCTAAATGCTGAGATAAATGGTGGCATTCCATTGTAAATCACTGGCATAAAATTTTCCTGTATCTAAACTATATAAGTTTGGAGGAAATTATTGTAGAATCATTGAATAGTTGGAGCTATTTAAAGGTCATCTAGTCCAAACTGAAACAAAACTAAGTAGATTTGGACTGAAACATTCCCAAGGGGCAGTTTCATTTTCACAGCAGTATCACTGTAGATATTACAAGCGGAGAATCTCAACAATAACTACTATTTCCATCTAAGTTACATCTTTGAATGCCTTTATGCTACTAAATGTTACTTTAAAAAAATAAGAATATGCAAATTTTTTATCAATAAATGCATTCACATTTCCTTTAGTAAAGAAAAAGTCAATTATAATTTACTATTCTTAAGAACTGAAGATAATATTATTTTTGAATATTTAGTTTATTAACTCAGATTTATTTCCTATCCATCAATTATTTCTATTTCTTTTCTTTCTCTAATATTACTATGGCATGCAAACCAGCAGAGGTTTACATTATCCCCCAGCTTCCTGTCCTTTGGTTTCAAATCCCAGAAGAAACCACCACTCACAATTATTCTTACACAGCTTCCAAGGCTGCAAGCAGAAAAACTCCTGTTCTCTGTTGATTGAGAGACCATCTAATATAAACAGGTTCCTTTCTCCCATTGCTGTTGAGAGCACCATTTGTTTAAATCATGTATCCTTACATTGCTCACACAGGAAAATAATCATTGCCTTATATTAGTTTCACCAGAACACTAAATAAATACTCTTCCTTTCCATATGACAGCAAATTGGAATCAGGCGTCACTGCTTGACACGGGGAAAATAAGACATGTATTTACCCACTCAAAGCCCAGAGATAAAGTGCTTTTAGAGGAAGCCTCAGGGTAATGAAGTATTGCTATGAAGAGCTGGCAACCATTTGTGCTCTGAATACAGGGGACCTTGACAGGCTGGAGAGATGGGCAGAGAAGAACTGTCTGAAATTCAGCGAATGCAAATGCAGGAAGGAGGAAAAACCCCTGGAACTGGTACACGCTGGGACTGATCCTCTGGAAAGCAGCTCTGCACAGAAGGACCTGGGGGTCCTGGAAGACAACAAACTGTCCATGAGCCATCCCGTGCATTGTGGCCAAGGCCAGTGGTGTCCTGAGGGCATCAGGAAGAGCACTCCCATCAGGTCAGGAAGGTGACCCTGCCCCTCTCCCAGCCCTGGTGAGGAGCATCTGAAGTCCTGCATCCAGTTCTCAGGAGCTCCTGGCAGGCTCCTCAGGACAGGAGAGACATGTAGCTCCTGGAGCAGAGCCAGCGGAGGGTGACAAAGATGATGGGGGGACTGGAGCATCTCCCTGACAAGGAAAAGCTGAGGGAGCTGGGGCTCTTCAGCCTTGAAGGGAGAAAGGAGCCCTCATCCTTGTCTGTCCCTGTCTGAGAGAGGGCTCAGAGCAGAGACCAGGCTCTGCTCTGTGGTGCAATGAAGGATAAAAACACACTTTAAAAAATCAAATCTCAGAACATAACCAAGACACTGCTTTGAAGATTTAGAGTTGGAGACAAAGGGAGAAAAAAAGGATTCAGGTTCAAATAAAAATACAAACAACAAAAAAACCATCTTCTCTTAGCTCTAGAAATTTTCACAGCCCTGGAGAGATATGCCATCATGTTCATGGTAGGAAATACCATGCTGGTTATGGAAGACTTTGTATGTTAAAAGATTTTACTTGAAATGATTCACATTGGTCTTTCTTCACACTTTTTTACTCTCATCTGCTCAAGTGTGCGTGCCAACCAAGTGGGAGCTTCTCAGTCTGGATGGGGACTACAAGTAAATGCTGTAGGAGCTCTCCGATTAAATAGTGAGAGACATAAGAGGTGTAAAGGACTATGGGATTAAATGGTTTTGGATGCCAGAGAGACCATGCAGGTGTCTTGGCTTCAGGTATATTATAATGCCTGCAGAATTTTGACAGCCAGGCAAGTGTCACCTTGCAAGATGTATCCAAATTATCAGTAGAAAAAAAAAATCAAAACCACTCAGTTTTAATACTTTTTCAATCGCAAGATATGTAAGGAGTGTAAATTATGAGAAAGAGAAAGGCTCATCCTGTTCTGTAATCTTTAATGTCAATGAGGACAAGGTATAATCAGAATGCACCTCAATATAGGCAGTTCTATGAATTTTTTCTCTTATATCAAGAAATGTCTTTTCAGGACATTTCAAAACGGTTCCAAAATACTAAATCTGTAACTACTTTCTTCCAAGAATCTTCTAATCCAACATAAAGGAAAAAATAGAGGGAAAACAATAGTCCCAGTCCAAGGCATACCCATTTTCATGTAAAAATGAGGAAAGGAAGTTCAAATTTTTCTAAGTATGTGTTGCTTTGCTGTATTTTCTTACTTATTGGTATGAATCATAATTCTCAGACCTTAAAAAAAACCCAAACAAGGTAAATTGTACAGGTAATAGCATGGATGTGACAGATTTTGTCTTGGGAAAATCAAAGAAAGCAAAAAGGAGGAAGTTTTGCTCAGGGAGAGAAAAGAAAGCACCATGAAGGAGAATAAATGTAAAATCTGAACAACAGATATTTGTGTCTGAAAAAGGCCCTGATTTCCTAACTCTTATTTAATGTTCATTCTTTAATTAACATTCATTTCCCAAGGACATAAGTTTGAAAAGGCTGTTTCACATTACTTTAGCACGAAGAGAAAGAATCACTTTTAAGCCATGAAAAGGCTGGGGAAAAAAAATAAACATGCCTTCTGAACATAATTTCCTCTTTATTGCTACTGCAAAGTTATGAAATGAAATCTATTATTTAATTACATTGGATCAAGCAACAGGAAGGGAAGGGAGTGTTTGAGTCACAACATCCCTGTAAGGATAAATTACTACACTTCCTCTTACTAAAAGACAGTTTTAATGAAAATGTGAAAATGGTTAAAATCAAACTACTGGGAGGTAGAAAGATCTTGCTAACATAAAAAACAAATAAAATGTACTCTGAAAGTCTGAACAGAAATCATGATAACAACACAGAGGAAAAGCAGTAACATTTCTGCCAGAACATCAATAGTTTGAAAATTATTACATTTATTGAGATTCTGAAGACAGTTTAAGAACTACAATGGCTTCTGGGCCTGCTTTGTTTAATGCTTTGCATTGGAGATGTTTAGATAATCTATTATGAAAAGTTCAACATTTATCTCCTATCACTACCAAAACTTTATTAGCCATGTGGGATTTCCCTTAGCTCTGCTTCATAATGTTCACTAGATCCTTCAAATTGAATGCAACTGTTGGAATAGTTAAAGCATTTTATTTCTTAAGTATGTTCTTGACATAAAAATTTGGGAGGGCTTTAAACTCTAATGAACAGATAGACTGAATTCTAAAATCTTGGAATAGATAACCTGGCAACTGATGAAGAGCCCACAACTGGGATATGAATGTGCAAATGCTGTGATCTTGCATACAATTTAAATTCACTTTGACTTGGGTGGAGATGCTCTGAAATTACCTTTAGTGGAAATACTGTCTTTTCTCAACATTAGAATACAGCAAAATATGAGGGCATTTCACAAATAAAAAACAATGGAAAGTATCTTTGAAGTTGTTCAGAAAAGCTCCTCCTAAGCCTAAGGGTGGTATGGGAGACAGACATTTCTTTAAAAAAGTTCTCCTGGAGGCAGCAGAGACTGATTTCCTGGTTCAGAGACTGGGCTGACTTCTCAAGAATGCAGGATGGATGGCATGGAAGGGACGAGCATAAAATATGACAGTTTTTAGGGAAAGATGCAGAGAAGTTTTGAGACAGATAAAGGAAACAAGATAGAAAAATCTGTTTGCAAAAATTTTCTAGATCAAAGACTTGCATGGTGTCCCCCTAGTATTTGGTCAGTGGTCTACTTCCAAACTTCTAACAGTCTATGGAAGTGGTCATAAAAAAAACCCCTTTTAGTTATGTGGACTAATACAGAACCCCATCGTGGTGACTTGTTTTTGGTTCCTAGTAGAGCCTTGTGTTGGGCTGTGAGTTCCTTGTCCCCATCCTACCTGATGTAATCCTTTTGAATTTCCTTGTATGGTTCTGTTTTAGAAGCTTCTAAGTTGTTCAGTACCTTATTGGTCTCCTGTACCCTTGTCCCTCCCCGTACCTCTCCCATTGGTCTGTTCCAAGTATCCCTCCGACCCTTCTACCCCCCCCATAAAAGCCTTGGACCCCCATTTCGTTGGTCTTCCGGCCTCTGGAGTTCCTCCCCTTAATAAAGCCTTTGAACCCCATGCCGAAAGCCCCTCTTGCTCCTTTATCTCCTCGGTGCCGTCCAGCTGCGATGCGCCTCTGACCGCCTCTCCAGGCCAGGCAGGGAGTGTCCGGTGTCCGAGGTCAGCGCCTGCTAGCCGGGGCAGGGAAAAGGCACCGCAACAACACCCCATGACTCTTGTATTATTTAAAGAAGTTTAATCTTCAAAGGCAAATTTAGGAGGTTACTTGTTCTTAATGGGTAGAAGTCACCTGGATTTTACCTGCTGAATGTTGGGAAATATAAAAATAGGGCATGAACCTCATTGAACATTGTGTGTATTTTTTATTCTTCTCTTGAAACTCAGGTTATTGGCCACTGTTAGACTTGAACTGGCTATGGAGATATTTGGTCACATTCAGTGAATTTTTGAATATTCTACCTACCAATGCTTCACAATTTAAGCTTGAACATTCTCTAACTGGGTATGAACTGGAAAGGCTTTGGCAGACAGTCAGTCCAGTCAATCCAAACCACCACCAGCTGACTGAGCCAGGAGTCTGGTAAAATAGAGGAAGCAGAGATTCATGTCAAGGGACAGAAGTACTCGGTTATTTTGTAAAAACCTCTGGAAACTGGCAACAAGTCCAAGCAGAGAAGACAAGTAATTTCCCCTGCCCTGAGGAGAACTCTCCTTTGGGAATCCAACGGTACAATCTTGTAATAAAATGCAGCTCCACTGAAACTGCTCACGTGCTAAGTTACGAAGGCTGAGCACAAAGCCAGCGTATCCATTATCGGTGCCAGCGGAGTCAGAAGAGAATGCCAGTGATGCCAGTGGAGAGGAGGAAAATTAGTGTTTCCAGCCTTTACCTTGAGTCCTTGGGAGGCACAAGGAAAGTGCCAGCACTACAGGTCAAGAAACACAGAAATATCACTGAAATCTTCAAGAGGAGCATCTCAGGGCAACAAAGCAAGGATGGAAAGAAACATCTTGATTCCGTGATTCTTTCCATGGTAAAGGCTGAGCCTTACCACAACCACCAGGATTCTGATCGCTTAGCTCCTAAAAAAACCCGTAACACAGATTTCTACAAGAAGAGATCTTTATGTTTCTGCATAAGTGCACAGTTTAAAGAGGGTGAAAAAACCACATTTTTCTCTAATTATTAGAGATGTTCTCTGCAGTGTTTATGGAAATAGAGGGAAGACTATAGGGGGAGTAAAGTGCAACAAACAAAAAAACCCCACAAAACAAAAAAAACACCAAAACAAATGAAAAATAAATGGAAAAGTACCTTCATTCCTGAAAAACAATAGAACAATTCCATTTCCCTCATGCATTTCTAAGTGAACTCCAATATTAGTCACAAGCTGTTAGCTACGTTTATCAAAAAGAGTGAAAACAAGTGTGAGTGAAACCGATACAGGTGTCACAAAGATGGAAAGAAATCTCTGTTCTCACAATGACAGAGTGGATGATGCTTTTCTAGAGGACATGAGGAAAGAGCGATCCAAATGGAAATGTAGAATTTTGATCAAGATGTAGCACAGAGAAGATGAAGGCTGGGTAAAATTTTAGAAGGAACATTGATTATTGACGGGATTTAACAGGTCAAGAAATAGGGGATAAGATCTCTAGCAATAATGAGGACAAATTGGTCCATTAATACAGTTCGCTCCCATTTTGGGTTGCTGTCAAGACTGGCTCCTTTACTGTGGAAAAAGTGAGTTACCTACGTGAATTGCTCCTGTTCACATGACAGTGCTATCTACTCTACATCCACTTTACAAACAGGCCAAGGGAGGCACAGAACCACACCCTGCACATGGGCAAAGACATTTGCCTTCGTTTGCCTCCCTCCCCAGCCAATTAGCAGCACTCCTTCACTGCTAAAGATTCTCCTCTCATGCAATAGGAAACAGCTGCAAAATAATGCAGAAATAGATATAAAAAACCCCAAACCAACCAAACTTCTACTGAACTTAGAGTGTGTTGTATCTAAACTTGTATGCACTCCTAAGCAAAAACTATAAATATTTCCCAGAGCCTAAAGCTGTGAAATGCAGAGGTGATTTAGCAGACATGCAAACCATAAAAACTGTGCCTGATACATTTCTCTTCTAATTTAGAGTAAGTGGTCCAGTCTTATATCATAGAGAATCATAATTCTCAGTGACGTTTAAACCAAAAACTAACTAAACATTTAAACTAAAAATCTGCAAACCTCCATAAAGCTTTACAAACAGGATCAGTCATTTTAATATAAAGCTAAGAGACAGTAGCATAAACAATGTCAACTCAGTAACTACTATGGAGTTCTAAACCTGCACCTGGAATACTAGAAAAGTAAATTCTTGTATTCATAACAAGTCACTTTTCAATCAGTGGCTTTTTTGAGGAGGAATAGGATCTGCAGCATGCAAGAAATCCACATGATGAGAAGTCAAGAAGTATAGGAATAAAGGACTGCCAAAAGTAAGGCTTAATTAGGTTTGCAAGTCAAATTAAGAAGCAAAGCAAAGGAGGCTTCAGACATAAACCAGTATAAAGAAAGATAATCTGTGCTGAATGAAATAGAGATGGAAAATCTAAACATGGTTCTAAAACAGGAGAATAATTTTCACTGAGCATTGAGAAGAACTGAGGTTTTGAGCAGAGGAGCAAAGGTAGGACAACCCATGGAAGAGATATATTGGACAAAATTATTTCTACTGTACTGAATGGAAGTAAAACTCAAAGATTTTAATGCACTGCAGTCATCAGCACCGGACATCTCAGATGTGAATGAACTGTAAACATAACAATGTCTGCTGACATTAATATTCAAATAAATCAGCTAAGTTTGGAGAAGCTAGAAGGATCAAATAATTACAGGCTGCTGCCTATGAATAATTGAAGAGCAATTAGAAAGGTGATGGATCCAAATTCTTCTTGTTGGTGTCAGATGATTTAATGAGGGATGACAGCCACAAACTGAGATTTGGAAGGATCAAGAAGGATGTTAAGAAAAGTTTTCTCATGGGAGGACAGAGCAGCTCTGCAACAGTTAAACAGGAGAGGCTCTGAAAAAATTTTTTGGTGGAGTTCCCAAAGCATGAGCTGGACAAGGCCATGGCTGAGCAGATGCTGTACTGGTGATAGTTCTCCTGTGAGTGAGTTGGATCAGATATCTCCAGTGGCCTGACTGAGTTTTGTATATTCTGGAAGAGTTTTTGAGAAGAGAAAATTACTTCTGTTTCTACAGGTTCCAGCCCAACAGACACCCTCTCCTCGATTTGGAATAGGGTTCCCTATCTACTGCTACATCAAAATTAAAATTCTAATCAAAAATAGTGTGTCAACAAAGTGAAAGTACAGGAAGTCGGGACCTGAGGGCTCTGCAAGAGACAAAGAACACAGGTGGAGGTGAGAGCAACCTCACCACATCTTTGAACTACTGCTACAGCTGTCAATACCCCCGTGTCTATCAGGAGGAAAAGCCTGCAATGGCACTGTTAGTAAGGAGCCAAAGAAAGAAAGTCTGCTCCATCACCCCAGCCATCCCACTGTGAACTGAACAAGAGGTAGGACAGGACGAAATTTAGTGACTCCTTCAGTAAGAACAAATAAATGCATAAAAATAACAGGCCTAGTCACAGCAAGTCATTGAGGCTGAGAATGGCAGTTGTGTGTAAAATGAGTTGAGCAAGGTTATTGGAGTTTCTTTTGATACAACTTGAATGAAAATCAGCTTCCTTGATGGTGTAAATATTCCCAGAGTAGATTCCTTAATTATTTGCAGCCTTGGTTCATTCACATAAATAGGCTGTGCTAATACGCATTTGAGCTTCACTCAGGAAAAAAAATGGTTATTTCTTACAGATGTGAGTATCTCTGTGCTGGGCACTCACCACATGCAGCAACCAACAATAAAATGCAGAGTGGTTGAGCTCGTGCCTCACAGCTAACTTCAGAATTTCATCTAGTTAAGATTTGCCTTCTTGAAACCTTATAAGCTAAATCCTAAAGACCTAATGTAAGGTTTTACGGAATTGCTCCAGAATCAGGGCCTTTTTAATGGATTCATGTACACAGTGATTTAGAGTCAAGTTACTATTTTGTTAATAAACTTAAGGCCGTTAAGAGTTTTTACATTGTCTTTAGATAGATTTCTCTTTATAACTTACAGATGTAATAAACTGTAATGCATCAGCTAATGAATGAAAGAGAAGACATGTCTCATGAGATGGCAGCACCATAGAGGGTGTTTCTCCTTTATAGAGATGCTTTCAGTGAAACTGGTGGCAAAGACAATAGAACTGAGACAGAGGTCCCCACACCAGGATAAATTTCAGGTTGTAAATAAACAGACACCACCACAAAAATTATACATTGCAGAGGCCTTTTTAACAGTCTGGGAGTACTTTATAAGGAACATTATCCCCATTTTTCTAATTTAATACCTGATGCACAGAAATAAAAACCAATTAAGCTACAGTCACTTTACATTTTACTGATTCTACGTCCTCACTTCCTACTTGACCCTGTCTTGAGTATGACCCAGTGGGGAATACCTACAACTTTTATCCACAACTTGTCAATGACAAACTTTATTTTTGGTATCTCCCTCCAACGCTCTGCAGTCTAATCAGTACAATGGCAATCTGTGCAAATAATTCTAAAGAGCACTCTGTGATGTCCACCTTTGATTGTCCTATGGTAAGATCAGTGATATCTAATGTCAGTTGATGAGCACTGAATGTTCTATTAAATGACATGTAATGTCAGAAACTCGATAGAAAAAGATAATTTGCACTGCTGATTTCTCATCTCACAATGCACAGAAAATGCATCTGGGTGCTCCCCATTTCTTCAGCCTTCAGTCAGTTGTAGAAGTGCAGGCTTCCACAGTCAATGCAAACAAAATCACCAAGAGAATTCACATTCTGTGGCTTCAGGAAATGCATCATCCATCATGATAGTGGTATAAGATGCACACCAGGTTGCTTAGTGAATTTACATTTATTCTCTGGAAGACTTTATTTTAAAAAGTCAAGGAAAGGCTAAAGGATCTTTTGATAGATTTGGCCAAACAAAAAGTTGAGTGCTGCAGCAGTAATGGGAAATTCTTTTGAAATACATTATATCCATTCATGGGATGAAATCGTGTCTAGTTTGAAAATCTAGCTTAATTTCAGTGGATTTGTATGCCTAAAAGATCAGCAGACTTTTGTTAATAGCCTCTTAAAATGAAAGGATTTTTAATTAAGTAGAAATAGTGTTGTATTTTATCATCTACAGACTACAGCAGTGCATCTGGTCATATTAGTAACTTTATCTTAGATGGAAAGTGCCAAATTCCACACCTAAATATCAATAAGTAGGTTCTACTAATAATGTATTATTAGTAATTGAGTTGAGTGCATACTATACCATTTCTGGCTGCAATACAACTGTGTGTATGTGTATCCTAGAAAATAAATGTGTTCATTCTCAAAATCTCCCCTTTACTCCTGCTTCCAGTCTGTGAATGCCAAGTATTAAAGTAAGTCTAGAAATACTACTTTCATTTTTAGGCTTTACAGTTAGATCAGAAGGAGCTTCCTACAAACCAGCAAGACCAAAACATTTGAACTCACTGAGTACAAAGTGAATCTCCTTGGTCTCAGCAGATCTAAAGACTGAAATGATTTCTTGTCCTGGCACTCCATTTTCTGTTTATTTTCTGCCCCATTATTTTACAGAAGTGCCATTTCTGAAAAGTTATGCTTTAGTGCAAGTTCGCTTTCTGTAATAATGGTTCCAGCAGTGTGCTGGAACAGCTATTTTATAATTGTATGCTGTAATTTTAAGTGTGCCATTCTCACCACCCATCTGAACCAGAATAATAATGTGCCACAGTCCAGCTCTCTGTAATGGAAAATAATCTAAACAGTGTTCACTTCCATGAGGGAATAGGGAATCACAGTACTCCCCCTTCAAACTATTTTTACGTATCCTCTTTTCTTTCCTACCCATGTTCCCACCTCCCACATCAGTGGCTGTTTCAGCAGTGAGCAAGATTAGGGAAAACAGTGGTGCACTTTCCTTCCACCACTGGGATTCAAACCTGATCTAAAGTACTAATTTACATCAGCACTGGATCTGTAGCTGCCATCCACCTCACAAAATGCCCCGTCCACAGCTTGAACATCAGTGGCAGCCTGGGCTCAGGAGCAGATGAGCACAGCACAAATTACCAAGCCTAAATTGCACCTCTTGCTCTTCAGGTTCCTAACACAGTTTCCACAAAGCAGAGATACTAATTTTCTAAAGTTCACCTGTGTTTTACAACATTCTCAGAATTTTTTAGTATTTCCTCCGCACATCTCTTCCAGTAACACCAATGCTGGCTAGCTGATCTCTCGTTTATAGAATTGATCCCTATTCAATATAATTTCATACTCCTCCTTTTTAGAGAAAAAACACAGCAATGTGTGATGGGATTTGTGACAGCTGACTTTGAATGTCCTATCAAGTTGGGGTTTTTTAACATTCTAAAACTCTTCACTTCTAAAAACGTACTCCTAAGTTTTTAAAAGCATATTTTACTATAAATCCCTTTCTCACTTACTATTGTTTATCTGCAATTAGCCTTTCTTTTGCCATGTTCTATGCCACATTTCACTTAAGAAAAATGTTCTGGTTTGAATATGTGAGAAAAATGTACTTGGTCATTTTCAAGTTAGCCAAGACAAAAATAAATTTCTTACTTCAAAAGGCATAAGCCTGAGTTATTTGTGTATTCAAATAATGACTTTGAATAAAGTCAATCTTCAGTGAAAAATCATCACAAATATCTAATAACTGTTCCATGAAGCTAGAATTAAGCAAGATAATTAATTAATTCAAGTTAAAAAGAGGTTTTTCTACCATTTTACTTTACCTGTTTTCCTGATTTTTGTCAAGAGGTTAGAAAACAGTTGCAGAGTAAATGTTAAATATTGTTGAGCTGAAAGTACAATTTTGATCACAACACTAATATTCTCCTTGAACTTCAAAAGGTTCAAATCCTACTCTAAACGTATAAAAGGCAACCTGCCCAGAGAAGTGGTGGAATCACTTCCCTGAAGTATCCAAAGACAAGTGGATGTAGCACTTAGGGACATGGTGTAGTGGTGGACTTGGCAGTGCTGGGTTAACTGTTGGACTCGATGATCTTAGAGGGCTTTTTCAACCTTAATGATTCTGTGACTCTAAAAATCAGCATGGTTTAGGTATGGCACAAGAGGAGGATATAGAGAAAAAATGGGCAGAAGGTCTCAGGGAACATTAGGGCTTTAAGCAACTCTCAGATTAAGGGGGAAAAGATAAGGAGCTTGGTTTTGTTCTTCCTGAATTTCAGTGGATAAAAAAGTACTTCTAGGGAAACATGTCAAAATGCAGTCCTGAGTAAACACAGACGAGTCAAGAGTGGAGAGAGAAATATTCAAAACACCAGTGCTAAGATGATATTGAATCCTTGAAAGCAGATGAGGCTTGAAAGCCTACTGATGAAAAGCAAACAGGGTAAGAACAGAAATTTGTGGGATGCCCAAAGAAAGTAAGAAAATTCTGTTGAAAGATACATTGAATTACATAGTGGAGGGAGACGAAGATTAGAAGAATATGGTGTTTCTCCTTGGGTTGAAAAAAACCCCTTCAGTTTTTTAAAGTAAGATTTAAAAATGATGTAACCACTGTGAGAAGAATCACTTCATAGTTAGAGGACTGGAGATCAAAGGAGCTTCAAAAATAGTTCTTTGCTCCAAATGCAAGGAGAGTTGTGTTTTCCATTTATAATGCAGAGTATTTGTCACAGGCTTGATGCATTCCATGGTTAGTTGCCCTTTAACAGTTCATGGGGTAAGAGTAAACCATTCACAAGAACGTGTATTTCTGATGGAAACCACCAACCCAGCCCCCTTCTTACAACGTTACACTTGTCAAAGAGTTGTACTGAATATAAAGTTTCACATTACCTTTATCTTCTGTTCAAGTAGTACAGAGGCAAACTGTTTTGCACCTGCAGCTTTTATAAGGCTGGAGTGCGATTTTAAAGGAACTGCTGAAGTGCCTGAACACTTTATGTGTGAGACCTAGCCTGTGCTCTACATACTTATATTTGCTTAACAAATCATTATCAGCCAAATGAAATTGAAGTGTGAAATATAGCACTCTGGAAAAATGACATATACCACTCTTGCCCACTGGTGGAAAGAATAAGGCAAGAAACTAGGAAAAGCCCTCACACCATTCATAGGATTTGAGTGTTAAACAACCAGTGACAGAGATGCATAAATCACAGAGATGCATAAAAGAAAATGGGTTCTATTAGAGAAACAGCAGTATTTCTTCAGTAAAATAATGCCTAACTCTTTTAATCTCACAGCTAGTGGGTTCAAGTACCTCCATCTCTAATCCATTCAGGAGTGGACATTTTCCTAATGCTTTAGCATGACCAATTCTCTTCTCAATCATCTTCATGGCCTGTGCAGTTCTGGGTGCCACAATATAAGAAGGACATAAAGCTATTAAAGAGCATCCAAAGAAGGGATATGGAGATGGTGAAGGGTCTGGAGGGGAAGCCTTATGAAGGGCAGCTGAGGTGATTTGGTTTGTTCAGCCTGGAGGAGACTAACTGTGGTCTTCAGGATCCTCACGAGGGGAAGAGAATGTGGTAACCACTGACAGGACCCAAGGAAACACGTGGAGCTGAGTCAGGGGAGGTTAAGGTCGGATATCAGGAAAAAGTTCTTCACCCAGAGGGTGGTCAGGCACCAGAACAGGTTCCCTAGGTAAGTGATCACATCCCCAAGCCTGCTAGAGTTCAAGAATTGTCTGGACAATGCTCCCACATGGTGGGATTGTTCCGGTTGTCCTGTGCAGAGACAGAGGTTGGACTCAATGGTCCTTTTGGGTCCCTTCCAACTCAGGATATTTTTTGATTCTATGACCTTCAATTAAGAATTAGCTACAAAGAGAGATCTCTCTCCAGGGCATGTCAGTAAGAAGGAATGTAAAGCCTAATGCAAGGCTTTGATGAATTTATAAAGAATGGGAGCACTATGGATAAGCACGTGTATCACACCAGTGCCTGTCCACAGCTGTGCTCCTGATGTTCTGGAAAATTGCAACAACCAAGAGCTTTGCCATGAAGATGCACAAGTGCCACATGGAAGCAGAAAGGCTACATGTAACATAAGTTGAATTTGCTACCATTTTTCTGACAAAATGAATTTGTTTTGAAAATACCCATTCTCCAAAACTATTTTAGAGGAAATACCTATTAGAGATTGATAGCAGCCATCACTACTGAATGCCAAAATCTGACTATGAAGCATAGGCAGTCTTTTGCACTCTCTCTTTGAAGGAATCCTCTTTGTATCAGTACTTTTTTTTCTTTCTTTTTTTTTCAGAAAAAACTTTTTTTTTTAAAGCATATCATACATGATTGGCCAATAAACATTTATTTAATTCTTCACAAAAAAGTGAAACTATTCACATAGGGAAAAAAAATCCAACAAAAGAGAATGAGGCTTTTATGGATCTCATCTAGAAGAGCAAAAGCTGGAGTTAAATTCCCTTGCCTAAACTGGGCAGGAACTTAAGTATCAACCTCCTGTGTACTCCAGGCAGCTACACAGAGCACTGAACCCTGGTGCAGAGGAGGTTTTCTTCTGTATTTCGAAGAAAACTTCAAAATATTTTAGTGTCATTCAAATACAGGAAAGATCTCTTTTCAAGCTTTATAATAATTATTGTTCTGGAAACCTTATAATATTCAGGCCTGATGGTCACTAAGCGCCAGTGGAAGCATACATTAATTAATTTCTCTTAGGTTATTCACAGAAAAGAAATCATTTACCTACACTCAGTTCAGTCAAAAATGAACATCACTACAGTTCAAGACAACACGATACCACAGGTAATGCAATATTTTGTCTGGTAAGATTCATAAATCAGGGCATAAGTTTTCAGTGCTAAGGCAATGACAAACATCAGCAATGCACCCACATTCAGTCACAGCTGAAGTTTTTTCTGGATTGTCTTTCCCCATCAAGAGTCATCAAATGCATATTCAGCAAATCTGGTACTCAGAAATAAATGACACCCACAGGCACACATCCCAAATCCCTCCATTTACCAGTATGGGTTGGAAAGTTCTCAAAACCTTCCTTGGGTTCTTAGAAATAACTGCCACCTTCAATGTTTTTGTCTCAAGATCTTCACCACCTCTAGTCACAGAGATGTGAATGATGAATCATTGAACTGACATCCCAAAAACGATCATTTGTCATCTATTAAAATTACGGGCTATGGAGGTAAGGATGTCTGCAGTAAAGCATAAGTCTGATTTCCTTTCTATAATTTTGATTCCTTTAAAACACTTTAGATAAAGTCCATCAGAAATAGATTAGTAGTTTACTAGCATTGTTTAAGTGAAAAAAAATAATATTTCTGGTAAACGTTAAAAACCTTTGTATTCACTTTTGAAGAATCATGAACATATTTATTCTGCTGAATAAAATGTTGCCCTCATAAAAAGGGTTTTGCAATACCTGAGAAAAATCAGCCACCAGATGTAGTTGATTTGCCTTAGGATAATTGTTTGGAATTCAGAAGCAAAATCTACAAAGTTTCCATCTGCAGCAGCCAGAGGGCTGGAAGGCAAACAGAATTTTCCCTAAAATTTCTTCTCCTAGAAGCTCTCCCTGGCAGCTCTGTGTAGCACTGGGCATATGAAAGGAAGAGGGAATGAGGCTTTTTCTTATGTTCTCAATGCCTCCCTTTCTGCCCCCTCAGCAGCCACGTGGGTGACAAGACTGGTGGGAGAAACCTGTTACGTGTCTCCTTCTACATGGATGCTTACCAATTAGCACTTATCTAGATTTTATTTATGGTTTTAAAGACATAGAAATACTCCTCTCCAAAGCAAAATGCAGCCCAGAGGCACTGGGTAACTCGTGCACTTACACAATCAATAAACCACAAAATCCAGTGCAAACCTCAGGAAATTGGTTGTGTCTCCACACACAGGACACACAGCACCTTCCCAGCAGCAGTGCAACAAAAATCGGAACGCCTTTTCTTGTGATTTGTCATCTTACCCCGAGTATCCTGAGGGATTATCAGAACAAGCAGTGGAAGGCCAAGGATGAATTGTTCAAGACTTAAGCTAATTAATGGAAGGAAAAAAGATGGTCAGTTGCCAAGGGAAAAGAACCAGCTATTGTTCTGATGATGAAAGATGCACTTCAATAGGCAGGCGAGTTGCCTCCACCCTCCATTATAGCTCAAATAGTTTTGCTGGTGGTTTTTTACAAGAACTCAGTTGTTCCAAAGCTATAAACCTTCCAAGGAAAAATAAAGAAGAAAAATCCTACCTTAAGAATTTAAAATCTGAGAATTTTAATGCAGCATTTTGAGACAAAACCAAAGTCTTTTCATCAGCCAACACTCAGCCAAGCATCTTGAGAGATCAGACTGTGAATCAAACCAGAAATAATGAACAGGGATAGTGGCAAGCAGAGTGAACATAACAGGGAATTTCATGACAGAGGAAAAAAAAGTGGGAAAAAACCCCCTTACAGTGAAAATGAAGCATGGCATATGTGTAATATCTTTCCTCTGTTGGGGCCTGCACAGATTTTATTTTTAATTAAAAGCATTATTCATTTTAATTAGCAGTCATGATTTATAAGTGATGCTTTCTTTGAAAAAACAGATAGAGCAATGACTCCAGATTATCCAGTCAGATTTATCTGTGATATGGCTGCTATACAGTTCAGGAAGAAAGAGATAAAAATGCCCTGTGAATAAAGAAATAAGGCAACACCTCCACAGCTAAAGCATTATATAAAAGTCATGTACAGAAAAAAAGACACTAATATTTTAATATTATTTTCAATCTGGCAATGAGTACAGAAATTTTCAAATCATCATGGACATAGCCCAGTCCAGTTCCAAAAGATCTGATAAACAAAATCTGAACTTAAATTAATTCAGTTTTAACAGGTTTGTAACCACGGCATCTTTAAAGAAAAAAATAGCCAAAAAAAAAGCATCCATTGACCCATGCTGTTAAATTCAGGGTTCTAATCCAAAATCAATTGTGCCTCAGCCAGCTTTCTATCAGCTGAGTCTTTTTTTTGGCAAAGACTCAACTCAAAATGAAGGGAATGCATTGGGGTGATAATTTGCTGCATGAGCACCTATAGGGTTGTTAAAATAAAGGTGCTGTGCCATACGCAGGTGTTCCAACATTCTTAAACAGTTCCTCCAGTATCCCCAATGCATTGCAATTACAAAGTAAGCAAACCCAGCAACAGCCATTCTTCATCTCGAATTTGGTTTGGAGCCCCATCTGGCAAACGGCTCCAATTCCTGCTTTAAAGCACATCCCTCCTGTTCAAGCGGCGATGATGGACTGCAAGGAGCTGCATTAAGGTCTCAGACAAGTAAATTACTCTGGCTTCAAACTGTCAAGTAAACTTTGCATCTTTGTACTTCATACAGTGCAGTTGGTGATAAAGACACAGGAGCCCCAGGCTGCTGGTTTTGGCCATAAAAACGCCGACTGAAGTAATCATCCAGTACAGCATGTGATGAGGAATATCATTTACACAGCAGAGACATACACTTGGTGAATTGATACAGTTCCAAACACTCTCCAAATTGCTTTTCCTCACCTACCCCCAAAGCCTCTGAAGCCTTCATAAGACGAGAATGTGAGACAATTTCAATCCGAAGATGCAGTAACTATCTGAGCACAACTTTTCCACCTGCAATTTTTAAAAGTAAGTATCTGCTTACACTCCTGTTAGTGCTTTAGTTATCTTCCAAAATTATGAGACCAGGTAAACCAAGCTGATGGAGGGATCTAGTGCTTAATCACAGAATCACAGAACGGGACGGGCAGGACCTGGGGATGTGCAGCTGCAGTCTCACTTCCTCTCAGGCTACGAGATCAGCCAACTCCAAACTCCTCATGCAACAACACAGGCAAAAACATTAAACTTTCAGTGAGCAAAAGAAATGATCACAAGACATTTTGTCTTAAGATCCATTTAAAATAGAGCATTATTTGTTCCCAGTAACTTAATGAGCCACGTTATCGGTGCTGAAACATACATTCCCAAATGGGACAGTGAGATAAACTCTGCAAATTTCACTACCACAGCACAACACGTCTTTTTATTTTTCAAAAGATAAAACACCTCATTGCCTTTTCAGCACACAGATAAGATACCAGACACCTCTCAGGATGGATAAGGGCACTAATTGATGAAATGGAAACTGTTCATGTTATGCTACTCTAAAAAATGTTTTTGTGCTGATCCAGTCTCCTTGAATAAAAATAACTGCTTATACATACCATAGTGTTTGTTCCACTTGCAGATTTTATGAACTTGGGTAAAAACATCGTAAAAGCAAGTACTCAAACTGGATGTGACTGCTTTGGGTAGGAGTTTGCGTGTTAGAGATGAGAACTGCCCTTGGCCATTCAGCCTGCATGGTATTTATGAGCAACACTTCATTTTCACAATCTCAGAACACTTACAATAAACAATAATGATAATAGTTTTCAAAACACTTGCTGAATTTCAAAATATTTTTCCAGAGAATAATGTTTGCCTCTTTCTGTTTTGATACGTGCTTTGAAGTCAGGCTGTTGCAGGGAACTGTGGAAAGGTAAGAATTTTCTGCTTATGATATTGAACAGTAAATCTTGAGCATGAGACTCTTAGATATTTAAATAATATTTACTATTGTTATACACATGGCTTTATAAGCTATTTTAGAAAGTAATTTAGAATATGAAGAAAGTATATAGCCTTTTTCAGCTCAGCTCTGAAATTACAACTGCATTCTCACTCTAGCTACATAAATAACACCTTTCTCTGTCAGTTCTGGGATGCACAAATCCTTCCTCTCCATAAAATTTACCAACCTAATAAATACTGACCTAGAATCAGCAATTTTGGTATTTACTAGGGACTCTAACCAAATTCATAAATCAACATAATACCTAAGTGGGCAGTACTACAATCATTTTATATATTCTGTATAACTATTTCACATAATATATTTAATGGTCAGAAACATTACACATTTAGCTGGCAAGTCTCTCCTTTAGCATTTAATAAATGCCACACTTTTACATAAGAAAATGTATTTCAATCTAATGTTTATATTTTGACTGCACCTAAAATGTGCTTATTGTAGCACACTATATCAATAAATGAACAATTATTTCTCAGTGGCATGTAAAATACATAGTGATGTCAGCAGCATTAAATTCTAGTGCCAAGTAGGGAAACAGTTAAATGTAGTTTAACTATAAAATTAATATTATACTAATTTTAATAAAAGGAAAAGATTTACCTTATTATTTTTAGTTCAGACATGCAGTCATGTGCAAGGTAATTCAATACCCACTGTATAAAATCTGAACTATGGAAATGTTTTACAGATGTTTCTAATCAGCTTCCTTTGTTTAACATTAGAGCTAACCTCCAGAAGATACATACAAGCTGCACATCCTACAGGTAATGCTATCCAGATGGGATATTTTCCCTGAACATCGTGCTCACTAACGCAAGGAATAAGGAATAACATAAGGGATAGGCTGTGAAGAAAAAGCACCTTGGCAAAGCATTTCTAATGTCATTTCGGATTCAGTTCCACGACACATCTTTTCCAGCTTGCCTGCAGTACTTCTTGTGGAAAACTCCCAAAACATACAGCATAAAAACGTCTTGGGTTCAGACAGCTTTATGTTGACTGCTGGGCTCTAGCAAATACTAAATACAGTAGTAATAGCATCTTAATTCTTAACTTCTTCCTTTGGTTAAATTGCACAACTTCCCAGCTGTTGAGTCTCTAGAATATTCCTGCAGTCCTATCCTATACTGAATTTTCTCTGGATACACCAATTTCATCAGGAAGACACTCTTGCAATGAATGAAGCAAGCATGTCCTTCTTGGCAACAAGGAATGAGCTTCCCTTGCCCGGATGCTGGTTGGCACGGAGCAGTAAAACATCTCAGCTCCTTAAATTCATTCTTCCCTCATGAGTAAACAGAGAGGAGGTCTCCAGCTGAGGCACCTCAGTAAAGTGGTAATTTTTGTGTGTTACACCACCTGATCCATCTGCTGAACATCATCACCTCAATGCCTCATCTAGGTACTACTGACTTAGAAAGGGAAAAGCCCTGAAATTCCCAGAGAGCTTCAGGGATGCTTGCAGGAGTGCACCCTGTAGCCCTTTGCTCTGTTGACCTGAGCAAAGGAAGGAAACAAAATCTTCCTTTGGCCCTCCAGAGAGACAACTCAGGCAGGGACCATGTCCAGTGAAAGGACTTAGCCCACATCCATAAACATCTCAGGGGCTCTCAAGTGGAACATGCAGGGAACTGAGGCACCTATATGCAGACCCTCTCTTGTCAACCAGGACATCTAATCCAAATATTTTTCCAACTGCCCATCCACCAAACACAGGTTGTAACAATCAGCCCGGGCTTGCACAGCAAAAAGAAAAAACCCATAAAACAACTAAAAAGGAACATGGCAGCACAGGAAAATCCTCTGACACAAATATATTTTCAAAGAATAGGTAAGGACAGAAGAAACTACATTTTCCACCAGGCAATTAAGATCTTCCCAGAAATGATCCTGGCATCACTGTAAGAGCAGCTGTGTTCAGGGTAGCTGCAAAAAGACATGGATATCTACAACAAATATGCTATAGATACTTTCCTTGAATGCATGAAATTCCTGGTCTACAGTCAGCAAAACAGGCACAAGATCCACAATCCAGAGGTAGGCTGACTCCTGCCTACCTTACAGGGATCACACCCCTTGGCAGAGCCTGGCTGAGATTTCCAGCACATCTAACTACTAAGCACTAATAAACACTAATTAAAGTGTTTCCTGCCTCTGAGAACGGCAGCAACTCTTGCGTATGAACGCAGCCCTGTCTCCCATACTTGTATTACTGAAGCATTTGGAAGTTTAATAAAAATTTGGATTTTAAATGGCTTGTGACAGGTTAAGATTAACATCCTCCTACTGCAATTGCTTAGAAGCAGAGAACTGGCAAGACACAGGCTATATTTCAACCAGATGGGCATGTTTCTACTGACAGTGACAGAAACATTTCCACAAAATAGCCTCCTGCTGTCTCCAGCGCTAATGAAACGCACGGCATACGGCGGCGGAACGGCACTACATTTCCCTCAGAATATGAAATGTGAACTCTGCCTTAACCATCCTCCAGAAATCCACCAGAGCTATAACTTCTGTATAACATTAAGTCTTTGTAAGATTAACTGCTGGAGGGCCTAACGGCTCATAAAACACCCTACCACCTCCAAAAAACACCCCCAAAATTATGTGATGAAGAACGATTTGAGATGGAAATCCAACCAGATATAACTCTTACCCATCTCTTATGTGTATGGGGGCTGCAGGGGCTGTAATTGCAGGGAAGGGCAAAATAACTAATTAAATCTATGAACAAAGGATATCTCAATCCTGCTCCCCAAAACAGGTGCTTATACATTTTCATGATTGCAAGAACACATATTATACACAAAAAATAGATAATGGTGAGGTGTAAACCTTTCACTTCCATGACCCTGAACTGCTGATTCAAACACACATAGTCCTGCAAGACAGAGTCTCAAGTAGCTTTGACAGTTTAGTTATATTGGATCATACTTACACTAAAACATCCCAAAGAGGGCCTAGAGTCATCTGAGGCCCTTAACTTGAAATTCTATTATCCTCAGAGACATTAAATTATACAGTCAGTCCCTTTTTCACTTAATTATTAATTTTTGCTGTATATTTATTCAGTTTTTTGTTATTCCTAGCATACAGCAATATGCTACTGACACTGTTGAGTCATGGAATTGCAGTGTTTGCCACCATACAGTCACAAAAAAAAAGGACATTGTCACGCCAGGCTGAGAGACAGCAAATGACAAACACACAAACAAAACATGCAATGTAGACAGGAATAGTCTCAGAAATTCAACTGGTATGGGTAGTTTTGCAGATATAAAAATAGAGGGGAAGTTTAGCAACTGCAATTGGAATTTGGAAGAAGACAGTATTTGTTTCTGAAATTAAACAAAGGGCCCTCTCTTCATAAGAATATATAGGAAAGAATAAACTTTACAATACTGACTTTATTCTAACAGGGAAGATAGACATAATTTTTTAAATGGATGTCACCAACCCATCAGGAGTTGGATCTTCATGACCCTCACGGGTACCTTCCAACTCAGGATGTTCTATGACTCTATGAAACAATATAGCAGAGAACTGTGACAAAAGATGCAAATGTGTAGCATTAATGCCACAAGTCCACTGACTTTAAAGTTTGTTTTGTTTTTCTTTAGCAAAGAACATTTGTTGTTCCCTTCAGGATTAAATTCACAAAATCACAGAATGGTTTGAGTTAAAAAGGATCTGTGGAAAAAAAAATCCCATCACTAGATCAGACTATACATGGACACATCTAACATTGAATTCGTTCACTTGGCTACATTTGGAGTTGTTTTATAATAATGTAACAGAGCTAAACCTGTAAAACGTTTAAAATCACTTTTTGTAAATAATGTTCACCACTACTATGAATTAATTACCATTAAAAATGAATAAACACAATGTAGTCAAGCTTTTATGAGACCCTGCAGCTATAGCTGAAGCAACAGATTTATAAAAATTAAGCTGAATTTTTTAACTACAAATAATAACTATTAAGGATTATTTTGGATTAAATGCACATGTGAAATATATTAATACTTTAATCATGAGTACTGGACAGAACCTCTAAATTAGGTATTTTCTTTCTATTGAGGAAATAATATCCCTTGACATAAATAATTTTGCATGTGAGTACTGAGCAATATTTCAATGATCATATAGAAAATAATAACATCAAAAGATGTATTCAACAGTCTTATTTTATGGCACTCACTCAGCATGTGGGACATTCAGGTTCAACTTTACATTCTTCCAGCAAGTAGAAACTTGAATATTGACCTCTCCTCTCCAGGGCTGTTGTCCTATACACAGGACTACCAGCTAGAGAAGATTCCTCTTCATCTCAGTAGATTTTTACGATTTTAAAAAATAAGCTTTTAGTTTTGTTCTGATGAAAAAATGAAGCAAATGTCGAAACCTCTAAATTTTTCAGGAAATTGAATTCTTGTTTTCCAGCCAGACACAGTAATTACAGAGACCTCTGAGCTGGACATGAACCCTGTAATGCTTGAGCAAGAGCCTGAATTTTAGGCTTGCAGTACTTGAGCTGAAAATCAGGCAGCATTTGAATCAAGTCTAACAGGAATATACTAGAAATGCCACCACTTCCTATTGTAACTGCTCCCATACTCACAGATTTGAAGCAGTTTCAAATGTATGGATAAATACTGGAAAAGGCCCAAAATGAACACAAAGGAAATTCAAGTCCTAAAAGCTATACTGGAGCAATCTGAAAGGCTTGCTTTAAACCTGTTAAAGGAAGGAAATTCACAGTTAAGACTGAAAATCCTGGCTAGAGCTCCAGCTTTCAAATACATACACTGCCTTTCAGAAACAAAAAGGGGTAGGCCAACCATACAAATCAAGACCACAGTGTCAGACTGGATTTCCAGTTTTAACTATGATTTGTGACATATTAGAGAACATTTTATTTCATTCTGTTTCCATAAAGTTGTAGCTCTCAGATGGACAGGCCAAGAATAGTCAAACTAGCTGAGGGTTTATTATAGCAGCAAAGTCACCACCTTACTTGGGGTTGTGAATGGATTTCTTGCTACAGGTCCGTAAAAAATAGAAAAAAAAAATTGGAAAAAAGGCAAAAAAAGGAAAATAAAAACAAAGGAAGCAATACTTTCAGAAGGCACAGCACTAGATTTAACAATAACTGCCCTTCCCGGTATAAATCTCTTTGTTTTACTTCCCACAGCAATATCAATCATGATATTCTGTGCAAGTATTTTAAAGCAATTGCTGGTAGTTTACATCAAACTTTGATTAGGCAGTTATCCATAATTCTTCCAGCAACGGGGCTTAATTCAATAAATAACTGTATATATACACATACATATACACCCATTTGTATGTATATATTTAAGAGTTTTCCTGAACAAAGGCCAAAATTAGTTTGAGATCAGAGATATGGCTCAGATGACCTCTTGAGGCTCCTTCCAGCATAGTTCTTCCACATAGTTCAGGATGGAAATTCCAGAGCAATCAGGGTAAAAAATGTGTCATTAACCAAAAGGAAATGCTCAGTTTATAACTGGCATGCCACAAACTCAGCATGTGGAGAGGCCAAGGATCAGCCTGGGTAATGGGGACATGAACAGACAAAGTCCTAATACAGATGTCAAAGCCATTACACAATTTTAGGGAGGTCATCGAACTCACTTTTCACCTGTGAACAGGAATGTCAGTGAAATTCAGAACCAGTGCGAGGATTAACCAGTTATTATTGCAAAGGGTTTTGAAGAAAACAGGTGCTGAGTAAAACACTGTGTATTAGTGGGATGACTAATAAAAATGGTTACTTACAAGGAGCAAGAATCTAAAGCAAGGGGGGTACCACAGAAATCCAAGACATCTGGGGAGGAGAATCGGTGTAATAAAATGAAAACAAACCAAACCCGTGTTATTTGGCAATCCCACATGCAAACCACTTGAACTTTACACTTCTGGAGCTTATGTCATCATTGAGCCTCCACCTTCCACTATGAGAAAGCTGCAGTTTAGAGAACTAGCATTTTAAAGCATATATAAGGTGGCAATGGGGTAGCTATTCAAGAAAAAAACTATTCTGTTTCGTCAAGTCACTAATTGGGACACTGTTAAAGTCATTTTACATCACAAATGAATATACCTCCTCCAGCATTTATAAGAGGGGATGTAGAAAATCACTCCTTAAGATTTCAAGAACCTCTGGCATAGTTAGAGACTGCAAGCGTATTGTGTTTTAAACAAAGAAATGATCCATGCTTCCTTTAAAATATCATCCACAGCCTTCCATAAATCCCCAAACCCCTCCCATTAATGGTTACTGTGTGATTAATGTTTGTACTGGGCCATTTTAATTAGTGAAACAATTCAGAGTTCTACCTTAAAAAGCAGCTTTGTGAAACTGCAGTAGTTGCAGAATATTTCACTCCTGGGCTTGATAAAACACTAAACCAGAAACTGCTTTAAAATAACTGCCTGCCACAGCACTTTTAGCCAACTTTTGCACCTGGTGCCGAGAGAAAAAGCCAAGTGAACTTTCACTCACTTGTTGCATGTCAGCTTCAATGCGATGTCTTTCTTCTGTTGTGTTTGGGTTTCTAACTGGAAGAGACAAGTAAGCTAAACTAGCAGCCAATCAATCCCTAAATTCTAAGAATGCAATAAAATTTGATACCAATAAATCTTTTCTTTTAACAGCCAAAAGAGATTAACAAAGGTATTTGAAATTTTATCCTTCTCTGTACTTTCAGTAGGACGATTACCTGACAATCTTGTTGAATCAAACAGCAAAATTAAAAGAGACACAATTAAGGTTGTATACACAAGGAACAGGATATGCATTTATGCATATCCCTAGTAGGTCCTCCATTATATATTAGCCTTGATGTATTTTTCTTCCTCTTACAATAAAAGTTATTACACCTTTGGACTGTCAAATAAAAATCCAATTGGCTGAGACACAGACCGTCAATATAAAATAGCTTTGCACAGCTTCCCTCTCACTACAACCAGTTGACTTTTTTCAGCTCTATCATTAATTTGTTTCATGACTTGGGAAAAATCTACTTTTTCTCCTTTGTGCTTTCATTTCTCATCAGTAAAGTGATCCAGTTTTTTCCCAAATTTAGAATGATGATGATGATGGCACAACATAAGACAAAAATGGCAAACAATGTAAAAACACACTCGAGAATTAGAGATGATAAAAAATGTGGTTGCTGAGTATTGTGAGAATGGTTGTTAGTAACAGTATCTGCTGAGTATATTGAAGTTGATATACTGACATCAGGCTGTGTGTCTCTACACAAGTGCTCATTATTGATCTATATATAAGATATATGCTTGCTTGTATGTGATGGTGCAGGGATGCCAGCATTCACAGCTCCACATGTATGATACTGTCCACAGAAGCATTTGTCACAAGACTTTCCATGTTACCATGAATTCTCCTCTAAAAGATAATCTGTCTCTCCCTTTCTTCCTCATCTTGTGCTCTCCTTCGGAGACACCAACGGCCACGTTCCACCTGTTCCGTCATTATCCACTTAGTTTCTCTGGCCTGAGATTCAATTTGGAAGTAACACATCTGCTGACTCTCACTCCATTTACTACTTCTTGATGACTTCTCTGTCATCAGCACTTAATGTCCTGTAAAGCTACTTCCCAAACTCATTCTCCAGACCTGACCTTCTGCAGGCTCCAATGCACCGGCCACAGTTTCTCTTTCAAACCCCTCTGCCTCTTATTTCAATTATTCCCATTCTCTTGCTACTGAAAATTTTGAGAAAGTTTCGTGGGAACCTCTTCCAAACTCTTTCCACTACAAGGTTGTTTTCATCTTCCTTCATCCCACTTCTTTAAATAACTCATTGCTGAACCTCGGGCTTTCCATTCTTTATTCACAACTTGGGTTCCACTTCAAGCTCCATAATTCTTCGGCTACAAGAGAGAAAATAAGCATTCCCACAAAGCAGCTCTTAGTTTTTGTTCCTGAACACCTTCTCTTGCCATAAATCTCTGGCCTTTTTCCCAACTCTGACCCACCTCAGTAGCTGTATCATATCCTGCCTACTTAGTTTTCAATTTTTCTTTGCTCTCTGGTACTTTCCTTCACTGTGTACAGATGTCCTCAGTCTATCCTCTCTTTTAAAGAAACTGCATCTCAATCCAGCCCATCTCTCCAAAACTTTTCCCACTTGTCTCTTTCTCTTCATCTATTAAAAAACACAGACCACGCAGTTTTCAGCTAATGCACAGACTTCCCCTCTTCTAACTCTGTCTTGGATCGGCTCCAAGATGACTTTTCACAAATCCCATCCCTTAAAACCGTTCATTTTTGGGACACTATGTGCCTCTTCCTAGCCAGAAACCTGGGCCTACAGTATGTCTTTATTTTCTCTGACTTTTCTTCTGCTTTTAGCACTCTTAACATCTCCTTTTACCATCAGAGAAAGTCCTGTTTTCTTCCTTTCTTTCCTGCATTGCTACAAGACTTCTGCCTTGGGGGAGCTCTCTCACAGGTGGGAGTCCTGACTAAACATAGAAATCTATATCTGAGGTGGTCACCCAAGGCATCATATATCATACATAGTCACTAGAAAAAACCTCCCTTCTGGGTCCAAATTCACCACATCCTCAAAATAAATCACAGAAACAATAAATGGTTTGGGTTGGAAGGGATCTTAAAGATCACCCAGTTCCAACTCAGTGCCATGGGCAGGGACACCCTCCACTATCCCAGGTTGCTCCAAGCCCCATCCAATCTGGCCTTGGACACTTCCAGGGATGGGGCAGCCACAGCTTCTCTGGCAAACCTGTGCCAGGGCCTCACCACCCTCACATTTAAATGCCTGAAAGAAGCCAAATAAATAGTATCCTACAAGTAACATTTCTCTCGTCACTGATTATTTCTGCAATAAGCAGACTGGTTCACAGGAATATCAACTACTGATAATCAGTAATGTAGTGAAGTACCTCATATGCCATGTGCACACACAGAGGTACAATGCCTTTACCCAAGATATAACAAAATGGGCAGTCTGAGCATGTAGTGATAGGACATGAGGGATTGGCTTTAAACGGACAGAAGGTGAGCTTAGATTAGGAAATAAATTCTTTACTGTGAAACTGGTAAGGCACTGAAAAGGTGGTTTTTCAGAGCATTTACCAGAAAAGTCATAAAAACAAAAAAGAGAAGAATCCTCAAATTGAAGTTTAATATGCATTTTCTGTGCCTGAAGAGCTTTCATTTTTCTATGGAATCCATCTGTAAAAAAATCATTGACACTTTTTGATACAGTCATGCAAAATTCTTAATATATTATCTTAAACAATGAAAGTTCTGCTAACGTACAGCAAAATCACAGGTAAAGCAGAGACTTAATTTTACTTTTAGTTGCTGTCTTTGTCAGGAACAGGTTACAGCCCATACTTGCTTTGCTCCGTTTATTTGCAAGTCTGAGATAAAAGACTTTTTGTGCAAGTTTTTGTGTGTAAGTTATTTTCTGTCTACTCAAGGACTTTGCAGCCATCAACACTCCTATCAGGTAGAACTCGTGGCTTGAAGATAAAAGAACACAGAAATAAAAAGCATCGACATCTCCCACAATTAAATAAATACTGATCTAAGAGTTTCTGCTTTTATCGCTGTTTTTCTTGGCCAGTGACACTTACAGACACAAAAGGGTTGCATTTGCCAAAACTAAAACACTTAAATTTTAAGAAAACAGATTTTGCAGAGCTTCAAGAAGTAAAATCGCCTCTGCCAAGTTTTGCAGTAGTTGTTCACTATTTGTATTTCCAAAATAAAATTGTTTTGAATGATGGGAACACCTTTGCCTTCAGCTACTGTTTTCTTTTGCAGAAGAACAGAACTGGAAGATATTGACAAAGGTGGAGAACTCCAGTATCAACAGCTGTCTATTAATAACCAAGTGCAGTATTAGAAACTCAGGACCTCTGAACACTAGGTGTCAGTGTAAGAAATGGAAAAATATCAAAAACCTGTTGTTTCCAATCAGGTGGATTAGCTACGAAACCAGAAGCAGCTGTGACCACATTTCCTCGTAACTGCGTAACACTGTTAACAAGCCAATCTTCCTAAAAAAAGTTATTCTGAAACTATCAGGTTTGCTTGAAATCAGATAAGGTGATTTAAAAACTGCAATGAATTTGCTCTGTTAACCACTCTGAGATGACCTTTAAGGTTTATGAGTTACACTTAAAGACCACGCAGAATTTTACACTACCCTTTTTCTTCCGCAGATATCCATAAATCAGCTTGTCTTTTACAACTTAAAGTTTACAGGTTGGTTTTTTTTTTCAGAATCAATGAAAAACAAAATATCTATAACAAAAAAACAGCTAGTGCCTGAAGCCACAGAGGTGAGATGTCTCTCACTCTCACTTCACTTAAGATGCCCAGATTTTAAATGCATAGCCAGAATTTCAAATAACTACTTTAGGACATGAAGAATCACATCCTTGAAGTGCCCATTTATCCCTCGTGACACAAAAGATGATCTGGTGTCATTAGCTCAGCTTTAGAAAAACATGTTTGTCATATTTGTTTGCTTTTATGTTTTACCACTGATAAATTTTTAATTCTTTTAATTTAATTTATTAATTTCTGCCATAATTAGAATACTAGGCAAGATAGGACTTGGTGTGCAATTACGGACTTTACACACATTTTCATATACTTAGAATAGTCTATTAACACCACACAAACAAGTTAAAGAACAAATGAAACCCTGAGTATCAGTTTTCCATTTGATATCTGGAGCTTCGAATGTAATCATACTTTTCAAAATTGTAATCAATATTGATTTACCAGAGTGCGTCATACTGAGCAATAAAAATCTAATGATTACTCTCAAATTTCTTAACTTCATGATCTGTTAATAAGTGACATCAATACAAGTAGCCGAACACCCTGGACACTGCATCTGTACACTGACTGTCCCTGCTCATCTCAGCTCATCCCAGGCCCCGATAGACGTTAATCTCTACTATTCTTCTAAAATTTTACATAAATATTAAATAAAGGATGTATCTCTGTTTTGGAAACACAGGCTGGGATCAGTTTATCAATTGTTTCATAAGAGCCCAAGAAGCCAAGGGAACTGAGTACACATATATTTAAGAATGCCACAGATTCCAAAGCCCCCATGAGTGAAATTTCATATCTACTTCATTCCTCTTGCCCAACAGCCTAAACAGGATTCTGATATGAAGGGTGGAAAAAACAATCCTGTACATGCAGAGACATATATTCTTATACATGTCCAATACACATAAATCCATGACATTGTTATATAAGACCCTGACTGATACAGAAAATCAGGAAATTACTGGGATTATTGCTGCCTGCACTACCTTCAGTCTTTATATATTATATGTATTACAAGCCAACCACATTGATGACTTTCTGTTTTCCATTCAATCTAGTCAATTCTTTGATCTTTTTCTTCACTATTGATACAATTTTGTAGGTAAATAATTATTTATTTCCTTCTGTTTGATAATTTAGGGTTTTAATAACAGTATCTTAAGTGTCTTTCCACTTATAAGGTCAAGTTCATCACCACTGGATGCTGAGCAGCACCTCTGCATGACCAGGCAAAAGCAGCAGCTCAGGTCTAGCACATGCTGACCTTGCACAGAGATCCATGGGAAAAAAAAAAACTAAGTAAGTCATCAAATCCTCAGTCTTAAGAGAAAACATAGAGAGAACCCAGAATCCCTAACTGGGACTCCTGAATCATCTCCTGAAGGAGATTCTGTGCTTGAGAGTCTATAGGTCCGAACACGGTGAACAAGCGGCAGGTAATGTTAAAAGTAGAAAACTCAGGATGTGGCTTTTCATATAAATTACCATATAAATCTATCATATAAATCTAAATATTGACCACATTTAAATTCTGCAAATGCACAGGGAACAATTAACAACCACTTGCTAGAGATAAAGTCCCATCTCTCCTTTTAAATCCCGCATGGGAAATGCAGACAAACACACAGTGCCAGTACCCAGGGAAATTTTTATACTACAGACTTTTTTTCCAGTTTGGTTTCTTCCAGGGCAGGTGTGCCATGTGTTTGCTGCAAATGTATGCATGTTGTTTATTCGGCTCTACAGTAGAACAGAATGAATAGGGGAAGGATTTCTCCCAGATGGTTTTTGTGAAGTCCCTTTATCCCATCCATGTAAACACACAGCGTGTTCCGGTTTGCCGGGCTGTACATCCACCCTGTGACTTAGTACAAAGTCTGAATGTTTAGTTAGCCAGAAGATTGTTTCCATCCTGTGATTCATTAGGTCCCTGTGGTACCCTCGACTTCCTTTATTTTGTACAATCACAAATTATATTAGTTTGTCTTATTTTGATAACCCCTGTAATTAATGTCCTGCACAGGAAACTTTACTACTGTTTTAAAACAGATGCATAAAACAAGGACTTTTCCCGTTGCTGGGGTGGCATAAGTGACAGTTGCAAATAACTTTGGGATCAAGAGGGAACAGTGCTCCATACTGTTGGTTTTTATCAGCAGGCAATTCCTGCTCAAGAAGGAGCTGCTTTCAAATCTTTCCTTTTTAAAAGGAATGTCAGAAATGCTACAATTATGTATATAAAGGTTACAAGCCTAACAGTTCAAAAACGTAGTAAACAAACCTGGAGCTGTGTGAGGTTACACACGATAAAGTCACTAATCCGGTTTGTGAATGAATAACAACTGTGATTTGTTTTTAAAAAGCCAAAAACCTGTACAAGCAAAAACCTGCAAAGGACCAAGAAAGCTTTATCCTTGCTTCTGCTTAAATCCTCATTTTTCCTACTTGCTTCTCCCATTGTCATAGTCTTTTTCTCTCAAAGGGCAAGTGAAGGTGAGTTTTCCCTTCTCTTTTTGTTTTAAGCAGCAATAAAAAGAATAACAGCTGCAGGAATAAGGCTGGGAAGAGAAGAAAGTATATCATGTTGACCCAGAAAATATACAGCCCTTTGAAAACATAAAATTCATGCTGCTCATGATAAGTAACTTTGCATTTTGTATCAGTAAACTTATCCTTATCCTTGTCTCTGTATTTCCACCATTCCTTTTCCTAGGAAAAAACTGGCAAATGATTACCCAATCTTTACTGAACTTCTCACTATAAAAAGCAATTTATTCCACAGGATGGATTTACCACAGACTTACTCAGGACTTGGCACACTGCTGAATCTCTGCGTGTCACTTTAAGTTTTCTACCTTAAATTACTGCTGCAATGTAATATAATCTACATATTCCAGTATAGACTATTCACCTGCTGACCTGTGCTTTGTGTTTTGGTTGAGACCAAAGGACTGATTCTGAATTAAATGTTACGTGTCTAAGAGAGAATTTATTTCAAATAGTAAAAACAAAGAAAAAATATCCATTTGTACACTCAAAGTGCTCGTTTATGCATATATGTAACTCAGGACCCAAATCATGCTCCTACAAAGGAAGCAAGAGTGGAATATTAATAGCATTAGGTAGCAGCACAAGTTGTATGAAATTAAATACCATAGGAAGATAAAAGTAAATGATGAAAGAAATCCCAACAGATATCATGTACAACATGATTTTGGGCAACTGAAGTCCCTTTACATTGACACTACTGAATTCTAAAAAAAAGGCAACCAACAGGGTCTGACTTCAATCATTTGACATCAGTTGGAGAGATCAGAATTCATCTTCCAGCAGACACACAGGGGCTGACAGGGAGAAAACCACAATTCTATTAACATGAATTCTACCATTCATGACAGTCTCCATAAGGACTTATCACACATTACAAAGAATTACAGCAGATAAAACATTTAAAGGATGCAGTCCAAGGCTGTTGTGATGTGCTGTGGCCTTCCCTCTCAGCAGCCACTCTTTCATGGACAGACAAGGTTACTTATCTGGATTTTTTCATGTGCATATGTGTAATTTACTTATTCCCTTGCTGAACTCTGCCCTATTGCTAAAATATCTTCCATTTGTAAAAATAAATCTCATCTCTTCCCAGAAACCATTTGATATCTCTGAAACAAAATGTAAAGGACTGAACTTCAAATCTATTGCTACACTGAATAACCAAATGCTGTGAAAACAGGTGCCCGCTCTACTCCTGCCATACCCAGTGTGCCTAGAGAATAAACTGCTGGTATTTCATTCTGGTAACCAACACCCAGCTGATACATTGCCAGCACAAGGAAGGCAATTCCTTAACAGATTTTCTGATTTAATTAGTGCACAGTGGTTTTATTGTCTATTTGCCTTTGAACGTGACATCTGAAGCATGAACAAGGATCTATGGCCCAGTCAAGAGAAGATACTAAAAATATTTAGCTTTTCATATTAGTCTAATTATACTGCATTTTCTTATGAACCAGCCCAGCACGATAAAAATTCTGGAGAGAGCTGGTGAAGGCAAAGAGGGACTTTTCGTTCTAATAGCAAACCTCTCAGTGGTAGTGTAACGATGAGCAAAAATTCCTATTTCATTCGTCTTAGTTACAGGCTCTTTTTTTTGTTGTTTTCGGGGGGTTTTTTTTGGGGGGAGTTGTTTTTTTTATTTTCGGTTTCTTGGGGTTTGTTTTGTTTTGTTTTGTTTTCACAAAGTGCTGAATAATATATATTTGTCCTAAAGGAGGATCTTCGAGTTCCCCTTCTAAGGGTCTGAATAGATATGAATAGATTATTATAGAAGGTGTGGTTTCAAAAGCTTCTTACTGCACATGGACAGTGTATTGGATATGATGGAAGAATGAAATAAAATAGGCCTCATTCCACTTCAAATGGTCAGTAATTTAAAGGCTTGTCCCCTTCTGATTAACACCTTTTTGCATTCCCCGTTGAACAGTTTTTGCAGGCACAACTTTCGTTGTACTACTTGTGCTTAACCATAAAGAAAATACAACTTTGATTGGAACCTCTACCCTTAGCACATATAAAGAAGTACAGTTTTAGGGTAACATGAAGGCATTTATAAAATTATTAAGCATTTATCTATAAATGAACATTTTGATCTGTTACCAAACACTAGCAGTCAACAATGAACTTGACTTCTAATTACAACTTAAATTCATTGTGCTTATCAAACACATGATGCTTGACCAAAAAATTTACAGAACTCTCTAGTGCAGAGGTTTTATGATTTTCTGTTGCTTGATACACAAAAACCAAAAGTTATAATAATTAAAATACAAGCATAAAAAAATTCAAACTCATGACACAAATATGATGGAATTTATCTCTCACCTTTCATGCCTATCTCATAGATATTCAAATCCAAGCCACCTGTCAAAGGATTCCTTTATTAGTCAGCTGAGAAAATAAATTCCTTGAGAGATACAAGCCCATTCAACTCCAAAAGTAATTTTAGGATGGCATGAATCTTCCTCTGGAGATGCTCATTTCCTCCTACACATTGCTATATACTTCTAGTAGAATCTCCCTTAATGTAAAGCAGTGTGCATATAGTTCAAAATACACCCAAAAATTGATCATAAAATGTGATGCAGACTCTTAAAAGCCTGCTTTCCAGGATTTTGCCTTGTTAGTGCATTCATCTGCTACAGCAGCCGGACTGCTTGAAGTGTATACTGGTTTGAAGCAGTGACTGTATAAATCTGTCCAAACCAGATCCTGATTTAATAGAGTTCAGATCAACTCTGAAAATAGGAAGCTGGAACTATAAACCCGTGAGATATCAAAAGTCAACCAATCAAAGGTAATCATGCTGGCAACTTATTTTTCAATGCAGAGGCTCAAACCTGGGCTTAATCAACAAGAACAAGCTCTTCTTACAAACGCTTACCATGAAAGATGTGTGCAACGTGCCAGCTTTATTGCAGGCATAAAAGTAATTTCTACAGTTTAGCCTTCTACCTGTATTATGGATGGAAAAATGGACATGAATTAAACAAGAAATCATTAAATTACATAGTGAGAACTGCATAGTCCATTAACATGAGTAATATGACAAAATCCAGGTGGTAAGCAATAAATTTACTTCTGCAGTCAGCTTCAATTACAAAAATAGCATTTTTCTAGTACTGGGTAAATACAAGCAAAAATACCTACATGTAAAGTGAAAATTCCAAGTAACTGCAGAGAACAGCTCAATAAGGATGTGCCGCTGAGGATGACAAATGTGCAAAATTCCCTATCAGAAGCCCGGGGCATGTAAAATGCTACTGATTTAAGAGTTCCGGCATGTGAATGTCAGAGGTCAAAGCAATGAGCTATTAAAGATACTTTCACGTCCTCAGAAATAAAGTGCTGTCTTGGGCTGGGAGGGGAAAGGTTAGAAAAGCTGTTTATCTGCCGCTCCGTTCCCATTCTTCCTTCTGTCAGGAAATCCTACAAGCTGCTGCACCCCACGCACGGTTAACCCCGGGTCACGTCCAGCCCCTGAGTAAGCTCCCGGCTTTGATTAAAGTGCAAAGACCACATGGCCACAGGTTGCACTTTCTCAGTTGCAGGCTTCGGTAAAGCTCAGCTCAGCGAAGCCTCGGTGGGACAGAAAAGCCCAGACTCCACCACGTTACTGCTGAGGGAAGAGCGAAGCCGCAACCATCGGTTTGCACAAATTACAGGGGTCATTAACAAAGAGAAAATGTTACTTTGTCAGAGCAAAAGCTGGAATAAGAACTACAAATATATGCCTGGGGCAGTGTGTTTAACCAGTGGGAAACCTGCAGAGAGGGGAGAGACATTGTGGCCTCTGAGGAGCCATGGGGCACGTTCAGGACAGCCCAAGAGAAGTGTAATAAGGAAAGAATCCACAAAGATGCCAGGAGACTGTGGAGACAGGGATACACTGTTGGGCTGCAGAGGTATGAGCAGAAACAAACTGCCTGGAGCTGGAAGGGATGCCAAGGCATTTGCTGAGGTGCAGGAAACTACCAAACGGCTGCTGGATTAGGTGCAAAGCTGAAGGAAAACACCTGTTGCAGGGAGAGTGGGCAAGGGGAAGTCTAATTTTAGTATATTTCTATTAAAAAATACAAATGTATTATATGCATGAATATGTAGAAATATATAAAAAATATATATTTCATACACACATAAATATGTATAATATGTGCTGTATCCCATTCTGAATTTCATCATTTTACAGAAGTTTTTAGTTCTAGTTAATGTAGTATCAGAACCTACCTTGAAACTTAAAAAGCCTTGTCATTGCTAAAAGAGCTCATTGCAAAGAAGAGGTGAAGGAACTTGCAGCTAAAAGCTCTAGCTGATCAAAGCACTCTTCAGATGTAAATATTAGTTATAATATATATAGGTATGATCTATACACATTAGTTCCATATAATGTCCATTCCCACACATGCTGGTAATTTCATTCAAATCATAGAATCATTAAGGTTGGAAAAGACCTCTGAGATCATCAAGTCCAACTATTAACCCAGCACTGCCAAGGCCACCACTAAATCATGTCCCTCAGTGCCACATCGACATGTCTTTCAAAGACTACAATAAGAAAAACACACTTGTCATTATTCCCGACCTACAGGTGCCACGTCAGATTACACCTTTCTATACAAAGGTATAGTCATTTGTCAGATGGCAAATTCATGCCATGGTGTAAAATATCATGAGTTATTTCTTAAGAGGAGTTGATGAACTTTAATTAAATATAGAGAGGTTCAAATTTAGAGTTGTTTCTGACAGATGTGATTCAAAACAACCTCATTTATATAACACTTTCACTGGCTTTCAGTATATTAAAATATTCCATATTTCTGCATTATTTTTTGACAGAAATCAAAACATCACACAGAAGGAATATTAATACATAAATCTTAAGCAAATAATGCATTAACACAAATAATAGAACGTAAAAAACCCAAAAGACAAAAAGCAAGGCAGTCTTTAGAAGAATAGCCAGTTCTTTTCTTTTTAACAGCTTGAAGTTTTTAACAAAAAGACCAACCAGCTTTCTTCCCAGGGTTAGGTGGGGTTGCACATCTGGTTCTACAGATCATTGAGGCCAAAGCATCACCCTCAGTTTCTGAGTTTTATTTGTTTCTAAACCCTGGACAATCTGTTATTAGTCATTTGCTCACGAAAATATCTTGTGAATTGAAGGAGTTTTAGAGTGCAGACTATTTTGCCAGTTATGTTCTTACCAAATTTATCAGCTGAGTGTGGACGATGTCTTCCACCAGAACTGCGGTTTCATGGAGTGGCCTGCGAGCATCTCCCAAGGAAAACCTGAAAGAAAGAGGTTTATTGAAAGGTTATGGAAATTAGTTAAAAAGAAATGAACTATTGATCTCCTGAAAGATAAAAAGAAGAAAATAGGAATAATAACAACAAGCTTAATACACCTGTATGTACAGAACTGGATCACTCAGCGTGGTGCAAGGATTATAAACCAAAGTCATATGATCAGTGGAACAAAAGAGCTGCAAGAATGTACACTAAAGTATGTGGGGAGGCAAACCGAAAGATTGAGGGAACAGTTGAAAATCCAGTCTGTAGGAACATTTGTGTACAGCCCTTACCAATAAACAATGCTGGTAGACTTGTAACAGTGGATGAGGAGAAGATTGAGGTACTCAATTTTTTGCCTCAGTCTTCACTGACAAACTCTCTTCCCACACTTCTCTAGATGATCTTTAATGTCCTTTCCAACCCAACACATACTATAATTCTGTAATTTCATGAGAAAAGTGCAGACAAAGCTCCAGCATGTGCACTGCTGTGACTAATTCTGCATTTGCAGCCCCCTTCACTTACAAAATTACCAAATAACTATTTCAAAAGGTAAAATGCCAATGGGGTTTTATCCCAAATTGAAACGCTGGTGCTAAGATGTGGAAGAAACAAATCAGGGGTAAACATTTTTATACATAATAATGTATGTGAGGCTCTTAAAGTCTACACTGCAACATGAAATGACAGGAAGTCATAAAGAGATTATAGTGTTCATATAATATCTCAAACAAAAGGCAAGGTGAGGCCAGCAAGCATCATGAAATGAGGAATTGTGACAACGGGCTTTGCAAGGCATTTCTTCCTCTTCCTACTTTTCTTATACTTCTTTTTCTGGTATTTCTTCTTCCCTGAGAAATACCAGTCTTACAGCATTCTAGGGAAAGACAACTCCTGTGCTGTCTAGTATTTCCTCAGAACATTTCTGAAAATACAATGAAATAATATGAAAATAAAATGTATTCTCTCCTCCTACAGTTGAGTTTTCACAATACAAAAACTTGTAGAGTAAAATATATTACTTGTAAATTAAATAGCACAGGCCAACAATAACACTACCGATTCTTATAAAAATAGCGAAAATTTATTCATCAGCAAGATTGAAATCTTTATAGGTGACTGAATATATCAATTATTTCCTTATGAAAGTCTTAGTCTACCTTGCAATAATGTAAAACAATATATTAAATATAAACAGCTAAAGAGGTCTACAGCAGGGTTCTTTTCCTTTATCTAACAATGGAATTATGTGCAGTGTTCTGCAAACAGCATTTGAAATTCTAATAATTAATAAATAAATAACTGAATAAATAAATAAAATATCAGCCTGATACATGTAAGAGCACAACAAGAACTACTCAGGCAAAATCTGAGCATAATGCACTGTACTACACTGCTCATGGCATGAGGAAATTACACTCTGTATTCGTCCCCTATCATTTGTCTCTCTTGTTGGGACTACCAGCATCTTAAAGAGAAGGTTGTTTTTTACAACATGTTATACATCTCTAAAATGAGCACAACTCAAATAATATTTTCTCTATTATGCAGGCCTGCACATGTACATGGATTAGAATGTCAGGCACTTCCTAGGACTACAAGCACAGCACAGCAATCCATCCAGGGACTATTAAATATCTTATAAACTGCAAATACATGGACATGATATAGGAAATACATACAAAAATAGACATTTTTATTACCATAGTACATTGGAATATTAAATAATATTTAAACCATCACAGATTCTAAGAAAGTTCTCATATAGGATAAAGCTCTAGTATTTGTTTTTCTTTTTTTTTAACAGTAAGGTTTGTAAGTAAATGAAAAGGACAATTAATAGTTATTTTTAATCACACAGGGTATATAAAACCAAATGGAAGAATTATCACAAACCTAATATACTGTTCATTCTTAATTGCTGGTCTTCTAATTTTTAAAAGTAATTATTTGTTCTTTTTAAGGCTTCAAATACAAAATAAAACAACGATGCAAGATAGTAGTAAATACCTGGTTGCCAGCATCATCATCTTGGACATACATTTCTCATGCTCACAGTTTTACTCAGCACCCAAATGTACAAATTAAAGGGTTTGGGGTTTCTTTTCCAAAGACAACGAAGTGCAAGAATGAAAATCCATTTTTGAGGCAGGATGCTGCCTCTACATTGAGCTGCCCTCCCTGTCTGTGTTCAGAAATCTCTCTCACAAGTAATTAACAGTTCCCCAAATGGCAGGAGGGGCAGAGGAGTTGCAATCATGATGCAGCACATCGACCCAAGAGGAGACAAATATCAAATGCAAAAGGATATCACTCAGGATAAGGGGAAATGGTTTCAAACTGAAAGAAGATAGAACAGGTACTAGGAGGAAATACTTCCCTGTGAGGGTGGTGAGGCCCTGGCACAGGTTGCCCAGAGAAGCTGTGGATCCCCCATCCCTGGAAGTGTTCAAGGCCAGGTTGGATGGGGCTTGGAGCAACCTGGGACAGTGGAAGGGGGTGGAATAAGATGATCTTTAAGGTCCCTTCCAACTCAAACCATCCTGTGATTCTGATTCTGTGATAGACCAGAGTTGATGCTGATACATGAAGAAGGGTTAAAGTCACTTGATTTCATAGAAAATCGAGTTCCAGATGCACCTATTTTCTTCCTACCTCACTTCCATTCTTTCTACCTTCCAAAGCTGTTTCTATCTCAGTTTGCCTTCACTGTTTTCCCACGTAGCTTCTGCCAGCTTCTTTCCCACACAGAGAAAACCAGATATTGGCATGGTGGTTTCAGCAAAAAGTAAAAACCACCACACCCACCCACAGCCGCTTCCTTTTTCTTTGCAATAGATCTGGCATTTTCAGACACTAAAATAAAAGTAAAGCTTCTACATTCATTAATTGTATTTGTATAGCATTTGATATGTTTCTTGATTCTAACATGTTGCTAGGATAACATTCTTTAAGATACCAAACACAGCAATTTTTTACGTCTTTCTGCTACCAGAGGTAATAATTAGAAATGCACAAGTAACTTATTACTTTAACTCTTTCATTTTTTTCCTTCACTTTTGCACTGTACCTCTCCACAGCAGAATAAACACTAAACTAAGAGTCAGATGGCTCAGATTCTCCCAAGTTGCAGAATACAGAGTAGTTTAAGAACTAAAAGAAAACACTTAAAAAAAAGACCCCCAAATTTGGTGCCCTTGCTTCTGGGAAGTGAAGCTGAACCTGATGCTTTAATATAAGTTATGAATTTCATTTCACATGTGCTTTGCTTTTACGGTTCATGAGAGTCTTTTAAAGAACCTTCCATTCACTACACATATTAATAAGTTTTTTTTATTTTCAACAGAATTTTTATGCATTTCATCAGAAAAGAGCTGTTTCTCCACAGGTAAATACTGAAGAGGAAATATGTCAAAATACAACATTAGCAGGGCATCAAAGCAGTAAAGTATTATGGTAGACAGTCCTGGTAATAGAAGCATCAACCCATTAGATATGTCATACAATAACAAAGCCTTCTTAGAAGATCCTATTTCAAAGGTTTGTCTGTTTTAAGGAAACATTTTTACAAGGGGGAGATCAACTTACCCAGATTTTCACAGGAGGATTAAAATAGTAGCATGGAGAAAGAAAAGACTGCTGCAGCGTTTTTATTGTTTACTTTTAGCTTCTATTTCTAATTTATTTAAGTTCCTGTAATGATGTTTCCAGGCTCCTCAAAAGGGTAAATGTCCAAGCCACTAAGTGCCTACATGAAGTATCACGGTACTATGTGTAAACACATGCTCATACTTGGCACATGCTAAGGTCCGACTGCTGCTCGTGGTGCAGGGACTGACATTTGCAAGAACTTCAAAATGGGCAGCTACAGAAATAGATAAAGCACTTTTTGCTATATTTTTGGGGGTTTAAATGCCTGAGAAAGGTATTGGGACAGGCACGGCAGAGACTTGGTTCAAACACCCCGACGCAGAGCTCTCCAGGTGGCCAGACCACCAGGAGAGCAGACTGTGGAGACAGAAAGCTGCTGCAACCTCCCGTCCTCCACAGCCTCGAAAAGCTGTCCTGGCCAGAAAGGAACTATAACCAGGGTGGCTGGGAGTGCACTGAGCTAGAATAAACAGTTTCCCTCACTGGGGCTTCTACCGAGTTCACACCATAACAAGGCTGCCCCAACGCATTCAGAATTTACCACCTCAAATAAATGCGATGAATCCAGTCTAGGGAAAGTATAAAAGCAGCCAGGTAGTCTGGTGCAAAATGTTTGCTGCTTTTTTTTTTTTTCTCTTCTAGAAATCCCTAACAATTCTCCTTTTCTGTTTCTACATAAAGGATGAGCATTTGCCCAGGCTGGCAAGAAGGCCAATGGCACCTGGCTTGTGTCAGCAATAGTGTGGCAGCAGGACCAGAGCAGTGATGTCCCCCTGTGCTGGGCACTGCCGCAGCCACACCTCGAGTGCTGTGTCCAGTTCTGGGGCCCTCACAGCAAGACAGACATTGAGGGGCTGGAGCGTGTCCAGGGAGGGGAACGGAGCTGGGGAAGGCTCTGGAGCACAAGTCTGGTGAGGAGCAGCTGAGGGAGCTGGGGGGGCTCAGCCTGGAGAAAAGGAGGCTCAGGGGGGACCTTCTGGCTCTGCCCAACTCCCTGACAGGAGGGTGCGGCCAGGTGGGGGTCAGGCTCTGCTCCCAGGGAACAAGTGACAGGATGCAAGGAAATGGCCTCCACTTATGTCAGGGGAGGTTTAGATTGGGTATTAGAAAAATTTTCTTCACAGAAGGGTGGACAAGCACTGGAATATGCTGCTCAGGGCAGTGGTTGAGTCAGTAGTCCTGGAGAGATTTAAAAGACCTGTGGAAGTGGTTCTGAGGGACATGGTTTAGTGACTGACCTGGCAGTGCTGGGTTAGTGGTTGGACTTGATGCTAGAGGTCTTTTCCAAGCTGAATAAATCTATGATTCCATGATCCAAACTGTCACAGGTAAAGCAAATACTCCTGTCCTCAACACAGAGGTATTTATTTGCTCCTGCCTACAACCAGACTGGGACTGTGGATCACAAGGATCCACATGTCTGCAATGCTAGAGACACCTGAGTGGGTGCACACTGTGTATGTGGGAGTGTAGCCCACAACCCAGATGAGAGGTTTGGGATCCACGTAACAATCTGGACATGCATCTGGGCTGCATATTAGAGACCAGAGGGTTTGTGAGTTGGCTACTGGAGGGACCAGGAGGTCCACACCAGCTGCTGGGGAGGCTGTGGGGCTTGTTTGTGAGACCCGTTTGCTTTGTGTGTCTCTGCAGGTGAGGACTGAGCTCTCCAGCACAACGACTGAGCTTGAGACTACTGGATTCAGCAATGACCAAGGTGTGAGGGCTCGTCACATACAGAACCAGCTGATTCAGCTACAAATCTAAAACCAGGCAAGGATCCCATAAAATCACAGAGGACAAATCAGCTACTAGATATATTTGGACTGAGTAATAACTCCTGTCCTCAACACTCAGTATTGTAAGAACACACAGTAAATTTCTCTTCTTTCAGCTGTTTGGCGGAATTGCACTTGGAATATGCAGTATATTAATTCTCAGAGATGTTTCCATATTATAAGCAAGTGATTTCCAAATTATATGAAATATTGGAAACCTGAGAGCCAGGTGGTGACAAAAAAAATCAGTTTTACAGTACTGAGCACAAAAATGTCCAGAAAACTTCCAGCAGTTTGAATACCTGAAGGATAAACACTGCAAATGACTGAAAATCAGTAAAAAGAAGCTTTGGAAAATCAGTAATACAATATGTTGAAGTAATTCACTTTAGTACCAGAGGATGCTGACTGCGAGACAAAGATAAAAATATGAAGACCGGGTCCCTTAGACAACAGAAAATTAGGAGACTCCTCTGATGAGCATGGGAATGAGCCTGTCATTGCAACAGACATCCCAGAGAAAACAGCATAAGGATAGTACCTTTTTCAAAGTCTCAAAAGCTAAAGATAACTCCTCTCTCTGGGTTTTTTTTTTTGCCATGGCTGCTGCTGAACAAATTAGGCAAAAGTAGAGGCTGAAAGGAAAGAGATGACTGGTGCCAAACCAGAAAATTGATCAGACACGCACAGGAGGACACATTGTACGGAGAGTAGAAGAGGAAAAAACAAAACCCAGGAGGAAGAAACCGCCCTGAGCAAAAGGATGATTTCAATAGGGGAAAGAGAGATAAATAACAAGGTCTCAAAAATAATTTCTGTTTTAGGTTAAGATACGTTGTATCAGAGAGAGGTGAAGTTGCTGTTTTGTAGACTTCACTGCTTCTTAATATTGTCAGTAAACTTACTGAGACTTTAATTTAAAAGTAAACAATCTTGCTTGCTATATTGCCTGAGCTTAAGGAAAAAGGGAACAATCCAAAGCACTGAGTTATGTTAACTAACCAGCATCTTCTACCAGCACTACCTGAAAAAGCACTGGAATTTATACTGCTATTTATGTGTTTATCTGCTCATCAGGTAACTTCCACCAAAGCCCTTTTAGAAAGAAAAGGTAATCTTGATTCTAGTCAGAGTTCATGGCTAATATATTTATCTGCTTGGATTAACAAAATCAAGTATGCAGAGGTTTTTATATGATATGCTGAGCATGGTCCTTTATCAGGATTTAGTGCAAATCTGAGATGTAGAGTCAAACTTCAAGTTGTACCTATGTCAGATTTCTCTTTACAGTTTAGAAAAATTACATTTAAGTTACAATAAAAACAAGTATTAAAAACCTGCAACGATTTTAATACAGATATGACAAAAATCAGGGTTGTACATCTGCAGCTGCACAGACCAGGCAATTTGTGTACCTACTTTGATACATGGGTAGGTGTGTAGATAATTGGCTATAGTGCATTCAGTTAATTGGGTAACAGTAATTACACTGCTTTGCGTATGAAGCTGAGTTAATCTGTACTGACTTCAACAACTCTTCCAGCTTCAACTGCTTCCTCCACCAGGTCTTTTCTCTCTGTCCATCCCTTCCCACCGAGTATTCCTGGATCTCTCTAATGCTTGAAAATGTTACTGATGCCTTCTCTAAGTGCTGAAGGGAGACCATGCATGTCCCTTTCTTAGACCTAAACTTCTCTGGACAATTACACATTTTCATGTCTAATAACTGAGGAATGAATCTCACTACCCTGATGATGTCAACAGCAGTAACTCCCCACTTTCCTGCTTCTACAAAGACTAGAGACACTACAGGAAGTTACTAAAACTAATTACTACCTGTTTATTAAGCGAGTGGAGACATCCTACTGCCTTATTTAAATACTGTAATATTAACTCTATGAATTTCATTATTAATACTTTTGAATCTTTACTAAAAGAAACTCAGCTAAAGGAAAACACTTTTCCCCAAAAGTGTATGGCAGTGAGAAGGGCAAGTACAGGAAGAACCTCAAATGTCAGATACAAAATGCGGCTTTTTCAGTCTAAAATTAAGCTGTGATGATGTCTGCAGATATTGAGAAAGCATAAACAAGAAGAGAAACATTACATAATACCATTTAATTATTCAAAAGTATATAGTGACAAGTAAATGGATAAAATTTAGAAAAGGAGCATTTGGAACAAATTAGAAGGAAAATATCTGAAAACAAGAGCTAAAACCCTCTGTAACCATCACAGAAGGAAGAGAATCTTTAGTGCAGGAAACACAAAAAACCAAGCTTAGCCAAGAACTGGGGAGGGGTCTTGTGATGCTAAACAAGTACACAAAAGGAAATCTTGATTATGTGAATTAAAATAATTAAAAAAGAGATATAACCCCATTATATTATGGTATATTCCCTGCAACTCTGTCTTTGGAGTCTGAAGCAAACTTCCCTGATGCTTATAATAATTAAAATTCTAAAACCAGGAAGAGACTTCATAATTAATAATTATTTTGAGCTTATTGAAAACTTTATAATGCTTTCTTAATGGTTCCCTTAAGATACTTCTCAATTACCAGGGTGGAAAGCATCATCCAAACACATCATTGCTCCCCTGAGTTAAGACTTAAACAAGGCAAGACCTTTGTTAGAGCAACTTTATTTACCTGAAAATGGAAGTAGTTTGTTTACACCCTGAGATTTTAAATGGTGAGGTCTGCCAGGCAGCAGGATTAACAATGCCTAACATCCTGCCAAATGAAAAGTCCAATTCTTCTCACAAAAAGACAAACCCTGCCCTCAGTGACGCCACCATAAATCAAGAATAACACAAAATCCTCAGGGATAAATTTCAGAGATACTAAAGTCTCCCAACTCCATGGGAGGTCATTCTGTTTTGACTAAACAAAGCGTTTTAAGCATGAACCTTCTGAATCATATGCTTAAGCTGAGTTTGAACGCTTCAACTTGAGGAAACAAAATAATATGCTAATTTTTCCCTTTAGAAAGGGCAACTTTTGTTAACGTTTCGTTAAATACGCTATCAAGTAGGCAGTAAGAAATTTCTATCCAATTTTTCTCTTAAAAAATTCATATTCATGCCTGCAAAATCACTGTCATACAGGCCAAAAAAGGGGAAAAATAGGAAAAAAGAAGGTACCGTATATCACTTCTACTCCATGAATCACAGACCAGCAGAGGCTGGATATGTGGAGACATTCAGTTCAATTCTCCTGCTCAAATTATTTCCTCAGAGCTGCATCCACTCAAGTTTAGGGCTTCTCCAAGGATGGACACTCCACAACCTCTCTGCACAAGGTTCCCACACATTTGGCCACCCTCACAGTAAAAAAGTGTTTTCTTTATTTTTAAGTGGAATTTCCTGTATTTCAGTCTGTGCTCAGTGGCTGCTGTCCAGTCACTGGCCACCACCGAAGGAGGGCTGGCTCTGTCGGCTCGCCTCCTTCCCATCAGGTACTTATAGATATTGACAAGATCTCCCTGATCCTTCTCCAGGATGAACTGACCTAGCTCTCTCAAGACTCACCTGTATGAGAGATGCTCCAGTCACTTAAGCATCTCAGTGGCCCCTCAGTGGACTTGTTCTTGTATTTCTGTATCTCTCTTGTACTGGGAAGTCCAGCAGTGGCCCCAGAGATCCAGATGGGTCTGTCCAATGCAGAGGGGAAGGATCACATCCCTCACTTGCCTAATGCAGCCCAGAGTGCTCTCCAAGAGCACACAGCTGCCACCTGTCCACCTTCACTGCTGGTTCCAGCCTGTTCTGGTGCCTGGGGTTATTCGTCCCTTGGGGCACAACTTAAGATTCCCCTTTATGGGGCTTCACGAGGTTCCTATTGGAATATTTCTCCAGCCTGGTGAGGTGCCTCCAAATGACAGCACAACCGCTGGGTCTATCAGCCACTCCTGGTTTTGTATCCTCATCAAACTGCTGTGAGTGCACTCATGTCCCATCACCCAGGTCACTGATAAAGACGTTACACAGTGCTGACACCAGCATCAACCCCTGGGATCATCAGAAGTAACAGAGTTCCAGAGGGACTTCATGCTGCTGGTACCAACCCTATGAACACAGCCCTCTGTCCACCCCTTTATCTATTTCATCAGCTTGCACAAGAGGATGTTACAGGAGACAGTGACCAAAGCCTTGCTCAAGTCAAGGCAAGCAGCACTCCCTGCTCATCCTTCATGCATTGCACTGTTACTTCATCATAGAAGGCTGTCAGGTTGGTCACATACAATTCCCCTTCGTAAATCTGACAACTCCACATCCCTTTCAAATCCTTAGCAGGCTCAGAAATTATTTCTAGGAGGACCTGCTCAGGGGTTAGTGTGAGGATGACTGGTCTGTCATTTCCCAGATCCTCCTTCTTGCTCATTTTGGGGACAGAAATGGAATTTTCTTCCTTCCAAGCCTCAGGAATGAACTTCCCCCAGCTGCCATGACTTCTCTTCACAAGAAATATCATACATAAAATCAAAGCAGAATCCTTTATATTATGTCATTGGAAGAGCACATATGTAAATTAAAGTCTGATTTCAATCAGAAAGTGTAGAAAGATTATCTGTACTTAAACTTTTATGACTACTGTTAAGACATGAAACATGATTTTGTGCATATAAAAACACAACTCAGAAGATATATTTGAGTAAAAGGTTTTTTTAAGTACTTTTCCTCCCCCATGGCCAATATGCAAAATGTTGTCAACTTTGATGCAAGCTGCTACAGAGGTCTACTTTCAACAGACTATTTATAGGTATATGTGTTCCAGAGTGAATATGGATAAATTCCATCCAAACGTAATCTTCTAAGTTTTGCTAAAAGCTCTGCAGAATAATCTTTCTACATATGGTCTTCACTGAACTAACTTCGTTACTCTTTCTAAACTGCGGGATGTACAATATCCATTGGCTGAAGAGCAGTGTGATATTGTAAAATAAGTAAATGCTTGAAATTGGACAGTCACGTCGTGTAGGTGCTTTTAAAGGTCCTATTATTAATGAAAAACAACAGACTTCACCCTCTGGGGTTTTTTCCTCTTATAGTAAACACTTTCTAATTGCTGAAAATCTGCAGATTTGTCCCAGCGCAAAGCTGTGGCAAGACCCCTTCTCAGTGCTATTGTGTACTCATCAAAATACATCAAACTCTAACAGTTAAGTATCTTAAACAAATTAATTTTACAAATCCTTATGACTGGCCAAGGAAAAAGAAATAATTTATTCCAGTTGTATAACATAATATGTTCCATTTGATCATTCACAAAGGGTTTCAGTTTTTCAGGAAACAAATGAGACAACAGTCTTTCTCGACCATGCAGACTGGACTATGATCAGTCACTTCTGCTCTAGGAAAAAGTTCATCTCAACAAAATACCCAAACACAACTGGAATTCAACAAAGCCAAGGGAGATGAATTCTCAGTCTGCTCTCAAGAGGACAGGGCCAAAAAAGTGACGAGGAGAGTAGGAAGTCAAAACATCATTTCACTAACATTATAAGTGTTAGCCAAATGTGGAAACCCCTTGCTATTTTAAATCTAGATTAAAACCACAAGACAATTTAAACTAATCCACAAGATACAAAACATAAATGAGGATGAATTTTTTATGCTAATTTTTAGAGAAATAATATTATTCTTTTTTATATTCTCCAAAACAACAAGGCCATTTTTCATTGTTTTAAAAATTCATGTCACAATTTTATGAATGAGATGTGTGGGTGTTGAATGATGATAATTATATCCAATTCTCAAACAACACACTTCCTTATCAGATGGTAACATGTTTTATAACATCAGTTTTCATATTTTATTACCCTTCCTGAAGTCAGTGCCTGGAGAAGGGAAGCAACTTGTCCACTGTGGTCGGTGTCAGAAAGAACAAGTTTTCCCCCTGGGCCTGCCATTGCCAGGGGGGTAACAAGTGCTCTACTGACAAATCAGGCTTTGCAAATTAGAGTTATTTTAATAGTAAATTAGCAAATTTAATTTAATTTTAATAGTAAAACAAAATGCTATGAAAAGTCCACCCATGTATGTAGGGAGCCTGTATTTCCACTGTTCACCTTTGCAGTACTTGTGTGAGAGAGGTGTTGCAGTACTCACTGTAATAGTGGGGAGAAACAGAAAAAGGTGTCAAAAAACATGACCTATCTCAAAAATATGGAAATATTTGAGACCAAAAGAGGCTTAAAAATATCAACATTTCTCACAAACACTGTAAAACCCAACTATGAAATTATTACAGTATTCTACACTTACATTTAAAAAATCTATTATATATACTAACAAAACCACCTTAAAATATTTAATACAACTTTTGGATCAACAGCATTTAGAGATCCTAGCTTGGAAATCTGTGCTCTAAATTACAGATAACGACTTCAGGGCAAAGCAGTGCATGCCTTCTACAGCGACAAAGCATCACAACCCTCTCAATTACCAAAAATCAAATCCCCTGTGAGCTGTTACAGGGGTAACTCTGAGCTACCAGTGAACCTATGACTCAAAAATAGAAACTATTTCCCCATTAGGCATGGATAAAATACAACCACTAAGAAGAAAAGAGGCACAATAATTAAAATACAGAATAATTCTTTCAAATAGTTTGGTTTAATTTAGGTTTAACTTCAGGAAGTACTGAACACACCAATACCCTTATTTTCCTGAGAGTAAAACTCTACCATAAGATACATCAATTTTACTGGATAGGACAATGCTTTAAAAATGTATTTTATTTCAGAAATCAAACTATGTAGCCTTCTCCCTAGAGTAAGAAACTGGAAGTTCTCTGATAAAATCTTTTCTGGAAAGTCAGGGCAATTTCATATCAATGGTGTGCTCTTTTTCCTGCTTTCAAATGGATTACTTAGATGTTTTAAAATGTTATAACCCACAATAATCTGTTCCAGGCACCAACGAAAAGGAAGAAAAAAATTACAGAAGTCAAGATGTCGCCTGGAAGCACTTTATGGCAAACATTATAAAGATAACACAGAGCAGAGAAGCTCTGGCTCAATCCATTATAAATACCCCATTCTTCTTAAAATCACAAAAATGTATTTATAGTTAAGAACTCTTACAGGCTTTTTCCTCCAAAGACTTCATTTAAGTACAATTTGGCAGAATTTTTGGAACAAGAAAAGAGGAGTTTTATAAAATATTGATGTTTTACAGTCACCCCAGTCTTGATCTACTTGCTACAAAAACAAAAGCAAGGACTTTGGAAGATGACCACATCCATGTCTACTAATTACACTTTGTTTTTTTATTTTGTCCAAAGTGAGCTGTCTAGCAGCTAGACTGAGCAGACACTAAATCATCACTTAGACAACTAATTAAAAAAACAAGTTATTTTTCTCATTTTGTTACTGGCACAATATATTTTTAAAATAAATACATGTGATATTAAAAAAACAAACAAACAAAACACAACGCACACAAAAAAAAATCCAAAAAACCAGAAACAAACAAACAAACAAAACCCAAAAGGGCACACTGACAAAAGATATTCCTGTATTCACAATCTGTAGATCAACCTTGTTCTCCCCTATGTCCAAAGGACAGTACAGATGGTTTCCCTCTCTGCTTTCACCCAGGTTCCTCCCATGACTTCCAGAAGGGAACAAACACAGAAGCAATAGGTTGCACTAATCCCCCTGCACACTAAAATTATTAAATAATCACTTTGAGTGCAGGGATGAACAAAAGGAAATAAGAAACAGATTTCTTGGGTTTCTCAAAAGAAATTGCTTTCTTTTTTTCAATGAAAAGTGGCTCAGTGGAAAGCAGGACAGAGAAGACGTCAATATCTGGGCTTTAGAAACATTTTCACATAAGCAAATTAGGACTGAAGCGAGAGCACTTCACAATCCTCACTACAAATTTAATGCTCAAATATTTGAAAAGCATTTTGTTAACAAAGTGAAGCAAAATTGCAAGTACCAAATATTAACTGTTTAACAATAATACAATAACACTAAAAAGAAGGATGTGAAGTTACAGTCCAAGTTTGACGTGACTCAAGAATCAAAGACAAAAAAGGGGGACAAATGGCACTCTTGTAGGGCTCAAAAGAATGTCCCAGGGAAGAAATTCACAGTTGAAGTATTTCACTTTATTGCTGGTAGTTCAAAAGGGGTTAATGTAAAGCTCAAGTTGGCATCCATTTAAATTTGCCTTTAAAAAACCAGTCTTTTCTGAGCTTTCTCAATTAAAAAAAAAGACAAACATAAGCTGTGCTCATTCAGGCAAAAGAGGAATGACGTGGTATTTATTGACAAGCATTTAGATTTAAATAACTGAAAATTTGGAGAGAATTTACCATAAAATGACAGATGGATTGGATTAATATTAATAAATGAATTATTAACTTAAAAATTTCAGGCTGCTAAAATAGAAGCAAAATCAGCAATCAAATATAGGCATTTAAAAAGTTGGGGCTTTTCGCTTTGACCTTTTTTTTCAGTTTTTTTAATACACAGTTCCTCCAGCATTACGCCCAGCACATGAGTTAAAATAAATAATTACCATGGATATTGTATTTTGCTTTCTTACCTGTATCTGAAAAACACAATATAAAATGATAACAGGTAAAATTCTAATTCCCTTATTTATCAAAACAGATAAACCAGGCAAAATAAATTTAAAAAAAAATAAACACAGTCCAAAAGTCATTCCAAATAATACTTTTAATTACTTATTGCACATTTCTATGACTGCAGAAGAAAAAATTCTTGAAAAGATTAAGTACATGAGGAGCATCCTAAACAAAACTCACAGATGCTCAGTGTCAAGCAGCTCTTAAAAAGAACCAAACTTCCTAAACAACAATTAATCTCTATGGACAAAAGTGAGGAGTTGACATCCTTAAGGGAATGACGTTCAGCATCCCATCTCCACTCTTCTCTTCCTCCTTAGGAGCCACGGAAGCAATGACTGGACTCCGGGAAAGACCAAATTCTCCACGAGAAGCTGTGGTTTCACTGAATCACGCTCCACAGAGGCAAAATTAAATATAATTTTTGGTATCAGAACAATCTGTTCCAGAAGAGTAATTACTGTCTCCATTCTGCAGTTATTGTACACTCCTCACCTCCTTCATTTCTGTTTCAGAGAGGGAAGAGCATGAGCTGCATTCCAGGGTACCCCAGGTGCCACGGTGGGGGCAGCCACAAAACACTGAGCTATTCCCCGGTATTTTTCCTCTTTAAAACACCCTGACTGTGCTTCTATATCCAGGCACAGTCGTTACTTCTTAGAGCTGCAGCTTGGCATCATTCATAGGCCCAGCAATGGTGCTCGTGGCCGGGATCTGTGTGGTCTAGGGAAGCGCTGCTTCCTCGGAAATGTGTGGCATCAAATAGAGTTTATTTACAGCCCAAGTCTCTCGGGCACACTATGTAAGTTTATTGTTTATCCCTTGCCGGGGAAGTCTTCTGAGGTCAAGGTAAAAAGCGGGAGGTGATATTTGATATGAATGCTCCAACGCACGTTATGTGGTCCATGGCTGCAGCAGCCCCACGAGCACTTTGCTGGTGGTCCGTGGAGATCTGGCCAGTGGAAGGTGCTGGCTTTCCCCGTTTCCAGCTGCTATATCATATTTGATGTATTTTTAGCCTCGCTTAATATTTTCCTAATATTCCTTTTCCATGTAAGCAATTAGTGTGGTTACCAGGGATGGCAGCAGAAGTGATGTTCAGCTGCCAGGGGGAGAAAAGGTGGTCCTTCAGCTGGGCATGGGAGGAAAAGCTCAATCTCCTTCTTAGGAGGTGGGAGAAACCCACCCAGGAGCCATGGTCTTAACACCTCCATTTCTCCATTCACTGAAATGAATAAATTAATTTTTCTTTTTTCAGAAAATTCTGCTGACACATTTATTATCACTGAGGATGAAGGAACAAACCAACAAGTTGTACTTTTTAGCCTTACAAAAACACATAAACAAGGTATAAATGGGATTTAAAAATATGTGGCATTTCTGACCTTGATTTTTGCAATTCACACACAATTTTTTAAAATCTCAGCACCTGGAGGTAAAGTACAAACTTCTGTAGCTAATTCACCAATCTAAAAAGCAGAAAAATGTCTTCCAAAATACATTTGGCCATGACCTAGCAGAATTGTGCTATTTTAATGTTTATTTTTGAAAAAAAATGAGAACTTTCTAGTATTTAAATAAATTTCCCTGTTAGCTTCCACTGCCTTAATTCATATTTACTTACTTTCATCTTGCCTTTGACTAATCAAAAGAGACTCATCAAATCAGTTGGAGACAATTTAAATAATACTATATAAAAATATTAAATGGTGAACATTTGCTGAACAAAGAAAAGTCTCTTTTTACACTTCTAAAATTTTCATTCTTATTTAATTATCCATGAAACTACACTGACTTCAATTTGCTCGTGAAGGTCCAGCTGACAGCAGTCAGTCCCTAACCATGCAAGCATGGTTTATATTACCTTTAAGAAAAAAAAATACCAAATATTTGAGAAGTTACAAATTAAACTATTCGGCTTCTGAATTCTGCTAACTAACAACAATGCTTACAAATGGGTGACTCTTATTTAGGGAAACAGCCCCTGGAGACAGGGATTTTATGTATTAAAAGGTGTCTTTGCCTCCCTCTGAAATGCAGCAGAGTTCAGGCTCCTTACGTCTCCCTCCTCCTCCAAGTAAGACAGGGGTATTTTTTACAATTATCAAGAGCTTTTGCCTGATGCCTGGAAAACACCAAATCCCTTATTGGCTTTAGATGTCTGTAAGATTTCAGTAGAGCAGTCTCTCTGAATCTCTTTTCAAGGCTTTGCAACTGAGGGCCTTCCTAAATCTCAGCTTAAGAAGGATTTACAGAGACTAAATTTGATCATCAATGGCTGACAGAATAAAACACAAAATTGCATGAAACTGGATGGAAAAATCACTTCCATGTATGAGGGTTTTCCTCCCTTCTCTTCCCCAGAAGCTTAATCATCATCTAATGGCTGCTGTTCTTCCATCACTCTGACACGGAGCAGAGCATAATGCTTAAGAATTAAGCAACAAAAATAATAAGGTGGGGTGGTTTTTTCTTTCATTTCAAAATAACTCCACTGACTTGCATGTGTATATCCCGACTGGTATGAACTTTTTCTGGCATCTGCCCAGACAGTTAAAGGAAAGTAGGGAGTATAAATATGTTTTAAGAAGTACACGAACATTTCTGTCTCTTTTTTTCCCTCTCCTTACCCATAAAGGCATTATCTACAAAGGTAGGTATGGAATAACACCAGTCTTGAAACCCCAGCCCATTAAGATGGAAGGAAATGCAAACTGCATGGAAAGCTGTTTTCAGGGACATGCTGTGTGACCATGAGCCTGCTTTGTATGTTCAGGAAATTCTCATGAGTTTTCTTAATGAAAAAAAAAAAATTACTAAAAAAAGATTTGCTGTAAATATCACACAAGCCATGACAAAGTACCTTATAAAATGTGACTATTCATAAACAGTCTAGTCTCTGGAACTAAAAAACACTGACACTTTCTATTAAAAGGTGCTTAGTCATGGTTCACTAAATATTTACAACGAATCATTTATTCTCTAATTTCATTGACTTTACTGCCGTTAGCAAAAGTCAAGAAAACTTCCTGCATGTGTGTGAACAGCTTGTGTACGTAAACCACAGCTCCCAAAGTCTTTTTTATGGAAGAAGGAAGATCTTCATATTATACAAGCAGGTCTTCCTCTTCTGTAGAAAACGATCTGCTTAAACATCAATTGGATGCAAGTATTCGAATGAATTGGAACCAGAAGGCACAAGAGTAAATGAACATCTTATCTTATGGGATGAAAGGGAAAATAAAAAGATACAGTTCCCCTAGTTCTCCAGCTCCTGATTTCTATCAGTAAGTTTTCCAGACAAATCCTGGCATCCTTTCTCTGACTTTTTCTCTAAACCCAGCCAGGGAAATAGAAGCTCAGGCAAGCAGAGGGTGAAGGAAAAGTGCATTATGCAGCATTACAGAGGTCATGTCATCACAAAGCAATGTCAGGATTTCAGCTATTGGTATTGCAGGCACTTCACCAAATGACAACTGGACGTTTTCTGCTCCTGCTTGGGTGGAGATGGAATGGGAGACTTGGGGTTTCTCTTCTAAGAGCATGATTGAGTTGCTGACCAAGCAAGGGAAGCTCAAAAGTAGGGAAAGTTGTAGGGAAATGGGGTGCTTACAAAAATAAACAGGTATCTGCCAAAAACTGCAGGCTTTAACAGTATCAGAAAGCAGACAACCTCCCACACTCTGTACTGACAAAACCATGATTCTTTATGCGCTTGTCAGAGACAGAACACTGTAAAATGCTGTGGTTTATCTTTACAGTTGAGGCTTACACTGAAACTGTCTAATGGAGTTATGTGAACACCTACATTTGAAGGGAGCTTCCATATCAAGGAGTTACTTCTAATCAAGGAGTTACTTCTAATCCTCAAACCTTTCCATGGTTTGATATCATAAATTTGTATGGTACTAGCAAGGTTATTGTTATCCTCTTGCTGATATCATTCAGAATCACAGAATCATTCAGGTTGGAGGACTGAGTCCAACCATTAACCAAACACTGCCAAGTCCACCACTAAACCACGTGTAGATGCCACATCTACACATCTCTTAAACCCCCCAGGGATGGTGATTCAATCACTTCCCTGGGCAGCCTGTTTCAGTGCTTGACCACCCTTTCTGGGAAGAAACTTTTCCTAATATCCAATCTAAACCTCCCCTGGCACAACTTGAGGCCAGTTCCTCTTGTCCTTTCCCTTGTTACCTGGTTGAACAGACTGACCCCCACATGGCTGCCCCCTCCTGTCAGGGAGTTGTGCAGAGCCAGAAGGTCCCCCCTGAGCCTCCTTTTCTCCAGGCTGAGCCCCCCCCAGCTGCTCCTCATCAGACTTGTGCTCCAGACCCTTCCCCAGCTCCGTTCCCTTCCCTGGACACACTCCAGAGCCCCTCAATGTCTGCCTTGTTATGAGGGGCTCAAAACTGAACCCAGGATTTGACGTGTGGCCTCAGCAGTGCCCAGCACAGGGGAACAGTCATTGCCCTGGTCCTGCTGCCACACTATTCCTGGTACAGACCAGGTGTCATTGGCCTTCTTGGCCACCTGGGCACGCCTGGCTCATGTTCAGCCACTATCACCAGCACCCCCAGGTCCTTTTCCACCGGGCACTTTCCAGCCACTCTGCCTCAGCCTGTGTAGCACTACAGGGGTTGTTGTAACCTACGGGCAGGACCCGACACTTGGCCTTGTTGAACCTCACACAACTGGCCTCAGTCTGTTGATCCAGCCTGTCCACATCCCTCTGTAGAGCCTTACTGCCCTCCAGCAGATCAGCGTTCCCACCCAGCATGAGTTATCTGCAAATCTGCTGGGGGTGCACTTGATCTCCTTGCTCAGATTATTCATAATATTGAAACTGTTCCTCCAAAACAAAACAAACAAAAAAAACCCCAAAAAACCCTGCACCATAAATTTGTGGCCTTCATACTTACCCTGCCTCTTTTCATGGTAACATAGATAAGACAGAAAGACCAGAAAGCTTTCCCGAAACTCTGGAACACTTCCAGCTAACACCCTAACCTCCAGCTGGTAAAGGAAGAAGTTTCACAGAAAGCATGTCAACCCATACTCACAGGTGCCAGTTTTTGAGCTCTGCCTCATAAGGTGCCAATTTTTGAGCTCTGCTTCATAAAGACTTAGACATATGTGACCACAGAGGTTAAGCAGATGAAGAGCCCACCACTGCTTCTCTCTGTTAAACTATTCCATTGACTATCTCACTGTAAAAAATATGCTTTGATTTTATTATTTATTTACCTTGCTTCAGTTTCCAATCAGTATCCATCCTACTCATGGGAGATCTTGTGACTCATCAAGAGGTTCAGTCAATGCAGCCACTGGAATGCTGATAGCAACTCAGTTGACCAGTAAGGGTAAGGTCAATTTAAGAGTGAAATGACCAGATCATTAGACTGCACGAACTCCAAAAGTATTTTAGACCTCTACAGTATGAGAACTGGACACTGATTTCAAACCCTTTTTCTGTTTAAGATTACAGACCTTAACTGTCCATGTTAATGGTGGCCAAGCACCTTCTGACATTCCATTTCATAAAACACACAGTGAGAGACTAAAAAGAAATTACATATGATTTGGAATCACTCCAGCCACTGTTTTCACAATATCCCCCTATTTCCAAAAGCCAGACAAGCAGTATTTAGATTAAAACACAGACAGTTCACATGAATCCACCCATCAAACGATCAGGATCTGCTACTGCCCCTACCATTACTTTTGATTCAAAATAAATCTCATGTAATTAGTCTGTTACTTATACTTTAAGCTACTACACTTGACAAAAAACGAAGAGCATCTAGTCTTTACTGTCCTTACACGTGATTTTAATTCTGAATTTCTTTGTATAATAAAACAAGCAGGGGCACTTTGCTTGGGAAAACACTATGTAGGAAATATGGTTATATGAGTTCAGGTGGCTTTTCACCAACTAAAAACCACAAGAGAACTTCTGGTGAGATTGATTAATGTGCAAGCACAATTAATATACAATCACATCCCTGTATTTCTATGGCATTTTTATATTCCAGTTAATGGAACAGCCACACAGGTAACGACTGAAAACCCAAAGAAAAGCTTGGTATGGATTATCATGTTGAATGTGGAGAGCCATGAAATTTCAGTTCAATAAAAAAATGTTTTGAATCACCAACTAAAGCTTTCATATATAAGTTTTAAAAAAAAAATCATTACAGGTTATGCTTGTGGCAAACAATGAAGCTGATTATACTGGGTTTTAGCTGGCATAGCAGTAATTCTAAAAAAAATTTTTCCTCTACTTCCTATTTCTTCCAAACTCATTTGTCTTATATCTTTAAGTCTCCTTCCCTAAACTGCATCACCTATTCTAAACATCAAGGTACCCCTTAAGTCAGTCACTTCAGATACTACTGATCTCAGTGTTTTCAATCTAAGACAGACGAGTTTTTACAATTCAAAAAACATACTCAGTTTGAAAATACATCTACTCATGTTAGCAAGAGTATGACCTCCACTGCAACTTCAATCCATGCATATACAAATCAAGAGTTATTAAAATATGTATTAACTTGCTGTAGTCATACTTCAGTGTTAGAAGTATGTATACAACTTGGAAAAACTGGAATAGTGGCATTAATCTAGATTTGAAAATGCAGAATCACAGAAATCATCATTAAACATTGCCAAAAATATACTTTACGAAAATGAATACAGGGAAGAGAAAAAGAACTGTCTCACTTATTGAAGTTTTGCAATTACTGTTGTAGTTTCTCATGCTTATCAGGAGCAAGGCAGGCATGAGGTCCAAATATCACATAGACCTTTACAACAGGCAAAATCAAATCAGGTTAGATGAGGATAGAAAGGGGACTGTTTAGCTCCACTCTTGACTTGGTTTTCATCCAGCTGGTACACTCCAAAGGCCTTTAATCTCTTAACTACTGTCTCATTAGCATCTCTACAGAGATCCAGGGTGTTTAGAATATCTGGGAGGCTTTCATGTACTATAAGTTGAAAAGCTCAGTATGAGAAACCAACAAGCCCTAACAAAGTAAGCCTTGGCACAAAATACTGTATCATTTTGAGTTTATAACATATGAGCACCTTGTTCCCATGCCTGGCACTGGAAAATGTTGTAGAAGAACCATCTCAACTTGTTGACCAAAGCCATAAAGAACAGATATTCAATACAGAGTGAAAATGCCTATAATCACTTCACCAGAGGACACACACTGACAACCCACAGGCCCGAGCTCTGCTGGAGTACCAGGGAGGAGCGGGCACTGTTATAAAGCTTTGCAGCACATACGATTCAGGGAAGATGTTAAAAGTTCTTGTGAAACATCTTTTAAAGCCCTCAGTGAAGAACACACTAAATAAATAAGCCCTGAAGACCATTTGTGTGTGCTTGGCCTTTACTCAGCACAGGAAGCTCCCCCTGCCCCTTTCAGCTTTCTGAAGATTCCCAAGATTATTCAAAATGTTTGTTTTGCTTTACAACATAACCTTTGCAAAGGGAAACCCACGTGGAGTCACATGTTCATTTGCAGAATGCTCATTGCTAAAATAAATGAGTTGTAACACAATTTTTAGATAATGGTATCACTGGGGGTGCGACAACAGAGTCTGTGCTGCCCTCTTAGGAAATGCAGGAGAAAATTCGTAGTTTGGGAAAGGAAGTGGGAAATGCCACTGGAAAGCCCTTTGTGCACTAGCCAGAGCTACAGGCTGCAATCCTGTCACCAAAACACCCCCTTGCACTGCTGGCACTCAGATGGAAATCAATCAGTCAGCAGGGCTGACACTGCCTGCAAGGATGAAACTTTTCAAAATCAGCTCTCAGGCGACGCAAAATTCATCATCTTATTTTTCCCTTTTCCATTCACATTTCAACCTTTTTCCCTTTTCACTTTAAACACTTTTCAGAAAATTAACTGTTTTCTTAAGCATCTACTCCACAAAAAAGCATGGCATATGGCGAAAACACCCCATGTAAATGCCACTACAAATGCTCAAAACCTTTTTATGATCATTAAGAGGTTTACATCCTGAATAGGACAAAGAGCAGTCTTGTCTTTACTACACTTAAGTTCTTCCACTCCAAAACACTTTTAGTAGAGTAACCACTGAGGAGCAGAGTAATCAGAATAAAACTGCCTTCAAATATCAAACTATTGAAATGGAAAGCAACTAGATATCTACCACAAATTTTGCCCTATATTATCTTATATTCTGGAAAAGAAATTACTAAAATTTTAGAAAAAGCTGTTTGAAGATGCTGAAGAAGCATATTCCATTTGTAATACAACAGTGTGCCGGTTACTACTGATTAGTTAATGACTGACTGTTGAGAGTTGAGAGACAAATACCTCATATGTGAAAGAAAAAGCACAAAAAACCAAGAGGTTCATACTCATAAGACAAAACCTGATGAAAGACCTATAGAAATGCCTCAAAACCAAGACTTTACTCTTTCTCTTATAACCCGGCCTAGAGAATTTACTTTTGGCCACCAACAGCACTGACAATATTGAGTTGCCATGTCACTGGAGGACAAGCCACAGAGGTCATCCACCCAAAATGTATGCAAGGACCACAGGGTGACAACAGGCAGCCCCAGCGCCTGCCCATTTTGCATACCCTGCCCGCTTCCCCTGCCTCATATCCCACATCCTAAGCCGCAGGCTGGCAGGCACCTGGGAGAACTTTTCACAAGGGTGACACAGGGCTTTAAATTCACCAATGTCAGGTGGATATCCTCAAAATTTGGATAGTGTTTTTAAATAATAAAATTACTACATCCTTCCTGGCCTTTCCTACAACAATGGCAATGCAAAAAAATGAGCAGCTCCTTCCCCAGCTCTCACCATCAAATTTGAAAAGGGCAACTGTCAAGGGAGGTAAAGGCACAAGTTTTGCCTACTCTGCTTCAGCATAGATTTAATGAAGACAAATGACCACTTCATGGTGTCACTTCTCAATGTCTACACATTCTTAAAACCCAGTGATACTCTGGAGCAAGGCCAGAGGAGGCCATGAAGATGAATGAAGGGATGGAACACTTCTCCTATTAGGACAGGCTGAGAGAGTTTTGATTGTTCAGCATGGAGAAGAAAAATCTCCATGGTGACCTTAGAGCACCTTCCAGTGCCTAAAGGAGCTCCAAGAGAGCTGGGGAGGGACTTTGGACAAGTGCCTGGAGTGACAGGACAAGGGGGAATGGCTTCAAACTGAAAGAGAGCAGGTTTACATTAGATATGAAGGAGAAATTCTTCTCTGTGAGGGTGGTGAAGCCCTGGCACAGGTTGCCCAGAGAAGCTGTGGATGCCCCATCCCTGGAAGTGTCCAAGGTCAGGCTGGACAGGGCTTGGAGCAATCTGAGATAGTGGAGGGTGTCCCTCCCCATGGCAGGGGTTTGGAATGAGATGATCTTTTATTCTCCTCATGAAACTCTGCTCACACAGCTAAGGGACAAGATGACTTTGAGAGTCCATGCATGATAAAAGAGTATTTAAAAGGGAAAATACCAATGAAATCCGCTTCCGTCAGTGAAATTTACTATTAGGAGGACTAATGAGTGATTATAAATTATTCCTCATACCTAGTTTGAAAAATTACATCACATAAGCTTCTGCAAAGTTAAACTTGTCTGCTACTGAAGTAGCTGATTTTCCACTGTTCTGTAACTTCTGAATTTACTTCCTTGCTCCTGAGAAGACAAAAAAATTAAAATCACTGCTACAAACATGTAGAATCATATCTTCCTTCAGTCACTAATGCACAGGGCGAGTATAGCAAGAAACCTGCTTTTAATTGGCTTGATTGAAGACCTTTTGTAAATAAAGTATGTTATTAGTTCTTATTTCAGAGGCTATAAACAAAAGTTGCCAAAAATAGTTTCCATGGTGGCAAATTCTGTCAGCTCTCACACATTTTACTGAAAAATATATAGTATTTTGTTAACTTCCTTGCAAAAACAAAACATGGCAAAGTGTCACGCTTTGTTACACAATCAAAGAATCGGTTTCCTAACCATTCAGGAAATCAAAGAAAGTTGAATTTTACTTCACTTCAGGTCGTTTGGGTCACAGAGCAAATAATTATTTAATAATAACAAAAATTAAATTCATTGATTTGTTTCATGTTATCAAGTAACTTTCTTACTTGGCCTCTATAGGCCTTTCATTTTTATATTTGCCTTCAGAGAACCTGTAAAATCTCTGAAGAATGAGACTTCTCCTTCACAGAAGTACACACTAGAGATGATATCTATCACTTCCTATCCAGCCTAATTTTTTAAAATCTTCTTTTTAAACTGAAGGTTTGGAAGAACATTCATTTGAGCTTGAAAATCAGAACTTATTAGGAATTGGAAATAGTAATAGAAATTAATTTTAAAAACTGCATGTAATAAAACCCCAGCTATTTGATGCTAAAAATGTTGTAGCTAAATCTAAATAAATATGAAGATTTGTTTGTCTGTGGTTTCACTTTTAAATAATAAACTGTACAGGCCTGTTAGTTATCCCTGTGCTAAGCTTTGCTTCCCCTACCAGGAATGACCTCGTTAGCATCAATTCAGTTCTTGGTATATTTAAAATTTAACTAATTTTATATTTGTAGCATAGACCAAACGTTCTAAGCCAAATGAAAAAAAGGAGAGCAAACTCACATATCCAAGTATGCACTTTCAATTTACTCTAAAATCAGATTTCTATAAACAAAAGTCTTGATGTAAAGCATTTCTATAAAATGGATGAGAGCAAAATTAGTGGGTTTTGCAGAGCATAGCAGAACTGGAAACTAAAAATATTATTTTAGGTGGTGAAAACAAAACTTTTTGCATATGTAAGTGAATTATGGTGGGTTTTCCTGTTGCCTGTAATTTAGCTTCAGTAATGAACAGCTTTTTGGGTCTTTCTGCGTTGTGCTTCTTTTTCCCTGGGGAAGAGGGGATTTCAGCATTTCTTAGAAGTCAACTGAGAGGTTGAAAATTATCTGAAAAAGATAAATTATCTGAAAAACAACTACTGATAAAATAATTGATTCCTATTCAGCACAGAGGTTATGGAAATGCTGCTGTAAAAAACCAAGCCAAACATGTGCCTTTATTACAAACCCTAATCCTACATTTAATTGTTTGATTTTCACAAATTTCCAAAGTTCAAAGTACACTGCACAAAACTTTCAGTATTATTTCAACTAAACCATATAAATAATATAAATAGTTAATGAGTGAACTATTATGAATTCTGCAGCTTCTAAATGATGCTACTATTCTTATTTTTATATTGTCTCTCTGTCATTATAGAGAGGGGAGTTTTTTAAATTCACAAGTCTTGGCAGCTACTATCTCCTACTGAAAAGGTTATGTACTGAAAACAAGTTCTTTCCCCTTCTTTAAAAAAATGAATATGAAATAGCAATGATTGTATCTAATATTTCAATTGTGTTTTGTTAATAAGGAAATCACTCATTAAAGGTGAGCAGTAGTACAAGTATTGTAAAATTAAATGAAATCTTTTTTCAACAACCATGTAAAAATAAGGAAAACAGAATAAATTGCAAGCAATAGCCATTTTCCAAAACGTTTTCCTTTTGCCAAGCATACACCATGCAAGACCAACAAGATTTTTAGTGGCCTTTTTCACACTCCTATTTTCAGCAAAAGAATTTTTGATGGATAATTGCTCAAAAGAACAGAAGAGCTCATCAGACTCCTCTCAGCTGATCACTGGCAACAGAACAGCAAACATTGCACTGCTGCCTATGAGAGGCACCAGCACTGACCCAGGGCAATTCACTCTTCCCATGCAGTTGCATCATACAAACTCCTTAACTGCAAACTTCTACTTAATAAATATCACAGGTTAACAAATCAAAGGGGGAGGTTCTGTACCATCTCCAAGACTTGAGCATCCTCAGTTGAAAAGTTCACATACAAAATGCAGTAAAAAGGTTGACTGAAAGTCAGATTCAATTTACTTTTCTGATGAAGACACTATTTTAAAGAACACAGAGAGCCATTAAGGTTCTAAAAACCAGTCAATAATCAATGTACTTTTTTTGTAAACAGAGGAAATAAAAATAAATCATAATGGTGAGCAATGAAGTTTGGGAGTGATATCATAAGTGCGATTTACTGCAGAGGTGACATTTTGGTGTTCCTCAAAAATGGTGTCTACCCCCAGCTTCAAGAATTATGTTTTTTCAAATACCATTTCCAATGCTACAGTTTTAGATCCATCATCTCTGTCCATTTTCACCTCATAGTATATTTAAATTTAAATGTATTTTAAATGTATTTATATGTTTTGTTTGAAGCGACACTTTCTTCTCTAAGTAAACTGTTTCATCAAGAGCCTGTGTTATCATCCAAAGCAAACCCATACTTAGAGAGATGTGTTGATTGTACTCTTGGTGGTGCAGTGGTTGCTTGAAAATGACTCTGTGTATCCCTAGCAGTGGGCGACCATTCCAAATTTCAAAGTGGCAATGCTTTTGTATTAAACTTTACCTGAGCAGGAAAATCCTTACAAAGCTAAAACTGTTACTTGTGCCCAGCTTAGTGCTAACCTCCCTGTTCTTCCTCTGCTAATGTGTTTTAAAGCAACAGTTACTAAGGCTGCTGATTTCCGTACAGTGAAGCAAGTTTTTCTCTGGACTATTTCAGAAGTCATTGCAAGACTTCAAAGGAATTAAGTTTTGAAGGGCATTTTCATAAAATCTCAGAGATACTAGAAGCATTAATTAAATAATTTCCAGTAGAGGTATAATCATAAAAAACATAAAAATGCAAAATATTGCTCGAGGTTACTTATCCTGATCAAATGCCCATATGCATCAAAATACAAAATTTCCCAGCTTGTCCACAACCATCCTTATTGGTCCTGATTGCTGCAAGGGTGGCAACAAATGACTCTGTCAAAGCTGTCACGCATCAGCCATCTCAGATCCATTTCCGAATCTGGAGCAAATCACTGCTGTGAAAGCAGAACTCCTCCTGAGCAGGGAAAGCAGCACAAATTGGAACGGTGGCAGGGTAGGAAGCAAAGCCATGGTCTTAGGGGAGGGTCATAAAGAAAGTGCTGGTGAGCTGTTCCAGGCACACAACCACAGCCAGAGCAGCACAGGAGCCTCAGCTCTAAGAGCTGCCCTGGAGAGCCTGTGAGATTTAGAAGTTCAGAGATGTAGATTTGGAGAAATTTTTCAGAATTGTTTATGGTAACTCTTGATTATTTACAGATTCCTCTTGTAGATGCAGATCGTTAAAAACTGCTGCAACCTGAAGGAATGAAAAACATCAGAGCAATGAAATTTTTAGAGGGAGAAAGGGAGAAAAGAAGGATAGAAATCTCTTGCTCACATGCCTGATCCCAGACCGATAAACTCAGAACAGTTTTTCAAGGAGATCTTTATCTTCAGCCCATAATCTGCATCACTCATCATGTCTCATCACCCAGAGAAGGCCTGAAGAAGAACTTAAACACTCAAAAGCTTCTCATTTGTAACCAGCTAAGTTTCTGTAATAAATCACCTCTCCAGACAAATGCTGCTTCACCTAAACGAATCTCTGTAAGTACTCAATGATCACTCAAGTCACCTAATTTATTTCAAAGTTTTGGAAATGGACCATGTGACTCATTAGTAAGGCTATTAGGGGATGCAAAAAACCCCTAAATTCAGTATAAAATCACAAACAATTCTTAAGACTCCTTTCACTTTACTGCTATGTAACCCTTCTTTTTTATTTTTCACCCTCAATAACATTCTGGTTAAAACCATCACTGCTACAAAGGAGATGAAATAGATTCCCATCTTGTCAGCTCTAGTGCCCAGCAGTATCTGTTGCCATAGAGATCTTCTCAGAGATCCGGAGCAAGACCCAATACTTGCACCTTCCCAAGTGCTACCCTGTCTCCTTAGCATGATTAAAATATGTCAATGATCTTAGTTGCCATTAGTAAGGCAGTGTAGCTGCATAATCTTCACCTTCTAGCAGACCCCACCAGAATGGAACACCTTAGTTACAACCATCCTGCATGAAAGAGAATTTCAATGTTCAATAATAAAAGTAAATAATTACATCCCTTAATCACACTTTGATGTTTTCTGTAAGTAATAAAACATGAGTGTCACACACCTTCTAATTTTTAAGTAGTGCTTTTCATAGACATGTAAAGTTACTTCAGAGATACAGGCAAACTGTGACAAGCACAGCTGAAAGATTTACTCAAAATTACAACAATCACCAGCAATGCTGAAAATACCATCTTGTCTTTTGTCACTACCTAATTATCTCAGCGTATCAAATTACCACTCCTGCAAGGCTGCTGCCTGATCACCATGGGAAGTTGGGTGCAGGGTCAGGAGCCTGCACAAGCACTTGGGGACATTAGTGACAAAGTTGGCAGTGCTGGGTTAGAGGCTGGACTTGGGGATTTAAAGGTCTTTTCCAAGCTAAATGACTCTGATTTCTGCTCCCGTGCTCAGTACCAAACCACAAGCTGTGCTCAGGGGTGTTCACCAGTGAGAAGTTTGGAGGAGGGAGAGCTGGGCAGGGAGGTTGGTTCATTTGCCTTTTAGAACTGAGGACTATATCCCACCTAATCTAATCACAAATCAAATTACAATTTGGTTTCAAACGTTAAAACAAGGCTCTGATATAACTATAGAAACACTGCTCTGCTTTAAAGGCTTCTATCATTTTTGGTGTTATCATACCACGTACTCATTTAAGCCAAGAAGAATTGCTTGCTATGAAAAATGATCCTGAAACTCCCATTTATGTCCAAGAATCTGGCTAAAAAATTACAAGTAACTAAAAAGATGGGAATGGAAAAGGGATGTCTGTAGCTGCTATTTCTATGAAAAAAAAAAAAAGGGCAAAGTCTTTTTTAAATTTTTTTTTCCAAACCCTCAGGCATCAGACCACACAAAGACACTTTAACTGGTCAAAGCTCAGAAATTTAAAGAGGAAGCCCTCTGGACCAAAGAAAACAGCACTCCTTCCAGAAGAAACGATGGTGGGTCTAACTGAGGTCCTTAAAGCTGAGACCCTTTCTAAGATACAAAGACTAAAATGATTCTTAAATACCTTTCAGAATTTAGAGATAAGTTTATTGACTTCATAGAATGCTTTGTATTTAATGAGTAGGGACCAACATAAGGCCCTTAAAAAAACCTAAAAAAATGTGATTAACTCACCTACAGATTAACATTCATCAGATTGTGCCAAGAATAAACACATTTCTGAACCTACCCATTTGAACAGGACAAAAGTCACACCACAGATCACAGAACATACATACAGACAAGGTCCACTTTGAGATAACCATGACTCTTGTTAGATCCAAACTTAAGATTCCCTAAAAGAGAAACAATTAACTAGATGTCTTAGGACAAAAACTAGGATTTGGGATAAGGTTTGCTTCAATACTGAAAACCATGTGAATATAACATAATATGAGATAATCAATTTTCATTCACTGCAACAATTCTTGTCTTTATGGAGAGACAAGTAGGGGTCAGTTTCGTGCTTAAACTCAAGGCAGACCCAGACCAAAGCAGATGAGCTGAGTTATAGGATCATAACACCTCACTGGCAAACACAGGGAGTCAAATTTTAACACCTAATCCAAGTAAAGGGTCACTGTCAGGATCAAACATCTGGCAAACTGCTTAAGTTCTGCCTTATCTGTAATTATGGGACAAAATCAATTTGTCATAAGCACTACCTTGAATAATAACTGATATTCACACATTAATCTAAAATATACACATTCTATTAAGATAGCAATTTTCTCTGACAGAAATCTAAGTATGAGCTATGCAAGTAGTTGGCAATTATAATTAGGAGTAGAGAATGTATTATGTAAACAGTACTTCAGTTTCTGCTGAGTTAGTGTAAATCTTTCTTTTGAAGCAGTGACATGATAAAACAATCAGATTTTCACAGAGTATAAGATGAATCAAACCTTGTCAAGTAGAACATAACACAACAGGAATGCCATATCAATAGAAAATTTTGTTTTATTACATTTAAGTATATCCAATTTTAATTTTTTTTCTAAACTAGGGCATATACCAATTTACTGAAAAATACAGTTAGAATTATTTTCTTAAAGTATCCATTAACATCTATTCCTTTCAGACAGGAGAAGCATTGCCATTTTTAAAAGATGTTTTTAACTCAAGATCCAACTTGAGTTGTCAGTCCACAGAATTCAAGAATGTCTGGATTTTGGCATTCAAGTCTGAGTACAAATTAACATAATTCAAAGAGCAGCCAAAACACAGCTGTTCTGAAATTAATCTCCTCAAAATCTATATTTTTATATTTGACCATATGAAAGGTCATGAAAATTGCATTAACACAACTTCCTGAAAAGGCAGCAAAAACATTTTGTCAAAACCAGCTCTAAGGCTGGTACACCAAATATCTACTTGATACTAAACATGGTTTTCACTTTTATGAAAAACCATTATTGACATTAACTACCACCAAGAAAGTTTTACGGAGCCTTTTTATTATGTAATTTCTATGTGTGAATAATTTATATTATTTTTTAATTAAAACATTCCTTACGTTTTATTTCTAATGTACTGTTACAACACCTTTCACTTAAAATTATTTACATCTCAGTAGCCTGTATATATGTATTTGCATAGATATACATAAGCACATTGATTATCTTGTGATAGACAACACATACTTTAAAAAACTGAAGGCTTTTTAAATTTTAATAATTTGGGGACAACAATAAGAATTTAATGCACCTGAATCAGAAAGTTCATTTAAAAAGCAAATTCAACACAAAACTGTCAAGTTTATGCCTAAAAATACTATTTTTGGCAGAAGAGTTCTTCGATAGGCAGAAGATGCAAAGAATACATGCACTGCCTGAAGGCCATGTAGAAAGAAATACTATTTTATTGGTGTTTAGTGGTGATGTGGGTAAGAAAACTATGATGGAAGCGAGACACTACCTAAACTTACTCACAGTTTATCCCTTTCTAGTTAAAACACTTTTGAACATAGAATTGTTTCCTTCAAGAAAGTACTCAGGGAAACTTTTCAGAAAAGTAACTTTATCAAAGTGCGGTAACTCAGATGAGGGAGTACTGTATCTTCCTCTGCTTCTTAAATAGAAAAAGTAAAAAAATTAACAGACCCTTTCATCTTGTATGGACAGCAAATATTCATCACACACATAGTGTATTTCCTGGACCTGAGACAAAGTGCCATTCATAGTCTGAATTTGAAACTAATATTAAATTGACTTGCACATTTAAAAACAAGGGCATAGAAATTTATTATTTTTTAATTACAGTATTTTGTATTTTGTTACAGTAAGGTAATTCACAACCTCAGAGAGTAACTGTCATATGCTTTAATTTTACTCTTGGCTGAGTGTAATCATGCACATGACCATTTCGAGACAATTGCTATTTGCTATTTGTATAATTAAATATAATTATGCTGCAAAAACTACTACAGATAACATTTACTGGTGGATCACAAAATACAACAAATAGAAGACATGTTCAGATAAATTATTTAAGTTGAACACACATCAAAATGCAAATATCCCACCCCTGGGAGTGTCCAAGGCCAGGCTGGATGGGGCTTGGAGCAACCTGGTCCAGTGGAAGGTGTCCCTGTCCATGGCAGGAGGTTGGACAAAATGATCTCTAAGGTCCCTTTCAACCCAAACCATCCTATGACGGTCACCTGAAATCAAAGCAGGAAGGCTGGATCCAAAAGCCAACAGCTCTACACAACTCAGGACTACAAATAAAAAAGTAAATAACGCATGAGGCTTCAAGATGAGGGCACAAAGTGCTCCCAGCAGCCAGCACAGCACAATGACAGGAACAGAACTCAATGTCATCACTGAGATTGGAAGCATAACTGTATTTCTTCTGTTCACTGGAAAAAGATATTGCAACATTTTAAATGGTTATATAGTTATAATTTGAGTTCTAGAAAGAGTTGAACTTAAAAAACCTGTTGTAAGTCAGAATTACTTTGATTTTAAATTTATATTAAGTAATTCCACTTAACATCAATGAAAGGCTAGATCAAAAGCTCCAGGATCAACAACTGGCTGCAGCTAAAATCAAAAGTAGCAATTAATTAAATTAACAAACTGGTACACATTATGATTTAAGTTACCAAATTCATCAGCCTCCACAAAGGAGCTGCCACATTACAAGGACACACTTATACAGAGGGTTAAACCATGTGATCATTTTGGATATTTTCCAGGTTTATAATCTAAACTAATTATGTAATTTAATTAATTACTTGGGTTGAGTAAAAGCAAAACTTCTGCTACTCTGAAATGTTGCAATACAATAATATTATACGGTGGGGTTTTTTTTTTGTAAACTAAGAGAAACAGGAATGACTAGTTGTTTTCAGAGTACTATATCCAAAGAGTAGTTTAGTATCATCTGTGGCAGGACCACATTCATCATTCAAGTGGCAAAGAAATTCCACATATCTCTTTTAATCAAATTACTAAAAGTATTAAACATTGCTATAGTTGGATAAATAATTCACTATACAAGGATACACTTTAGGGAACAAATAGAACTGGCATGCCAATATTAACAAGAATTAAAACACTGATTTTCTGTCTTCTACAACCTTTTATTACCTCTACAGATAAGATTATAGTTAGTTATCCATCTCGAGTAACATTTCTAAGGAATAGTTAACTGGATATACACAATATGATACAAAAACTGTTAAAAGTCACTCAAAGATCCATAGAGGTAGCATGAAAATGCAGGGATGAGGTTATCCCTGCAAGTAACTCTATTTGTCCCAGAGTCTGATTATCCCAGACAACGCAGGCAAAGGTGTGAAGTCAACACAATTTGGAGTTCGCCACCCCCTCTGCAGCTTTCCTGTGCACAGAGACACAGTTACCAGTCTGTCTTCAGAAGGACTCCTACCATTCTAAAAATACTGTCCCACAGCTGTTTAAAATTTATTTTTTTAGACCATAGCACCACTGTTTGGTTGTTTCCAATTTCTGAAACCACAAATAGTAAAAGTGTACTCAGTCTACTGCAAACATAAATAGCAAATGCACGCTTCAGCACTTTTAAAAGGATATGGAAATTGGCAACAAAAATGCAGTTCATGTTGAAAATTTACGAGGGCCCTGCCATATTTCCTCAGAAATACAATCAGGTAAAAATTAGGAAGATCTCTACCAGCTGGGTGGCATTTTTGTGTTTTCTTTACTTTTTTTTTTTTTAACTGAAAGACTTTCATTGTGCAATTTCTGGCACTTGATAAAATAGAGCATGGTACCTTTGCTCAAACCACAGCTTCTTTGGTTATGTTTAGCATTACACAAACATCTTTCACCTTAGATATCCTCTTGCATTAGTGTGTTTCATTTCAAATACTCTAAGGCACATTACCTTTGGACAAAATTATTTTAATGGCAATCAGCAAATGAGATGTACAAATTATTCTTTCCCTCCCCCTTTTTTCACAGGTCATTTCAAAATAATCCAACCCTTCACAATTCTACTTTTGCATATTTGAAGCTTTACGTACATATTTCTATTAAAATCTAAAATAGTCCAATAATATATTTTTACATGGATTTCTTTCAAGAAACATAGCACAGTGACAAAGTATCATCTAGGTAAAAGTGGCAGCAGACATGTTAGCAAATGTGATTACACTTTTTTTAAATGAACATCCGAAGTCTGGAAACCTGAAGGAAATGTCAATATTTTTTCGCCTGAAGTACACTTCTTGAAAGAATTCTGGATCCCGAGGAATTTGATGGGAGTTTAAAGCCACTGGGGCTGAGATTTTAGCCCCGGCCTGTGTAAATTCAAGTGATCTCACAAAGAAAAACATCTATTTCAAGTGGTATTTTATTATTTTATCCTGACATAAATGCAACTAAAAGTAGAAATTGGTAACAGTTCCTTTTGATCAAATATTGTCCACAGCAATAGACTGTTTCTATCAGTGGCTTAGCATGAGAAATCCAAACCTTTCCGATGCAACAGGCTTAAAAATATTATAATAATAATGCTAATACTACTAACTACTACTACTACTACTAATAATAATAATGTCAGTAATCCATGAGTTCACATAAAAAAAAAATTAAGTGTATGTGTTTTACAAAGGATAAAGGACGGAGAGAAAAAATATTTTATCTTTTCTTTCTTTTGCAGCTAAAAACATAAGCTAAAACCATATATAACTTGTTTTGGGATATTTACAACTCAATTTGGGATGAATTTCTTTTGGTACAGAGGTAACTTACTACCAGCTTTATTAATCACACAGTTTGCAGTTTGGAGGCAGTATGGGTATATATTTATTTTCATATATTTATATGTAAAACTTCTACCTATTTATATTTACTTATTACATATTTGTTTTCAAAACAGTTCCATGTAGTTCTGAATTTTTCCCTGACTGGACATTTTGTGTATTTCCTAATAACCCTCAGTGAATCACAGACATATATGTACATATATGCATGATTTTGATGTGTACATCATATAAAAAACAAGCTGGAGATACAACAATCCCAGCCAGACTAGGAAATAAAAATTTGTCCAACAGGCCATGACACACTGGACGAAAACTACACATTAAATACTCTCTTAGATACATTTTTGCTATTGACTTGGTCATAATTCCTCTTTCCAATTTACTAGATCTGAAATACTGCATGTTTCTGACAGTCAGTAGGATACTGTGATTAAAGCAGACCTGGGATAATTTTTTTCAGCCCCAAAAAACCTGGAAATGGGTAAAAGTGGTCTTGTACTGAATTTCCCACTGCTGTGTGACACAAATAAGACCTCCCAGGCTTGGAGCTGAAGGCTCATGAGGGAACAACAGTGAAACTGGGATCACGAACCTGTGAAGGCTCCTGGCTGCAGCCACGGGGACAGGTCACCACCCGTATTTTGAGAAGGCACCACAGCAATTTTGTGCTCTTGGTTTCAATCAATTTAAAATGAAATCACCAACTGGCACTTATCTCTGTTATTTAGCGTAACCTGAAGATCTTTTATATCAAGAAGGCCTTACATGTTCTATTTTATTTTTTAGTGTTGATCTGTGGAGGCTAGCTTTGTTTTTTGAAGCTAATATATTTAAACAAAAACTATGTCCTGCATAAATAAAAATAAATTACAGAACCTGTCCATAATTAACTAAGAATAAGCTGATGTACACGTCACACTGCATTTCTATACAATTACCTGTAGTATTAGCAATTTCTTTGCTTGGGGGGAGCAGCAGGGACACTTGGCAACTGCTTTGCTTCAGAAACGTTGTGTTACACGGTATTTTTCATTGGATATTATGCTTTGTGATGGAAAACGTTCTCAACTGCTCATTAGAAGAAAAATATTAGTTTAAAATTTAAACTGTTTGCAAAGCATAATTTTAACTAGGAAAATTCCTGCTGTAAATATAGAACTGGAATACTGTGATGTGGTTAACTGCACCTGCCACCCAAAAGCGTTTTGCAATATTATGCACAGACTTTAAAGGAAAAAAATTATTTGAGAGATGCAAATAATGGCAAGAGCACTAATAAATGCCTGATTGCATTTATTTAAAGCAATCATTTCATTTCTTTTTAAAGAAGTACTCCATCCAGCTTACTAATATCTACCTGCTCTGAATTTAAGTGCCTTTTGCACTTACATTAAGAATAATATTTAAATAAATGGTTTTCTTGAAGGTCATCTTTGGGGCTAAGGCACACACAAAATAAGCTTAACAGAATCAATGGCTTGCTCATCTGTTAATATGAGTTTAAGGGATGAACTGCATTTGTAAAACACAACCTTGTAAGTTATAAAAAAAATATTTGAGATAGTAAGATACAACCTAAGCCCACTAAACCCAGAGAAAGAGACATTTGATGCTTCTAACCATAATGTACTGAACAAGAAAATGTTTTAGCCTACAAGCTGTATTTAAATAAATTATATACTCAGTCTGCAGGGTAGAAAAATTTATACGACTCACACAAAACAATATGAGCATGTATGTAGCAAGCATCAATCTTTATCTTAACTACAAAAATATTATTTAGAAGAAATAATATAGCAAAAGAGTAAAGAAGTGGGATGCCACTGGAAGTATCACAGAATAAAGAAAACGTTTCAAGTCTGCCTTATTTATTAGCGGGAAGTTGGGGAGAAAACATGGTGTAGAACCAGTGCAGCTATTGGCTTTTGCAGTCCATTTTCTAGGGGGCTTTCTTAATGAAAAATGTAATTTTTTGTTAAACTTAAGTCTTGTTTGATTTTTTTCCTTTAAAGAAGAAAAATACTTAATTCAATAACTTCCTTCAAATCACCCTAATTAAAAAAAAAGAAAGTCAAGATAAATTTTAGTTTGTATAGCAATAGTCAGACATTTGGCTTCTAGAAATATGCCGACTTAAAACCAGGAATTGGTCCTTTCTCCGGATGCAGTATCTGTCAGTAATATTTACAGTTTAAGAAAGTAAGCTGTATAGTTTTCCTTGAACACTTTTCAAAATTTCCTGAGCAGATTTTTGGGATGCAGCAGGACAGTTCTGCAGCTAAATCTGAAAAGGCTGAATAAATGAAATTCATATGTTGCACTGAAGAGCTCTTTGGTGCTGAACATCGCCGCAACTTCTACATAATAAATTATTTCCTTAATTTGATGCACTTGAATGTGCATTCCTGGTATTAGTGATGTATGACAGGAAACAGCACTGCCACTAACAACAGGCAGCAGGCATGTATTTCCTAATTTTAACAACACGCTATCCTAAAAATGAAAAAGCTCTTCTTCACTAGCAAACTCAGATGCAGAACAATTTGGGCTCCAGTCCTTCAAAGCCACCACAGGTCTGTAACAGCCAGCAAGGAGAAGCCTGTTAGAACTGGCTGGCACAGCTCCAAAGGTCAAAGTTCAGCTCTTTCTTAGGGACAAACCCCTGCTAACTCATCAGATTTTGCTCAATGTGAGCCATGCGAGCTCACCCACCCTCTCAAAAAGGAGCTACTTTCGCACGTAACATTTGGTCCATGCCAGGGCTCAGGGTACAAACCTTGCAGAACAGGGTCTGTCTTCCCATCTGCATAAAGCCACCATGACCATGACTGGGTTCTTTGAGCGCTACCGCAACACAAACAAATAAAACAACACACAAAAACTGCATTAAACAACATTTAGAGTCACGAAAGCCTGCATTCATAACTTTGGAAATGTCAGTCTGAAGATGGGCTGCTTGTCTAAAGATGACATGTATTTTTTCCTCTTTCAAGGCTCTCTGTCCCAGCTGGCCGACAAGGCCCTGGTGCTACGCCATTGTCTTCCCATCTCGGCTTCACTCTCCTCATCCAGCAGTGTGGTCCTTGCCCCACAAACCCATGCCTCACTGCTTCCATGCACTCTCCAGCTTTCAAATAATCACTTACAGCAAAAAATTGTAAGAATCCAGGGTTAAGCCAAAATCCTGGGTTATTCACTCATGTCATGGAGGGAAATATGTTCTGCTGCAAACAATTTCTTTTGATCCAGCAACTTAATATATGGTCTTTGCTTTAGCACAGTCCTATTCCTCATACAGCAGATGCCTCGCCTCACTTTCTTTTAATATTATCTTTGTTTTAATCAAGGTAACCATTTTAATCTCCCTCCCTGGTCCTGGGGCACCAAGAGGATTACAGATTCCCTGAGATGCCAGAAAAACCTTTGACATTCCAAGAGCCCCAAGCTCAAGAGCGCTCTGTAGAGATCCAACACTGAGCATTCCACAGCCCAGCTATGGATGCAACCAGCTGTTATCCAGGACATCTCTTCTAATGGCAAATACCAATTAAAGTGGTTGGAGTGTGGCAGAGCTACTGAACCAGAGGAACCACAGCAGGTCAAGGAACCTTAACTCAGGCAACAGTGCTGATCCAAGTCTTCCTGACACTATGGCTGGGTTATTTAGATTAACAAATGGATGTATCCCTGCTGGTTTAGATCATTTAGGGAACACAACAAATTTCCTAAGTGAGGATGAATTATGTATTTTATAGGTCAGTAAGAACATGCTGGAGTATCCAATGTGAATGACAAGGATTATCTCACAGGATGAAGCAAAACTAAGTTTGGCTGATTTTCTTGGGTTTTTAATCATAGGCATCTTTCTGCCACACAGGAAGGAGTGCCATGGAGACATAGAATAAATGCACTAGAAGAAACACTTTGAAATAAGTATTTTGTTAAAATGTTGGTTTGTTAAAAACTGGTTTTGTTGCTTCCTTGAGGGTGGTAGAAATTGCAGGGCATATTTAATGCCTAATGCAGTGCGAAGGTATAGATCAGTTCTAATCAAGTAGAAGTTAATATTTAAAAATAAGAGAGAAGAGTGATAAAGACATGCAATCACTTAACTATACTATTTCTGTCTGGTTTTACAAAACACTTAGAGAAATGCCTAGATAAGGTGTGACAACATTTTACATTATTTAAAAGTCACAGCTTTAATGTAGTACATGTTAAGTAAACTCGACTTTGATTAAATACTAGGAACAATGTCACTTATTATTAAAATCTGTACTCAACTAATCCCTCATACTTTTACTCATTTCTTACTTCTCTGTTAGACTAGAGTTTTTCTTTCAATAATGAAGAACGTAACACATCTCCCATTTTCCTTTCCTTATTTGTCTTCTCAAATACCATTAAAAAAAACCCCAAACCCACTTTCTCCTATTAGGCATATAAAGCTTATATAACTCAGAAATTCTGCAAAACTGAGTTTTTGAACTCATACTTTCAAAGATCTGTCACGAAATATGTTGCTCTAAGACCAAACTCTTATTTATATGAGTTTGTGGCTTAACTGACAAGTATTTTTCTGTGACAAGTAAGGGCAGACAGTTTGTATGTTAAACACCATAATCCAGTTTTCAAACCATGTAGACGTCTGGAAGGGAATCAGTCAGTAAAGTAAATTATATTATATCCCACTGACAGTCCAGATACAATCCATGAGATTCATTACTTCTACCCAAGACAAAAGAAAAAAAAAATATGGGAAAGGTGTGGGAGGGTAAAAAATATTTGCAGCTCACAAGATTGCTTAATCAAAGTAAACACACTTCTATTTTTAAAAATACAAACAGCAGTTAGTTCTTGGTTTAAATGCAAAGGTGGGATAAAAGCAATAACTTGCTGCATTTTTATGTGAGGCTACGGGCTAACTGTTTCTGTTTTACAAGCTGCCAGCAGTTTGACCTCTTTAATTTGCTGGGAGACAGGGAAACAGCACCTCGAAAATTATATTTTTTCACTAGGATGAATATTTTCTCTCTGTGTTTCTTTTATGTGAGTTTGTGTAGGATTTATTCACAACAGATTTCCCAATTCTTAGATAGTGGTCTCTCGCCCATGACAGCCTGCATTGATATACTAGCCAAGATCTACCAATAATTGCAGTCAAAGCTGCAATTTAGCCTTTTTAATTCAAAAGGAACATCTGAGAAGAAACATTTCTGCATGAATTAAAATCTGAAGCTAAATAGTACCTTCTTTTCTTTCAGGATTCTCTTCAGCTAACAACTCAAACTGGACATATACAAACTGGATTTCACCTTTCCCTTAAGTGGTTCCATATGAATGAAGACAAATTCACTTTTAATTTTTTTTAATAGTAATTATGAACACGGTATAATTCCATTAGTTTAATCATAATGTATATTTTAAAAACAAAACTCAGCTAAACTTTGTGCATACAGAATATTACTTATCCTCTATAAGATGAAGTCAGTCCCTTCTCTCAGTTCCAAATGAGAAACTAAGAAAATGCCATTTTAAATTATAATACTTGACTGAATTTCCACATTAAAGTCACAGCATATCCTACAGAACAAGAAACTGGAAATGAGGCACTAAATATGCAGCATTAATTTTGTGTCTTAACTATACTCTGACTCCAGTCTATCAGTAATATATTGGAAGTTACTCGTGTTGTTGCATTTTACAAAACTACTCATAGTACAGAAGTTTTACAAATGGATAGTTTTTCACTGAGCTCTACCTTTTCCCCTGAAAAAGCTCCTGCAGCCATCATTTCAATTTGGTACTTTCCATATACGTGCAGCAATGGGAAGAAGTTTCTTTATTTTGACTGAAACTGGGAAGTGAGGACCTGGGTATGTCTTTGGAGCTCGTAACTCCTTCCCAAATGCTATGAGCATCGCAGCATTCCAGCAGTTACACTGAAATTTATTTCCATAACACACAAAAATGTTCCGTTTTTGTGAAAGCAGGAGAAACCTCTTTATAAACTTGGTAGCTACAACTGTAAAAATATTTTAAGTTGATGCAGAAGAGAACATGTTTTTATTCCGTAGGCTTGTATTATGGAAAGCTTAAATACAGATTATCTCATTCAGTAACTCCCCACTTTACAGTAGTAGCAATTCATTCTAATTGCTTGGGTAGCACACTCAGGAAAAAGAGTATTTTTCCTTTTCACTGAATAATGTTTCATGTTCGGTTAAATGCAGGAAGTTACACCACCGTTGGAATGCGATTGTCTGCAACGACAGAGTTACTTCGTATTCATACATTTGTGTTTAGCTAAATATTAAAATGTTGGCCACTCAGCAGTACTTCTCAGAATATCTCTAACTCCTAACTAGCTAAACTAAAAAGGCATCTATCCGCCTCAATCCGAATTGTTTTCAACCACGCATAATCATTTTTCACAGAAATTTTTAACCTCCTGTATGGAGCGGATTATAGCAAATGTAATTCACACATGCTGTTTCTTATTCAGAGGAAAACACAGACTAAGGATGTGGAGAATTTCTAGCCAAATCTTCATTCAGATCCAAGATCCACGGACGCCACTGTAATTGAGAGACATTCACAACCAGATAGCCGTAGCCTTCATTTTTGTTTAAAATAATACCTCTTCTACGCGAGCTCCAACTAAAACATTAGTATTATTTAACTTCTAGCTGCCTTGAGCTGAACTTACAACAGATTACAGGTTCTTGGTTTAATTCTGTTCAGAAAAGGACACTGCTTAAAATCATATATTCACACCTAGATCATGTAAAAGTGCTGCTGCTTTTCAGACTACTTTAAAATTGTGTGTAACTAATAACATTCTTCTTTCAGAATTTGACTTGCCTGGCAGTTCACAATGGAAAATGAACTATTCCTCCCATACCTCAGCGCGCACAATTTACTCTGAAAGTTGTTTGAGCTCACCGTGCCCGGACTAAAAATGCCTACTCATAGCACATAGCCTCTCAGAAACCCCAGAGGAGGAATCAACTGCCCAAAAAGCAGCTTTATTGCCTTCAGATTTCAAAGAAGTCCTGGTTCTGCTGTTCTGACATTCTGTTTTGTAGCAAAAATTATTATTTCAAAAGCCATTTTTATAATTTTATAATAAGAAGGAAAATAGTGTTTGAATTACATCACATTAAAACACGTAAAGTATAATAGCCAACCCCAAGAAATATTAAAAGGTGCAGACCGGCACAGTAATTTTTACTAGGGCTCCTTATATATATAAGATGCTTATTTTAATTCTTAAAATATTAATAATTTCACACTATTTACACCTCTAGCCTACCAAAAAAACCCAACCAAATAAACAAACAAAAAACCAAACCAAAAAACCAAAAACAACCCAGAAACTGATTAAAGCACAAGAATAAAATTATTTCCAAGGTGACTTTATTTTAAGATTAACTCTAAAATAACAGAGCTGCTTCCTCAGCTATTCCATACACGCTCCTGTGCTGCTTCTCGGCTGCACCGAATGACACTCCCCCAAACAGCTGCAGCTCCTGAAGTCACTTCAGTCCTTTGATTTCTGATTTGAAAAAATTACACAACTATTTACTAAGTTTAGTAATGTTACAACTTCAACAAACTTTCTTTACTATGCTGTGATTGGAAAATGTCCCTAAAGAGAATCTCATTTTAAAATTATTTCATCAGTTCATCCTGTTTCTCATATTGCACCCATAGAATCTTTATAAAACTTTATTTGCTAAATTTATTCTAATTTCAAATAGCCATGCCACTTTCTGTATAACTTTTAAGCAACAGAACACACATTAAGTTGCTGTTTAGATGCAGAATGAGGGAGTATTTATTAGGTAGTGACTTCTGTCCAGTTGTATTTGGAATAACAGAAGGATCCTGCCTCTCAGAATCCACAACAAAACCAGCCTAATACCCAGACAGTGCTTTCAGATATTCAGCTTCATATATGTCCAGTAAAATAGTATTTAGAATAACTATACTCCTTTCAGAAATAGAATCAACAGCTCTTGACACACAGCACCCATGCAATAGCATTTAATACTTGGAATTCTGTAAGAATAACCTAAGGTGGCATCAATTTCCGTGAGCAGAAAGGGTGAGAACGGGTGAATGATGGAAGGATCAGTGAGTCTACATCTCTTCCTCATGACAACATTTGTAGAAAATGAAAAACAGGCTGCTTAAGTACTAATTTTCCACAAAAATATTTTCCTGCTGTAATAAAAATAATATAAAATTTCTTTTCTGAATTTTAGCATTATGTCTAAGTTACCAGTAGCTCATACTACACTATAATCTTGGCAAATGTTCCACCACATGTTTGAACTTGATTTATTAAAAATTATTTCATGGGTACTTTGCTGAGATAAATTAAATGAAGTCAAATCACTGAAAATTCCACATTGCTTAAACATTAAATTCCAAGGAGTTACTCCAAGAAGAAGCCTTTTTTTCCCAATAATTTTAAGCTTCCAATACTTCTCTACAATTTACTACATTATGATATTTAATAAATATATAAATTTACAGTTAAATAACTGAAAGAAAAGCTACATCTTAATGCTGATTGACTATCTTGTAATAGTCACTAAACATTTTTCTCCTCCATGAGCTACAAAAATAAAGTTGTAACTATTATATTTTTTAATTTGAATCTATATGGACCCTATTAATTAAACGATGTTTTTATTATGAAACAAAAATAACTGGTTTTGTTATGAAGCCTCATTTAAATGCTTTTTATCAACAAATACATGAAACCCAGAAGTAGCATTTCTGAGCTAAACATTATTATTTAAACAAATAGCACAGGAAAAAATAGTACTTGAAAGCAAAGAATAAAACTGTATGTGAAAAATCAGTTTCTTCTTTTGCACCTCTTAAGAGAGTTAAGCTGTAAAAATACCTAGATATAATAAAATAGCTTAAAATGTATTTAAAGTTATTTTCCACTGTGATCAGCAACTTTGAAAGTGAAAATAAATGACATTATCACGTGACAGGCCAGCATGAGACATGTAGCTTTAATATTGATTTGAAATAGCCATTTTCAAGGAACAGTTGAAATAACAGGGGCGAAACGTTCAATATTTAAAGTCAGTACTGCTAGAAATGGCAAAAAAAGTGTCAATGGAAATTCAGTCACCACACAGTCTCTTCATTTTCCAACATCAATATACTGAAGAGAAGGTCTCAACTTCAATACTCACATTCAAAAATTATGTTAACAGCTCAGAAACCTATGCATTTTAAATTTCTGTATTTGTTAAATTTGTTTTACTTTCTAGGCAATACATTGCCCAGGCAGGAAAATAGAATTGGTAACCTCTCAGTACTTTAATTTATGATGCCACAATTCAAATCACAGCAAGTAAGATTTCACATAGTCAGCACTGAAGAAAGATGTGCAGACACTAAATGAAATGTATTTAAAAAGAAAACAAAAAAAGAGATACCATGCACAAGGTAAACTTTTAAAATTAAATGAAAAATACATGCTGTTATAAATCAGACTAAAAGCATTAATTACAGTATGTTTGACTATGAAACACACTACCCAATGATTTTTAAATTGTAGCATCTCAAAAGAAATTTGAGTTAACAACAGAGCAGCTTTTAGAAGGAGCCAGTACTCCATAGCAGATTAAACCACCAAAAAAAAAAAAACTTTATTCTTCACAGTAGCCTCTTGTCCTCCAGTGTCACACCAGCTCATTAAATTTATTCTATCTTTGCCTCTAATAATTTTCTTTCCTCTGATGATTCCACACCAGTAAGATAATACTACTCCCAACCCATTTCATCATAGATGTGCAGGACATTCTAGCAGTGGGGTACAAACTGGTTCCAAACCACCTCCTACCAAACCTAAGTGTATTCACTTTCCAACCACAGCTGGATAAAAAAGAGCTCTATGAACAGGTACCACAGCTCCAAAATTCCATAATTTCTCCACAAGCACACATGCCATGAAGGGCCAGGTTCCCAGTTTGGTACCAAGGACTTCTGTCCCTGGTGGAAGCTTGGTCCAGCTCAATAGGATCAAGGAAAAGAGCAATCATTAACAGCCTCTAGAGCCTCATCCCCATTCTGTGGATGCATGGCAAATCCCTGGGATGCAAGACCCATCCAGCTGGCTGCAGCCCAGGCTGCAACTCCTCCCAGAATTCCATGAGGGCACTCTGAAACAAATGGGCGTTATTAACAAAATAGTCTGTTCTACATTTAACTTTTATCTGGAATACAGGGGCAGAATTCAAGTGTCTCTTCCTAAACCTGTCTGTAGGTAGGAGACAGATGGGAGACAGATGCCCACTTCCCAGAAGAGGCATTTTTGAGCATATGTTAAGGAAGTGAAGCTAAGTATGCTATAAACCATCAAACTAAATACAACTACAGCACAATTTGAGTTGGAAGGGACCTCCAATCATCATTCAGCCTAAATTTCCATGGGGAATGATAAACTATGTAACTTATATAAAAGACCAGGTAGCCTTCAAAAGCTCATAGCACTTTTTGCTGTCTGAGCCTTAGGTGGATTTCAGTGTCCAAATCACAGTTCAGGCTGATTAAATTCTATCTAATACTGAGCTTAATTTTTCATTAATTAAATCCATAAGTTCAGATACACTGATATTTCCCTTTTTCTGCCTTAAGCATTCTCTATGAAGGCCACTAATGGAAGCCTTCTTACTTGCACACTCGGGTGTCTTGCCATTACAAATAAACATCAACTATAAAGCCAGGTGCAATTTGAAATGCTCTACCTTCCTTTCTAATAGAGCATAGCAACAACTTGTGTATTCCAAAATCCATCTGTCTTTATCCCTACTAGCAAACCATTTGCAGTTCATTTTCCACCTAAACTCCCTTATATTTTTCTGACTGGTTCCCTTCATCCAAGTTTTACAAGTGCTGATGAAACCACTGTACACTTCTATCACTTCAAAACATCACAGGTATTGCAACTTTTCAGCAAAAGATTTCCCAACGATTTACATTCACCTTCACATCCAAATTTTCTATAATTGACTCTCACACTGTAACTATGCTCCTACAAAAACCTGCTACTTATTTCCTCCTGCTCAACACCTTCCTTCTGTCCTATTCTTTCTCCAGTACTTCATTTTTTATCACTTCCTTCCATAGTCCATTCTCACCTCACAACTTCCATGAGAACTCCTACACAATAACCCTTAGGTTCAAACTGTCTGTTCATGAAAATAATTTTAAAAATTGTATTTTGGAAGGCCAAGTACAGATGATTCAGCAAGACTGAGAAACTGAAATCTCCTACCCATGGAGTGTTACACTTCCTTTGAATGGCAGACAGATAACTCCACTTTGATTTTATCAGCTGTTTTGGACAATTTTTACTAGTTAATTATTTAAAATTACTACATGAGTAGCAGCAATAAATAACCAAAGATGTAAGACAGAATGCTCTACGTAAATCATGATAGTATCTAGGCTTTTTACTTTGTTTTCTTTTCAAACTTTATTCTGGGGCTCAAAACTAGTAGAAAATTATAATCCTCACCTTATTGAAGAAGTTTATATATAAAAATATCTCAACATTTGCTAAACTGAAAGCCCTACATCATATATCATAAAGGAGATCCTACCACAAATCTGAAAGTGTTTAGAAAAGCCAACATATCTGTCCTCCTGTGCAAACTGGGTCATTCAAACACCAACCAAGGTACCCCAGACCATCCACATGCATCCTAGCAGGGAACAGAGTATGCAGGCAAGCCCAGGTCTTTTCAGCTTCGTTTTCAGACTACAGACATACAAGGAGGAAAAACAAGTATTTTAAATACCAATCTGATCTACTTCAGTCCTAAATAGCAGTGCAACATTTTTATGAACCCTGCTAATCACTTGAAAAATATGGCTGATAAAAAGATGCTGCAAGAAGATGAATGGAAACCATACTGCCAGCCATACAACTTAACATAATTTTTCTGTACTTTAACAAATTAAAGCATTACAAGAACATACTGCAAGAAACTTTATAAACCTAAAAAACTAAGCCTCTGTAAACCAGAAAAATGTCAATATAATGAGATCACTTAACGACAGGAAAAGATTTCAATCACTAATGCTATGTATAAACGAGCAGCATGGCTCAGGGTGACAGTATCTGGCCACTCAACAATCACCCAAGTACAGGGGAGTTTAGAAGCATGTAAAGTATTTCCTAGAACAACCTAAAAACTTTCTGACCACACACAGGCTGTGTGGCAAAAAAATAAAAATATTAAGAAAAACAGTCTTAATAATTTAAGCAAATGCATGTTCATAAATGTGTTTTATTAAAAAGTCCTAATTGATAACATCCAAGAGCCTGAAATATGAGTAGAAAAAGCCATTCATGAAAGTGACATTAACATGATGGTGACATAAAACATTTCTCACTTTTTATTGAAATCTTCACTGAAAGTACTGGAATGTTATCATGGAATTTAATTACAAATGAAATTAAAATCTGTAGCCATTCTATGCATTCTAATTGTATGTCAGGCAGATCAACCTCAAACTACATTGAAATAATTCTACATAGGTAGATGTACCAAATGTAGAATATACAAAGTTGAAAATCTGTTACATGAGAGACCTAAAACAGCATCTCCAAGAATTGATTTTTTTCTATTAGAGTAACAACATAAGGACTTAAAGGAATCATAAAATCAGAATGGTTGGGGTTGGAAAGGAGCTTTCAATCATGCAATCATAGAATGGTTTGGAATGGAAGGGATCTTAAAGGTCATCCCTTTCTAGTCCCATTGCCACAGGACACCTTTTACTAGACCAGGTTGCTCCAAGCCCAAAAACTTACAGGGATGGGGCATCTAGAAATTCTCTGAACAACCTGTGAAAGGGCCTCACCACCCTCATTGTGTAAATCTTCCTCCTTATACCCAATCTAAATCAACTCTTTTTTAGTTTAAAACCACTACCACTTGTGCTATCACAAGAAGCCCTACTAAAGTCTGTTCTCACCTTTCTTATTACCCCCCCTTTAAATACTGAAAGGCTACAAAGTAAAGTTTCTCTGGAGCCTTCTCTTCTCCAGGCTGAACACCCCCAGTTCTCTCAGCCTGTCTTGAAAGGAGAGGTGCTCCAGCCCTCTGAGCATCTTGGTGGCCTCCTCTGGACTTGCTCCAACATGTCCATGTCTGTCTGTGCTGAGGAGCCCAGAGCTGGACACAGGACTCCAGGTGGAGTGGAGGGGCAGAATCCCCTCCCTCATCCTCCTGCCAACGGTGCTTTTGGAGCAGCCCAGGACACACTTTGGCTTACTGGGCTGAGGGGCTACAACAGCAAGCTCAAACAAGCACAAAGGCAAACTGAGGCTTAGGATAAATCATAGCAGGAAACACCCATAAAAGATGACAGACAGGTAGATGAGAATAGTTGCAAAAGAAGCCTATTTGTTAATATCAAGAAATAATCACATCTTGTTACCTGTCTAATAACTTTCAGCAGCAGCCTGTAGGTATTACAGCCAGGACAATAAAAGAAATTTAAATTCCCTAAGAACCATGCTTAGAAATATACATGCTCCTCACCTTTTTGCTGCTTTCTAGCACTTCAAAAGCCATCCTTTCCTTTGGGCTGCATATCCTGGAACATTTCTCTGTTTCACAAAATACTTCTGTTCCTCCACCTACATTTCTTTCATTATGTAGAAATAAGGTTCTTGGAGAACCCCAATGTCACTGACTGCTGTAATCACACTTTATCTTCCTTCATTTTCATAGGATGCCAAGCACTTAATGGTCAATAGTGTATAGCAATCTTTAGTTCTGCAATGTTAAAATCTATGTATTACATTCAATACAAACCTCTGTGTGACAGGAGCAAACAAGTAAAATTGAAGGGTAGCATGAAGATACTAGAGATTAAATTATCTTATACACACTATGATTAAACAAGAGGTCTTTAGCAAGCTCTAATTCTAACATACAATATACATGCCTGTTACAATATATAATCATATTCTTCAGCTATTTTTAATGTATAAATGAAGTACTCAAATTTTGTTATAGATTTACATAGCGCTATGAAACAAAATACATCCATATTATATATATTGGATACTATTTGTTTCCAAAATATGGCACTGTAAGAGTACTACAAAATACACCAAAGTTGGAGTTTACTAATACTTTAGCTGCACATATGCAGACAGCTTCTTTTTCTTTGTTTAGACTTGCAATTTGAAAGTTAGGACTATATTTATTTTCTTCTCCAGCTATACACATTTCCTATAACAATATTATACTAACTATATGCAAATGGCTAATTTTATTTATGTTTTAAGCCCATAAAAATATGTTTCTAGTTTAGAATTGGTTTTCTAATACACAGAAATGCCTTGTATTACCTGCACTACACATTAAAATACACCAAAAATACAGTTCTACTACTATAGCTCACATATGGTTTTCTGGATTGGCCAAGCCCCTCAGAAAGTGTGTAAAGATACTCTGTTTTTGACAGCATTGTCTCTATGTCTGTAAGTGTTAAAAAAATTTAAGCTACAATGAAAAAACTCTATTTTCCTTAATAGCACAACAACCTCGATAAATCCACCAGAAGTGCAGGTACCACAAAAGATCTCCACATTTTACGAATATTTAGCTTTTAGCCATGAAAGTGTGTTAATGCATTGAAAATGGGGAGCATTTCCTTTCTAATGTTCTACAGAAGCAAACTTGCCATAATTCATTTTTTACTTGTCATTTTCTCAAGTCTGCCAATGATGATTCATTTAATTGGTTACAAAAAACCAACAGATCAAGACTATTATAAACTACTGATTTTCACTCCAAGCAGGTATTTATACTCATCCTCACTTTGTGGTAAACTTGCTGAAATAAAATCTATTATTACAGATCACTGAAGTGTTTGCTTAATTAAATACTTCATCAAAACAACCGGCAGTCTATAGAACTTCCAAGTCCTATATAATACTCTCCCCTCTACATTTCGGTCACGGAGGGAGCTATACATTCAAAACCAAATATTAACACACAATTCATGAACACGATTCATTTCACATTTTAAGGAGGGTGCATTTTAGGAAAGAAAAATCTCTTACTTTAGGATATCATCTCTGTCTTAAAATTCACCACACACAAAATTCGATCAAAGAGGTCTTTCCCTCAGCTATTGACCAACGCGCTCCTGTGTTCAGAATCTTAAAGGGAAAAACTAACAACCTGTGGTGTACTATTATCCACTTAAACTCCAGCCTAGAAACAGGCAGCAGCACTATAAAAATAAAAGTAGCACTTTTGATTATCTCAGACTACCAGAATGAACAGAAAGCTTGAAAGTGCTTACAGGGTGGTTTCCAAATATCCTGATGGAGACTATTTACAGGTTAGTTAAGACTTTATTGAATGCCAAATTTTAAGGAATAGGGAAATGTAAATAACCAAAATGTAGCAATGGTTTTCCAGATAATGATCCAAGAATGGAAATTTTGAATACACTTTTAAATACCAACATGTTGATATGTATAAAATATAATGGTCTTTAACAGCCAGTACAAAAAGAATGGAAAAACGTAATCAAGTTATGCTAAATAAAGCCTCAGAAGTAAGCAAAACAAAATTTTACACAGCCTTCAAAGGGAAGCATTGCAAGAAAGGATCTTTTATTCAGATTTTTTTCAAATAAACTACATCTGGTTAGAAAATTCAGTCAAGCTTAAAGCTTTGTAGCAAATCCTCTACAGAACTACTGCACAATATAAACATTTCTAGAGAGCGTGTGATAAGAAGTGATGGTCACAAACAGGAATTTGCATTCAAATATTGAGAACACTGACCATTTACAACAAGACAACAAATCCCCACAGGGTTCTATCATGTACGGAAGGACTGAAGGCCCCTAGTTTACATAAATATCAATTCTGCATCTTCATTTGTGGTTTTCACCTGATACAACAGACCATCTTAATCAGTGATGTGGTAAAGATATATCAACAATTATTTCTTTTATGTTTTTCCCCATCAGAAAGAATCAGGGTTATGGATTCCAGTTAGCAGAGAATTTGGGACAGGTTTTGCCAAACCATTCCGCCTTTGCAATGGAAGAACTCTGCTGCTTTAGACGAATTTGCTGTGGCCATGGATGGTGATTCTTGTCAATGGACACTGAACAGACAAAAACAACCAAGCACTACCAAAACTGCAACAGGAACTTGGAAAACCACTACCACCAACACTGGGACTGAAAGAATAAAATGGTCAGCGGCAGATCTATCTGCACAAGTATTTAAGTATTAAATACAAAGTATTAAATATTACCAGAAAGAAAGGTAGTTTTCCAAAGTCAGAAAGTGGGAGAGATGACAAGTCAGATACAAGAAGGGCAGCACTGTTTCTTAAAAAAAAAAAAAAATCCCATTCCCATTGTTATTCTTGGTAGCTGTTTCTGGCAAAAGTTCAGTCTGGAGAACTAGAATAAATCCTCACTGTTTGCATGCTATGAGATAACAAGAACAAGTGCATTTCACTGTTTGGCACAACACTTTAATTTAACATGCCAGATTTGGCAGGACTACATGAAACATGATGCCAGTAACTGACTGCTTGAAGATAATTCACAAAATCATTTGAGAGAGCAAAGTCACATATCGAGCTTATCAACAGTGCGACTGATCCCATAAATGGCCTTAGCAAAGGCCTGATGTCTGGGTAAGCAAGTCAGTGAGATGGAATTATCAGTGCTAAGGAACTGCTTCAGCTTTCCAGGGCATCATCCCCACAAAATAAAAGCAGTAATTAGTGCCAGCTCATTCTTCACTGCACAAGGAGATAAATCACAGTCACAGAGATAACCTTTACTGTATTATTTCCTAATTTTTATGCTTCGTTTTGCAAAGCCAATGCTCTTTTAACACAGTACAAAAACGCATTTACGATTTTTTTTCCAAAATAAAAACAATAAACACACATGCTAATCTCAAGGCAAAGAACTACTGCGTGCATAAATCATGAGCAATTTTGGAATCTTTAGAGCCAAGAAATTATCACCTATCACATGACTTAATGCAGCTGTGCGTAAAAATGAAAGGTCATTCATTACTTCTGAAGTTTTTTTTATGGATTTTTTTTAAAGATCTTCTACTATTTAAAAGAAAGCAAAGAAGTATTGAGACTCAGAACTAATCTTATTTTCAAATTCATTAATGGAGATGCCCCAGGAATCAATTTATTCCTTTCTGTTTTAATCACCATGTCTGCTGTCCAAGAATGAAGGGAAAAAAAGCTTATAAAGGTACAAAACTTAAAAACCCATTGCTCATAGCAGTCCAAAGGCCTGACACTCACACAGTCGGTAGTTTGTTGCTCTTCCATTGTGCATTTTATGTAGCCATTCCTACTAAATGACAAAGCACTCCGAATTCTGTTTTCTTGTAGGGTTTTCTGACCTCCACACTAAACACTCTGCTGAAAAAGAAAATTCTATTATTTCACTTAAAAACAAGTGTCATCCAATAGAGCAGGTGATAAATTAATTAAGTTACTATCTTGAATTTTAGAAATGAAGATTAGAGCTTATATAGAAGCACAGAATGGTTTGGGTTGGAAGCAACCTTACAGATCATCCAGTTCCAACATCCTGCCGAGGGCAGAGACACATTCCACTAGACCGGGTGACTGGATGAAGTTTGTGAGAGGCCCTATTTCACTTCCTTAAAAATAAAAATTCAAAAGTTCTGCTGAGGAAAAAAAACCCAATTTGTATCCAAAAGCTTTTGCTCTTTGCATATATACTAAACCTTTAACCCAGTGAATTAGAAAATTGCTTCATTTCACTGTCTTCAAAGTTAACAGAATTCTGTGCCACACAAGTGATTAATATTAACTTAACATGCTCAAAATTCAGCCAAATTCCATACAGCCAACCAGTGGTAAGACAGCATCTAAAATTTCATGTAGGGAAGTGGATGGGTACTGAACAATTTTATAAGGCATTGGTCAAAGATTTTATTTTGTGGTACTTTTTTGTGTGCACATGGGGTTTAAGGAACAGGTTAAAAAGACATTTTCTTATGCTAATTACATTTTGAAAATAAACACTGAGCTTTACAGCATTACAGGTATTTTTAGGGAATTTATACAATAAGAAGGTAAGGAGAACATATCCTAAGTGTAAAGTATTAAGTTTTTTTTCTTGGCTTACTGCCAGGATCTTCCAATTTTTAAAAACATGAGTCAGGTGCTGATGTGATTTGCATAATTTAAAATATCTGTAAGATGACCCACAGACCCACTGCAAGAGTCATACTCTAGTTTCTTCACATGGTCCAAAAAAGACTGAGTAGCTCTCAGAATACTTTCATCCATAGTTGTCAGAGTATATTCCTCTGGATTTAGCCTACTCAGTATGAGCTTGATGACCTTTTCATTATAAGAAAAGGAAAAATAAAGTCATATCTACATTAACAAGAGTAGGAAGTTATGCACTTACTCTGCTCAAAGCAGGTGGCCATGAATCAGTCCTAGCTCAGGAAACACTCCCCAGCATTAACACACTAAGAGTCAGTACCAGGATATTACACTCATGGAAAAGTGACATAATTTGACTGGGATTCTACAACTCATCAGCCACCGATGCAGGACAAGGCAAAATTGATTTTTTTTTTTTGGTTCCACTCAAGTTCTAGTTGCTTTATTTATCACACACCAAACAGACCAACTGCTGATTCTAGACCATCTTACAGAAATAACAGATAAAACCCATTAACTTTTCTAACCATTCCCCTTATCCAAAGATCATGGAATTTTTATAAGCATTACAATCCATGCTTGCATAAGCAGGAAGAGAAGACCTACAGAATTAAAGGGCTTGCTGCAAGCTACTCCTCAAATTTTAGACAGGCTCAAACTGCAGCTGAGTAAACTCACCGAAGAAACATTCACTGACAGCTACTAAAAACAAAGACAGCTCTAGCTCAGGAAGTCTGAACTACGCATAGCTAGAGGTTAGGAAAGCATCTTGTGGAAGTATTCCTATATTTTTCCCCTTTTCTTACATTCCCTCCTTGAGGTCCACTGTTAGCCAGTCCAGGAGATTATAACAGTTTAAATGAAACTTTGGTCTGATCCCAGTACAAAGTTTAACAGTCTTAGTGTACATGCCTCAGGAATAAGGCCTTAAATTTCTAATCCTACCTTTTAAGGTAAGATTAAAACCTATAATTAAGGTATAATTTTTTCTCACAAGGTATAAGCTAGCTGATAGGCTTTCCCAAAACTGTGTAATTGGTGACTACTGTTTTATGGTATTTAGTGGTATTTCTAGACAGGAATAAGCCAGTGTTTGATTTAGTTTAGTATACTTAAGCTAATTTATCATTACGTTTTGTCTTGTAATTTAGTATTTCCCTTATATTTACCATCTTTTTAAAACAAATTATGAAAGCACTGAAGGCAAGTTTTAAACCTGATTTGCATACACTTTCCAATTTTTGTGGAATATGTACTTTCATTAACACAGATAAAATTTACAGTTCAGAATTTAAGCCCATGGTCCCAAGAAATCTTTAGGTCTCCCAGTCCGATACCCAAATAATTCAAGGAAACTGGTTAAGATTCTCAAATGTCCTAAAGACACTGAGTTTTGAACTACTGCATGAACAACCAAATTGTTTAAATGAGAGCACAAAACCAGAGCCTTCCCTTCTCAACCAAACTTTTAATTTTACATTTATTACTTTAGGTAAATACTTTACTGAGCATTTGAAGAATCTAGTACACTATACAAAGAAAAATTGTTAAAGTTGTTTTGGAAGCTGACACAAAAGTGATCAAACCTCATAAAGCAGCACCAAAAACCTTTTTGTACTGTAACCCAATTTGTTAAAATGCTTCCAAACTCTATTTGCAATACACTATTGAATCTTCTATTTATTAAATAAACTCAACTGCAATGAGCATCTTATGAGTTTGAGTCAAAGGCATTGCTTAATTTTAAAGTGTGCTCTACTGTTAAAAAACAAAAGCCAGCAGATCCCAGAAAGTGACTTTTGAGGATTACAGATGCATCTGCCAGCTCAAAATTCCAAATCTAGGATCCTTATGGATATGAGCTTCTTCCCCATATAGATGGGGAGAAAGAGCAAAACTACTCCTTTAAGTGCAGGTATCAAGAGGATGGGGAAAGACTCCTCTCAGAGGTGCCCAGCAACAGGAAAAGGGGCAAGAGCAGAAAGTGCAACACAGGAAGTTCCATGTGAATATGAGGAAAAACGTCCTTGCAGGCAACAGAGCACTGGAACAGACTGCCCAAAGAGGCCGTGGAGTCTCCTCTGGAGATATTCAAAACTTGCCTGGACATGATTCTGTAAAATCTGCTCCAGGTGAAGCTTCTCCAGAGTTCCCTTCCAACCCCAGCCATGCTGCAAAGTCTATAAAACACGTGCCAGCACATCACAACACCCAGGTTAGGACACCCACTCACCAAATTCATGTGTACCTGACTGTCACGAAAGGACTGTGGTGTGACACCAATGGCTGGAAAATGTACCAAAGTGACACCTTTCCTTCAGTGCACGATCCTGTGCCTCAGCCTGTGGGTGGGCAAAAGAGAAGTGACAGCACTGCTGCACCCTGCAAATGCCCCAGATGCTGATACCCACCTGGCAAGGATGAGCGAGATAAAGGTGGGCTGAAGGAGCACCGCCTCGAGAGCATCACACTCTGCAGGTCTGAAAGCTGCTACAGAGTCAAACAAGGAATTCATTCCAATGCCAACAGCTCACAGTATTTACACTCCAGTTCTGGAAAAATACTTTAAACGGACTTCTTCATATTAAATACAATAATCCTTCCATATATTAGAAAAACTGTTCATAAAGGATACGTTAGCACTCCATTGTATAAATATAGGGTTTAAAAGTGAGAGATTGAAAAATAAAACCCAATTCACACTTAGTCTAACCTAAATTATTTCTCCTTGCTCTCTATACTTGTGGAGCAGGTTATGCCAACTACAGCAGGAGCATGTTGATGTGATTGACCTCATTTAGCCTCTCCCTTGTGCTCACATGAACCTGCAAAACAGCAGTCTCTGCTCTCACGTGGCATCAACATGTCATAGAATCTTAAAACTACTTTTAAAATAAGAAAAAAAATTGAGCCCTGAGAAAGTGGCTGTTATTTCTGAGAGAACTGTTCTCTCCCGAAGTTAAATTGAATTAACCCTAGCAAAAACAACTAATGATATATATAAAGCTGATGAGAAAACACCACTAAGGGCAAAGAAAAACATTTTAACCTTCAACTCATACTTGGGAGCTACCACTTCAGAATACTTTCTTTCAAAGTACCATTTTTGGAGACAAATCACAAACCAGAGCTTTAGAGCTCACATATCAGTTAAATATTCATGTGTAACTGAGATTTTCACATTACTTTTAAAACACTGGCTAGTATAACACCACAAAAATGAAGATTAAAAGATGGCTACTTGTTACTACATTTATTTTCACAAGACCATCACATTTAGTTTATTAGCTGCTGTCTTCCCTTCCTGATTATCTATGAAATAATTTTCCGTCTCAGTTTCTCTTCCTCAAATCCTCTTCACAAACAGTGAATTCCCTTACTAAGAGTAAACTCTGTAATAATAAGAGATATAAACATGAAAGATCTTACAGAAGTTCATAAATAAAGGTCCTTCTGTTGCTCTTGGGAGAGCCACACCAACAGGATTCACTACAAAAAGCAAATGCTCGAAAAAGAATAAAGGACTGTTTTCCATGGGACTGAAACTATTCCAGAATTAAGGTGACTCTTAAGTTATTGAAGCTGCACAGTGACTAACTTACCTTTCCTCTTCTCATTCTTAACCGCATTTCTCTCCCTTATCACACAATGATTTTCAGATCTGAGTTTCCACATAGTGCCACATTTTCTGGCAATGTTTTGGATTCAAGTATTCTCCCCACCATGCTGAACCTCCAAGGAAGTTTGAATGGATAATCCTAGCCATCAAAAACTTCTCATATAGGTTTCTGCACCGTTCATTTCAGCACTAAACTGTGCAGAGAAGTGGGAAAACACTCAATATCCTTTGAATGGATATCCCAATATCCTGAGAGCAACATAACCAGGACACTGGGCACTGCTCAGTTACACTGGCGTCCATCTCATGATGATCATGAAACCTACAGCAACAGGACCCATGGGTGTTTACAATTTACCCTGAAGGAACTAAATACAGAAAGGAAACCTGAACGTTAAATAAACAGGGGAATCAAAAAGAAAGGAAAGATGAGCATATAAATGCTTCTTATTTTTGCGCCAAAAGTTTCTCTCCATTTATGTGGTCAAGCAACAGTTTATAAAAATCCTAAGATTTTGGGCTTGTATTTGTACGGATTCATTTCCTTTGCCTCTCTTTGAACATCTCTATTCAATTATTTAATAACCCTCACTTCTATTAGAAAGGCATTTCAACTTTGCTTTTATAATTAACACTCCCACACTGGGAATGCCTTTTCTCTCCCGGCCACAGTGAGATCTGACTACCTGCTTAGCCAATAAGCACAGTACTAACTGAGATTTAACCATATGATTTATGTGGAAATAGATGATGTTCCAAAACATCATTTACCCGATCATAGCAATTATCTTGGTTTAAATGTCACTCAAGTATTATTTATAAATGAAAATCATCCATGAAAAAATTTGATATTACATATTAACAGTCAACAGCTTTCCTAACCAGTGTTAATCCTACTTCCAACTACCATAAATTCCCTATATTCATGAACTTTCTGACTGTGAAGGAAACATCAAAAGCTAAAGCTCTCCAGGCATGTGTTGGTGATGGATTGTTACACAGAGTCACAGCTGGGGAGGAGGAGAACACAACACAGGAACACCATCCAGTTCTAAGCCCATGAAGTCAAGTTCTGTCAGAAGTATGGGTGAAAAAATTGGGTCACTTCTTAAAAATAAGAAAAAGCCTTAAACAATATAAGGCAATAAAAAATGTTAATGTTCATCTAACCATCAGTTCTATTCCCAAGTAGTTTCTTAATCAGAACTAACTTCAAACATAGCATATGCTGCCCTGTATTTACCTCTTTTTATCTGAATCAGTATTTCTAGAAGGGGTGGGAAAGAACTTCTTCCAAATTATCAATGTAGCTGTATAATGTTCCCTTCACATCATCTTTCCAGTAATGAAGACGAAATCCAGGAGTTTTTGCCTTGCAGGATTTACTGTCAACTAAATCTCATCATATCTGCACAACTATAGGAAACAAAATTGCCAATCAGGATCATTGCTTATGAACATTTCAGCAATTTTCTGCTTTATTTTTTATTTTAACTGTTCCACATCGAGGTACGAGACAGTGCCTGACCACAAACCGGCCAAGCAGTGCAATTATTTGGACTATTGGTAATAATCACGTCTGCATAGCTGCAGTATAAATCTGTAATTACACAGGCAGGATATCCCCAAGGCTTGGGAAACAGCATTAGTTTTACAATATGAATTTAACAAGACAAAACTTATTTGTGATTGAAAAAAAAAAATTCAGGGAAAGCTTAAACCTTGCCAATTATAACTGAAACACTAAAAATATACCGGGGACAAAAAACAGAATGTGAGGACAATGATCACAAACATTTTTCAAGATCAAAAGGCACAGAGGTATCCAAGGGGTACAGACCTGGAGAGATGAGATGTCCAGAAGAGCTGACTGACCTCCTTCCTCCAAGTTCAAGAATGGCCCATCTCAACCAGCAGCTAATCAAGCGAAGGAGGCAGAAAACCTGTTTGGCTGAGCAAGGAACTCCTAAGTTAATGCAAAGAAAGGAAGGAAGCATAGAACCATAGAATGGCTTGGGACCTTTAAGATCATCTCATTCCAATCCTTCTGCCATGGGCACCTTCCAGTAGACCAGACTGTCCAAAGCACAGGAGAGCTGGAAGCAGGGACAGGCAGCCCAGGAGGAATAGAGAGATATTGCTCAATCAATAAGCCAAAGCCCAGCTGGAGCCATCGAGTGACACAACGGGCACAGACTGAAATACAGGAAATTTCATTTAAACATAAGGAAAATAGATCTTTTTTACTTTGAGGGTAGCCAACTTCTCTAAAAGGTTGCTAAGGATGCAACGTCCATCCTTGGAGACATTAAAAAACACAAACGGACACAGTCCTGAGAAACTCGCTGTAGCTAATCCTGCTTAGAACAGGCTGGCTGAGCCAGATCACCACTGGATACTCTTCCCAACTTCAATTTCTTTGTGATCCCACTTGCACATGTGGTAAAAATGGTGGGGTTTTGCTTTGTTATTTGTGGTCTTTTTTTCCCCCCAGATAATTATTCATCACACTCTATATCCTATATACTGGGCAGCAATAACTACTTTGCAAAGTTCTCCCAACTTTAACAAGTAGTCAAGTAGTAGTAAGGGTTATTAATTACCCTAATTTGTATCAACAAA